>OX439141.1:64033742-64633742 GCA_949318255.1 Pollenia labialis
AGATCGGAGGGCTTCATTAATTGAACGATTGACCCTTTCACTCGCGTTTGACTGAGGGCTGTGTACTGATGAATTATACCAAATTTCTCGATTACATTTTTAAATTCTTGAGATTTAAACTGGCTCCCATTATCAGAAATGATAATTTCGGGAACGCCGTAGCATGCAAAAATATCATTCTTCAAATACTCCACCATAGGTTTTGTGACGAACTTTTTTAACGGCTTTAAAAACGTCAACTTTGTAAAATGGTCTAGTATTATAAAAATACCAATATTCCCATTTTTCGTCCGTGGAAATGGTCCTATCAGATCCATATAGAGCCGTTGAAATGGTCTCTCGGTATTGACCATTTCACCCATAGGAGGTTTAAGGGAAGAAGTTGGAGCCTTGGACGTCTTGCAGTGTAAGCACTTTTTTACATAGTTTTTAACATCGGTAGCTAAATGAGGCCAAAAGAAAAATTGCCTAATGCGATGAATAGTTTTTGCAATTCCGCCGTGAGCCGAATTGGGCACATCATGCGATGCATATAACACATCATTTCGCAGTTCTTCAGGAACAAATAGTTTCCACGATTCCGATTCATCAGCCTCACACGATGAAAAGTGCATTCTCTTATAAATAAACTTATCAATTATTTGAAAATCTGGTAATTGGGATTTCGAAAGTTCATCTCTTATTCTGCTATACTCAGGACTTTCGAATGCACAGGAGTTGAGATCAATTATAGGTACAGCCTCCAACTCCAATGCGAACACACTATTTTCGTTTTCAAAAACTCTCGATAAAGCATCTGGCACTAGGTTATCCTTACCCTTCCGATGTTCAATAGTAAAGTCATATCCCTGCAACTTCAACGCCCACCTTGCCAAACGTCCCGATAAGTCTTTTTGCCTCATGAGCCATTTGAGGCTCGCGTGGTCGGTTATAACCCTAAAATTGTGTCCTTCTATGTAAGCTCTAAACTTTTTTATTGCCAATATAACTGCTAAACATTCCAACTCAGTTATCGAGTAGTTTCTTTGGGCCTTATTTAACTTTTGAGACATGTATGCTATCGACCTTTCGTTATCCTCCTCGTCCACCTGAGCTAAAACAGCACCTATTCCACATGTACTTGCATCACACTGGAGAATAAAAGGATTTTCAAAATCTGCGTGAACAAGTACGGGGGCTGTAGTTAATTTACGTTTGATGACTTTAAAAGACTTCTGAGCTTCATCAGTCCATGTAAAGAATTTCCTTTTAGACAGCAACTCTGTAATGGAAAATGTTATGGCGGCATAATCGTCAATGAATCGACGGTACCAACCAGTCATCCCAAGAAACTGTCGTACTTGTCGGACGGACTTGGGAACTGGAAATTCTTATATGGCTTTCACTTTATCTGGGTCAATTCTGAAGCATCCCCTCTCCTACAATATACCCTAGATACTGCACCTGCCGAATTGCAAAACTGCTCTTCTTCACATTAATGGACAAGTTTGCCCTACGGAATTGGATGGCCACCTCCTGTAAATGTTTCAGATGTACGTCAAAGTCTTTAGAAATTATGAGAAGGTCATCAAGGTAAACAAACACGTTGGTTTTTAAATGGTACGGAATGACTTGGTCCATCAGTCTGCACATTGTTTGTGGGGCATTGCACAATCCAAACGGCATCCTAGTAAATTGATACAACGGCCGATTAGGGATTGTAAATGCAGTCTTTGGTCTTGAGGAATCGTCCAATTTAATTTGCTAAAAGGCATCTTTCAACTCCACCTTGGAAATATAATAAATTGGAGGAAGCCTTGAAATTAGTCCGTCTATGTTGGGAATAGGGTATGCGTCTTTTGTCGTTACTGAGTTTAATTTGCGGATGTCCAAACTAAATCTTACTTTACCTGGTTTAACGATTAAAACCCCCGGAGATGACCAAGGAGAACTTGGGCACTCCTCCATTACACCTAATTCTATCATCCTATCAATTTCCCCGCATAGCAGTTTCTCCCTTGCCGGTGAGATAGGGTAATAACGCTGTTTAATGGGAGTTGAATCACCAGTATTTATGTGATGTTCTAAAAAAGATGTGCAACCGAGTCCATCTCTATCCGAATTTGGAAAAGAATCGACAACGATTTGCAAAAGTTGTTTTTGTTGAAAGGTCATGGGAATCTTATTTGGATCTTTATCATCCGTGACTTCACAGACTATATTCTTTGTAAAAATTTGTATCCCAAACTTTTGCCAAAAGTCTATGCCACAAATAACATCTTGAGTTAACGTCGGTATCAACAAAAATTCAATTGGCTTTTTTAAGCCATTATAAGATATATCTATTTCTATAGTTCCCAACACCTTTTGCTGTTGACCGTCTGCTGTTTTGACGTTACCAATTATCCGATTAAAGTTATTTGTTCCCAATATTTCCGTACATAATGCAGCACCAATAACGTTCACATTGGCACCACTGTCCATTAACGCAAAATGGGTTTTATCAAAAAAGTCCAACTTGATATACGGTCTGTTGTCATTATCCCTGCAAACCAATGAAGATATTACATGTTCTCGAAAACGTCGTTTACTTCTGAAAAATTCCCGAATTCGCCTCGAAGATCTACTTGGCCTTTTCTCCGCCTTCGTTTCCCCAAATATTCTAGCCCTCACTCTGTTATAATTCTCTAAGCGTATGTGGAATGGTCGCTGTAGGGGATGATGCAGCTGCGATGAGTAATTTTGCGTATTGTCCAGAATTTTTGTCACATCCAGTTTATCAGTCTCGGGGGTAATAACGGCTCCGCCCTCTAATTTTGTTTCGGATGTCCGTTTTTCAAAGCACGGACATCCTTTGGGTAGTTTCCCCGACCTGGTGTGCATTTTGGGCAATTAGGTTTGAAAATATTTCCCGCTCCACAACCATAACAAAAAATTGTCCTAGGTTCCATGCAGTCAATAAAGGTGTGACCGATATTGTCACAATTCCAGCATTTTCTGCCTGCTATGAATGAAATTTCGGCTTCCTTAATTATTTTGCTCTCAGGATTAATATTTTCATCGTCCATCTCGATTTCCGCAACATGAGCCCTTTGATACGGCCGTTTGTTTATGTTAGATGTAGTCATGTCTCTAACAAACTTTTCGTGGCGTCTTACCGCACGTCTTAAATGCGCCACACGATAGATATCCAGGTGCAAAAGCTCATGCCTCACTTCAGGTCTTAAATTTTTCATTATGACTTCACATAGCTCCGTTTCGGTAAATGGCGTAATTAGTCTGTCGCAGAGTACCATAATTGCATCGTAATAATCGTCAAACATCTCGTTGTGCTTTTGTTGTCTGCGTAGTATGTCATCCTTTATGTCAAAGTCCGTGTTATAGTCCTTGTACTGCCGTTTTAATGCATTACACAGGTCATCCCAGTTCATTCTCCTACAACTCCGGTGATACCGCCAGAACCATTTGAGAGCCTTACCCTCGAACAAAATATGGGCATGCTCACATAACAATTCGAAGTCACCCCTCAAATTTGCATCAGTGAGGGTGTTTACCCTATATACAAATTCGTCTACCGTAACCTCCGATGTGTCACCAGTAAATCGAATTCTCCAGTTGCGAACTAAATTTAAAATTTTTTCCGAGCTCCTGTCAAACTTATTACCATAATTATGATAGCTACGTTCATCGTGTTCATCCTGAGTCATAACACTCCTATCATCATGCTCCCCAGGTTCAGAATGCCCCTGTTCCGTCCGATTTCGTCTATCCTGTCTTTCCTGTCCAAGATTCGTCACAGCAAACGTACGAAGACTCTCTCCTACCATATTCACAATTTCCTCTCTAAAACCCCTTAACGACTCGTTCACGATGCTTTGAATTTGACTAGATGTCACATTCCCCTGTCCCTAAGGTTCCCTACGGGACTGTGACCGTGTATTAGGTCTTCCAGCAGAGGTAGAAGGTAAATGAATATCACCTCCAGCTCTATTATCTACATCCAAAACAGTTTCAGCAGCTTCCTGCTCTACCACAAAGGGATATTCCCGCAACTGCGGACTAACGGCATTTTATAAGAAAAAAATTAATATTTCGGGTACAATGCAAGTCATGTCAGACCTAAAACAAGTCCTAATTTACCCCGAATCTAACTCAAAAGTATGTTCAATTATGTCAAAAAAAAAAAATAAATGTATATTTTCTTTCCTCAAAGGAAAACTGCAAAATCAGATATTATTGGAAAAACTGTTAAACAGACTAAAATAATTATGACTACTCGGTGAAGTTAGGTATGGAAATATAAATAAAATATAAGAAAACAATTTAATGGAAACTAAAAGAAAATTATACGTAAGAAAAAAAAATGAAGTCAAACACTACATAACAGACCGCCATCAACGATAAGAAAAATTAAAAAGAGAACTCAAAATTCTTAGAAACTTTCAGAACAAGCCCAAAAGAATAAGATCCGAAGCTAAATTGAGTAAATAAAATTAAAAGGAGGATAAGTTTAGATATCTGTAGCAGGAAAGTTTTCGATTGCAATACCAATTACTTTAATTCCACACTCAAGAAAATCTAAACAAACTAATTTTGAAAGAGAAAACCTAAAAACTGTATGAAGGAAATGAAACAGCGAGTATTGTTCCTTAAAATGGTATATATTTGATCAGTCACAATAGATTTAATCTTAGGTAGCATAAACTCACATAACTCGCAATTATCCTAATAAAAAAAAATAAATAAATAAATAAATAAATGACGTCCGTAGTGTTGAAGTATAGCTTATGATGGAATTTGCTACACTCTTCCTCGCCCACCCACCATGCTGACCATAGGTTCGATATCATAGGCCAGCCCGATAAACAAAATGAAAAAAAAACAATTAACACCTCAACTAACCATACCAATATCTTCACCTTTCATAACAATAATAAGTCAAAGATTTAAAAATTCATGTTAACAAAGGTATAATATAAATACATAAGTTTTATTTAACCAAACAAACATAATTAGGATCTGAATTAGATTTATTATGATTAACACAAAATTAAATTAAAAAAAAACATTTACATTAAAATTAGCCACCATGAAATTAATAAGAAAAATTAGGAATATCTGGTGACGTTGAGATAATATTAATACTGGTGTTAAGTGTATTAAATGTAGGGTATTTATAAGTAACACAACATGAATGATTTTAGAATACCAAAATATGATCAATTCTTTGCATATTTATATTGTAGTTTTACAGATATGTATATAAATTAGACTTTATCATTCATGTTACGCTAAATAAGTATAAAAAAAAACAAAATTTGAGTTGGCTCTTTTAAAATTGGCTATCGAAATCAATGCATTTACACTTACGATTTTCTTTTAAGGTCCAACGATGTCAGCAGGCGCCTGATGACGATGGTTTCATGCGTTTGGATATCGATTTTAATACAGCATTCGATAGTCAGAAACAAACAAAAATAGTGGAATGAAAGTGTGGATTAAGTTATTTATTGGGATTTAAACATACTTACATAACTGAATCCACACAATGGTATATCATATGTAAGAGTGATAGAAGTCGAAACTTCTAGGTGGTACTGTCTTTGTTTTTTCCCTTTTCTGTGGTGTGTTGGTATTTAAGGTATTAAGAATATAACAACAACAATTTATATGGAAAAATACAATTTAAAAAAAAAAAAAAAATAATTTAGAAGTTAATATAAAAAAAAGGGTATAAAAAAACCAAAATTTTGATATTAAATTTAGAATTTAGAATGAAAAGTTACGACAATATTAAAAACAAAAAAAAAACAAAATAGCTAAACACTACAAATGGATTCAAATATTTTTGATTTGGTCCTTTTTAGGGATTATTTTCCCGGAAATTGGTTTGCTTTGCACGTTTTATTACATTCACAATTAATAACGACTTAGTCACCTCAGCAAATAATTAAAATTGATAAGTATCTTTTCGTGAGATACTTTCAGTACCAACGAAACCAATGTTCCACTTGTAACTTAAAAAAAAACTAAGCCAGAAAGTTGTGGTATGTCCAAAAACAAATAACTATTCAGTTATCTTGCCGTTTCCAAAGACCAGAAGATAATTGTTTTCCAGCATCCACAAACCTCAATTGGAGTATATATAACCAATAGACCAATTTCCCAAAAATGAATTTATTACGTTCTATAATAGAGAAATTTCCACAGCTAATCATTAGATTATCCTTACCGAAAAATATTGTAACTCCTCTAGAGCTGTCCTTCCTTCCAGAGAGAAAACAACAACACAAATTTTTTTCAAACACTTATCGATCTATGTAAATAACTGTCTTGCTTTCAGATTTTTTTATATTATGAAAATATTTTTTTTCAAGTTTTAGACATTTAAACAAAATGAAAATCATGGCTAATCCGATAAAAAAAACTATATTAAAAAAAACAAATTGTTTTACAAAGTAAATTTAGCTACAGCCAAACAAAAAATTTAGTAAAATATATAACCTAGTGTAAAATTATATGAAACTAACCCATGCAAAATAGGTCGACATCACGCATCCTTTAAAAGAGTTGGTATTGAAGAACTATCATTACCCGTACTCTTTTAACGAATGACCAGAAGCTTTTACTACCCCGGGGGAGCAGCAAGAACTTCAGTACAAAGACGTTGCTCGTGAAGAGTTTTTTTTCCCGTCTAAGTACTTTGGCACACGAAGACCTTGCCATAATGCGTAGCAATTCAGTATCAGTGTTTTTATTTTTACGCCAATTTCTGAATGCTTCCTCTCTGGATCTGACTACTGATTTGCACGACTGATTAAACCCAGACTTCCATCGAGGTTTATTCAAAGATTTTTTAACTGGAATGAAGATTTTCATTCCTAGCATTACTACATTTTCAACCGCTTTCGCCATGGCATTGACGTCATTGTCCAGGAAACAGAGTTTCCAATTGAAATGCCGAAAAAAGTCATCGAACTCAGCCCAACGTGCTTTTCCGTAAACAAATATTGATCGTTTCTTAGCCCGTCGTGATACGTTCCGAAGTTCGGAGAACGGAAAAGAGGCAGAAATGGTGCAATGATCCGAGTTGCCGAGAGGTGCTTGAACGTCAACTTCGTACTTTTGAGGGTGTGAGGAGAGGAAGAGGTCAAGGGTATTGTGCTGGTGCCTATCAACACATGGAATATGTGTTGGTTCATTCACCAGTTGCACGAGGTGGTTGTGCGCAGCAAAAAGCTCAACATATTGGCCTTCATAAATTGTACGGCCCGAGTGGTGAAGCCAAGAAGAATTGTGGACATTAAAATCACCAGCAACAACGATTTCACTGTCGGGACAATTTTCAAGAATCTTCACCATTGAGTCGGAAAGTTAGTCGAAGCCCGATAAGGTTATATCCCTTCCCGCATTTGGACTTCTGTAAAGAAATCCGAAATGCAAATAGTGTGTATCGATTTTGAATTTAACCCAAAGACAGTTAAATTCCGCATCAAACATGCCCCTTGATTGCTGGCATTGATACACAACTTCATTGCGTATGTATATAGCAAGACTCCGATGAAGATTAAAGAGGGATAGAAGGTGATACCCAGGAATCTGTAAATCAAGTGGATCGGAATTTTCAGATACCTGAGATTCACATAAGGCGCAAAAATCCGGCCGGTGAAGACAAACGTGAGCATAAACAGAGAAAAAATTCGTTATCAGCCCACGTATATTGCAAAAGTCGATTCTAAACCGACCTCTCATTACAACATAAAAAAATTCAAATCAAACGCTAAGTACCGATATCTACTATGTTAAAAGTCGTTAAAAAAAACTGTTTGGTGATCAGTGTTATACCTTCATCACAAAAACAGTTTAACAACGATTAACACAAAGATATCCGCACTTACAAAAATAAGAAGGACGTTTAAAAAAATAACACAAAAGACAATGCCATAAAAAGGGTCATAAAAGCCCTGATCTGGTCATCGTCGAAAAAGGCCATCACTGGCGAATTTTTTTTTATTGTTGTTGTTGTTTATTGTATTGCTTGTTTTTATGTTTATGTTGTTATTGTTGTATTTTTGTACTGTTTTAAAACGGTTGTATGTTTATTACATTTTTATACCCTTCACCGAAGGTAAAAGGGTATATCGTTACCTTAATATAAAAAGGCCCCAACTCATTATTTTTGGAAATCCGTTTTTTTATTGATTCTTGTAGAATGGTTGCTAATACACATTCTATTAAAATTTCAAGCAAATTAGATTAAAAATAAAGAAGTTATAAGCAGACCACAAAAAGCCCTAACTCATACACACAATTTTTCTAAAGAAAAAAAGCCCTTCCTCGTTTAATTTTAATAAAGATGTTTTTGACAATGTTTGTGTAGCAATATTATTTCAGCTTTTATTAAGTTTTTTCCTTCTCCTGTAAAAAGTGTTTTTGATGAGTTGGGGCCTTTTTATATTAAGGTAACGATATATAAGTTTGTCATTCCGTTTGTAATTTCTACAATATTGATCCTACACTCTATAAAGTATACATATATATTCTGGGTGCTTATGAAAAGCGAAGTTCAAATCCGGTTGTCTCTTATCCTCCCCCTTACATTTGTTTACATATATTATCATAATGCCCAATATGATTTTCGTTATCACCCATCTTTATTATTTCATCTATTTAACGAAATAATTTTAACAAATGAATCGTTCAGTGGATAAAGGGAATGAGTCCATTTTTGGCTTTTTTGAGATTTAGCGTGGATACACTTCCTTTTATGACTAACGATGTATGCTAAACATTTTGTTTTCGAATTTCAACGGAAAACCCCTTTTAAAGACAAAATATTTTTTTGTACGAAACACAAAATTTTTATTTTCAGTGGAAAAAGGGAATAAGTCCACGCTTGCATTTATATTGCATTAATCACTTGTTAACTTTGCTTTTAATCACTCTTATTTGTTTATTTTTCTTGCCTCTCTTCGAGCTTTCGCTACCTGCCAATTTTTTGTGTACTTTAAATTGTTGTTGTACTTAGTTCATTGCTGCTAGAGTGCAGTAATCAGAAGCGTAAGGCCTAGAACAGAATAAAGAAGTTGTAGTAGTATCTGAAACTGACGAATGCTTTGTAGCGCGACAAAGTTCAAAAGTTTGAATTTTGTACTTCAACTGCAACGATTACTACAACTACGTATTCTGTTGAAAGTTCTTTGAAATTTTCGTTTTTAAACTGTAGTGTATTTTACTTCATCGATTTTTGACAGTTAATTTTAAAAATTAATACAAATACAAATGTTGCCATTTTTAAAAGCAAACTTAAGGGAAAAACACGTATGCAAAATTTACGTTGAAATTACCAAAATAGTTTTACCGGATAGGTAAAGATAACTGAAAGGTACGAACATGACCAGATATCTGCTTGTAGAAATTAAGGCATAAAAAGCATTTGAAAAAGACTTCGTAAAAATATTTTAATTATTTCACCTGCGCATATTAAGTAAGTAAAGTTAAATAGTATTTTTTTTAAATATTTACCGTATTCACAAAACCCCTTGTATCGTTGGATCAATTGTATGTTGTATTAAAATACATAGTTTACTTTTGGTTTTTTATACAACATACAATAGATACACAATACAAGTAGTTTTGTGAATACGGCAATTATAAATATTAAAATTTACTATTTATAGTAAGCCAATATTTAGATGGATATTTTTTCTTTTTATTTTTGAACGAATGCTCAAAGTCAAAACATAATTAATTTGCATTTTTACGCTGTCGATTCTAACAACAAAAAATTTGGTGGACTTATTCCCTTTTTCCACTGAAACTTATCAATAAAAACCTATTTGTATCATATAAACAGGCCTTGTAAATACATACACTTACATACTAACATTATATATTTACAAATTGTAAAGGAAGCCCATATAATTAATTTTGCAGTTTTAATTTTGAGTTTTGTTTTAACAACGAGTTTTAAAGTCAACGTCAACTGTTCTGTCGTTTTTCTCCATTTCAAATTTTTGGACTCATTCCCTTTATCCTCTGAACGACTCAAATAGAAACTGGGAATTTTTGATTATTTTTGCTGCTTAAAAACTCGCCAAAAAAGGTAAATCTACGGTAAGACAACACTGCCTATACTAAAAGAAACAAACAAACAAACACACATACATGGTATCAAGGCGAATTCAAACAGGTAAACTCATCTCTACAACTACAAAAAGCCCCATGTATTTTGTTTATAAAATTTTCTGGTTAGTTGTCAAAATTTTTTTATTGCAAATTAAAATGTATCACTTTTTTATAAAAGAAATTAATAAATTCACTTCAATCATTCGCAGTTTTGAAAAATAATATTTTTAACACTTTTCATTCAACTTCTTCTCAAAACAAAATCATATTTTGACGTTTGACCATATTATTTAATTCGCCGTGGAAACAGCTGATGAACGGCTGACGACATGACCCTACAAGAAGACTACCGGTCATTTTACTAGTTATATGACTGGTAGTGTTTACCAATGTATTGGTTAAAGTTTCTATTAGTTTAATAAGATCAAAATGAAAAAACTAACCGAAACTCTTGTGTACATGTGATTTTGCCTCTCTTTTTAACTAATGAATTCCACTCGACTACGGAACATATATCTGTACTGCTTACTCTCCTGCTTTTTATTAGTCAATGATAACCAAAATAGTGGTAAATTCTAACTAGTTAGTCATAACGTAAATATTAGTTAGCACTAACTAGTTATTTATAACGTAAAAATTGGTTAGTACTAACCTTTATAAAAAAATACATTTTTTTTAATTTTAAATTAATTTTTTATTAGAAATATAAATACACACAAACAAAATAATACTAAAAACAAAATAATACTAAAAGCATACATGCGTCACATGAGTACTGCTACAACCAAGCTTGATTTTAATTTTTACCTGGTTGTAAGAGTCTTTAGTGACCCTCTGGCTTCCCAAACAGGTTTTACTATTCCAATTTCTTCTCTTCGTGTTCCTTTTTGGTGACAGACGAAAATGAAATCGATGGAAGCAGCTTTATTACCGTCTGTTACGCTTTCATGTGGCACGTTGGGTAAAGTAGTTGGACGTATTTACCTTAGCCACATGGACACCGTTGCCTTTATCTTTCCTTTCACTGCTATCGTCGTAAACATTGCTATTGCAATCGTTGTTGCCTCCATTTTTGTAGTATTTAATTGAACAAATTAAAAAAATTCTCGAGTTTTTGCACGTACTGACAAGTCAAGCGTATTACAAATATATACTAAAAATTAGCATTATTTAGGAAGTTTTAGTTGTTCCACTTTAACATATTTGTTAGAGTGAAACAACTAATGTTAAATTGTTGCAAGTGTGTTAGTAATTTTTTTAGTTTTGGTTATGCATTTCTTGTAGGGGAGTTTACCTGTTTGAATTAGCCTTGCATGGTACAAACCGTTTTGGTGAATATAGGGCACTATGACGGCTTACAACTCAAATAAGTTGAATTGTAATTTTTGTATTATGGTTTACAACTTTGCTGACTTGAGTTGACACAATTGAGTTGAGTTGTGAAACCAAAAACAGGCCATATTTCACTTTAATGATATTCTAGGAACGTTCGTTTATGGTTCAGTCGTCTAGGGGATGAGTTTAGAAACTGTGAGTCCTCTGGTTCAAATCTTGGTTAAGACAACACTGCCTATACTAAAAGAAACAAACAAACACACATACATGGTATAAACCATTTTGGTGAATATAGGTCACTATCAAATAAGTTGAATTGTAATGTTTGTGTTATGGTTTACAACTTTGCTGAGTTGAGTTGTGAAACCAAAAACGGGCCATATTTCACTTTAATGATATTTTAACAACGTTCGTTTATGGTTCAGTCGTCTAGGGGGTTGAGTTTAGAAACTGTGAGACTTTGGTTCAAATCTTAGTTTTTCAAAGAGAATTTTTTTTTTAATTTTTATGTTCTAAAATCGATTGTAAAAAAATATTTACCAGTTTTAGATTTTTAAATTTAATTTATAATGAAGTTTTTAGAATTTTGAATATGTATGTATATATGTATATGTAAAAATTATTAAGTTTTTGTCTAGTTGCTCTGTATTCTGCTCGCACAATGGTGAAGGGTATATAAGATTCGGCACAGCCGAATATAGCTCTCTTAAGCGGCTCATACACTTGCAATAAAATTATTCAATATAACCCAGCAAACATAGAAATACACCCTATGTATTGCCAAACGTATTGCCTGGATGAAAAATATTATTGCGGCAATAATCGATTTCGTATTGTATGTTGGTGATTAAAAAATTTATTTTAAATAAAATGAATATTTTTCAAAATGCAAAATCTTCTTTTTATCATCCCAATGATATTTTGGCGATATCTTCTTATTTTCTTATATGTGGTTATCTGGCGATATTGCCAGTTTATCATCTAGCAGAATCGCTTTCGTATTGCTAAGGAGTATTGCTATCGAGACACGTTTCTTCCCGAAGGAAGTATCTTCCGCAATACGAAATCGATTATTGCCGCAATAATATTTTTTTTTTTATTTATGACGTACAAATATTTTATAAATTTGTTTTCTCTAGAAAATAAAAAATTGCTTTGATTATTTCCTTTTAGATGACAAATTGGGGATATTGCTAAACTATTGCCTTAGGGGATATCTTCCATTTGTTTGCAGGGAACGTATTGTACAATTATATCGTCAATGTGTATGTGATATTCGAAGGTATCACAATATATTGTCAACAATCAAAAGACTTTTGATTTTTATTGCACAACGAAAAGAAAGTGAAATGTGTTGGAAGCATTGTGCAATGCTGTTTGTGTTATTCCTATAGGTTATGTTTACCTTTTTATTAAATAAATGAAATTTTTGTGCGACTTATTACATAATATAGGACAAAATGGAAATAATATGGCGAATATCAAGGCGAATTCAAACAGGTAAACTCATCTCGTCAGCCGTTCATCAGCTGTTTCCACGGCGAATTAACAAGTATGGTCAAACGTCAAAATATGATTTTGTTTTGAGAAGAAGTTGAATGAAAAGTGTTAACAATATTATTTTTATAATACAAAAAATTCAAAACTGCGAATGATTGAAGTGAATTTATTAATTTCTTTTATAAAAAAGTGATAATTTTAATTTGCAATAAAAAAATTTTGACAACCACCCAGAAAATTGTATAAACAATATACATGGGGCTTTTTGTAGTTGTAGAGATGAGTTTACCTGTTTGAATTCGCCTTGGCGAATATCATATACAATAATACTGCAGGTGTATGGGCCGCTTTACTTGTTTTATTTTATCAGATTTGTTATTAATTTTGTAGATTATTGAGTTTGTAATTTTGGTTTTGTTTGTTTGTTGTTCAAATTGTTTTATTTCAGTTTTGTTTAATTTTTGGTTTATTTGCAATAATTTATTGTTGAGTTTATTGATTGTTTTGTTATGTTTATTTTTTTTTTCTTTTTTTATTTTTTTCACAATAAAGACAAATTTAACGGACTAAACGTAAAGACGTGTGTACGCGACAAAGGACATATATATTTCTGGTAAAAAGAGGCATAAAATTCCCCAATACATATGTATTAACAAAGTGACCTGAGTACTACAACAATGAAACAATTAAAAAAACATTATGCATTTTGTTGCTAGAATTTAGGGCTGAAGTGCACTTTACGGGGCGTATGAAAAAAAAATAAAAAAAATACGCCATTCGATTCAGAATAAAAAAAAAAACCATAATTAATATTTAAGGGGACTGAGGCTCGTGGGGCGCCCAGGACCCAACAAACTGGCCCGCCCACTGAGTGGTATGTGTGGGTACTCAAATTAAAGGCAATTTTGCAAGGATAACAAAAATCATAACATTTTGGGGGGGCGGTACCTCTAGGGCCTTCTGGGGCTAAAACAAAATTCCCCCCCCCCCAAAATTTTATGATTTTCGTTATCCTTGCACAATTACCTTTAATTTGAGTACCCACACATACCACACAGTGGGGGGGCCTCAGCCCCCTTAAATATTAATTTTGGTTTTTTTTTCGTTGTTCCGGAGGGGGTCAAATATTTTTTTTTTTCATACGCCACGTAAAGTGCACTTTTTCCGAATTTAGACGCAAATGTCAAAATGCCTTTATAGAAATGTTACCTAGCATTTACACGTGAAAGTAATTTCACGAAAGTCGCAATACACTCACACTTTTTCACTAACACATTTACATTTTTTTACTTTCAGCCCAACTTTCAGCTTGCTTTCAATGAAAATTTGAAGAAAGCGATTTTTTGAAAATTTCATGAAAACAAATGACAATAAACTAAGCGGTCGATCTCCTCAGATGGATTTGCCGTCTTACACTCGCAGCCATCGACGACTGCTGACGTCAATAGTCAAACATCAATCCTTAAACCAAATTGTATTTTAGCCTTTGGTAGATCGAAATTTGCATTTTTGAATGATTATCCATTTTAATTGATTTTACATGTTTTTTTCCTAAGACGGCAAATCCATCTGAGGAGATCGAGTGGTTGCGATCGAAACATGTCATGGTAACCAGCCGCCTGGGTTCGAATCTCAGGTCAGTCAAGAATGAATGATTATCAATAACAATTTTAAATAATTTTCATATTGTAAAATTCCTTCCTTCATAAAAATAATTTAATGAAAATTAAATTTGATGAACTTAAGCCTGATTAAAATATTAAACATTTGGATTAAAAACCATAAATAGTTCAACAAAATAACCACAATTCTAATTATTGTTAAAGCTAGGGCACGAGCTCTATGTGTACATTTGTCCTTCAAGTTGCGCTGAAAAAGGTCAACAAGAAAAAGAAAGACAAAATGAAAAAACAAAAAAATGTACTTTGGACTTCAAGAAGAATTCTTGACATAAGTACGAAAAAACAGAAGTAAGGAAAAAACATGTAACTAAAATCAATTAAAATGGATAATCATTCAAAAAAGCAAATTTCGATCTACCAAAGGCTAAAATACAATTTGGTTTAAGGATTGATGTTTGACTATTGACGTCAGCAGTCGTCGATGGCTGCGAGTGTAAAGGCTCAACCATAATGTGCTTAAGTTGGCTTAAACAAATGTGCGAATACATGTAAATTAAATAAGGAAAACCATATTGAACTTAAGGAAACTTTTTGCTAAATTTAATGAAACTGTCATTTGCTTAAGCAAGGTGCGAATCTAATCGCACATTCTGTACGGAATCAAATATTTTTTTATTTTATTTTTGTGTTTTAAAGTACATTTTAGAGACTTTTCGTTAATTTTTACAGTAGGTTAAGCAAGGCTATGCATATTACGGTTGGGCCTTAAGACGGCAAATCCATCTGAGGAGATCGAGTGGTTGCGATCGAAACATGTCATGGTAACCAGCCGCCTGGGTTCGAATCTCAGGTCAGTCAAGAATGAATGATTATCAATAACAATTTTAAATAATTTTCATGTTGTAAAATTCCTTCCTTCATAAAAATAATTTAATGAAAATTAAATTTGATGAACTTAAACCTGATTAAAATATTAAAAATTTGGATTAAAAACCATAAATAGTTCAACAGAATAACCACAATTCTAAAAGTGATAATTTTAATTTGCAATAAAAAAATTTTTGACAACTAACCAGAAAATTGTATAAACAAAATACATGGGGCTTTTTGTAGTTGTAGATATGACCCTACAAGAAGACTACCGGTCATTTTACTAGTTATATTACCGGTAGTGTTGACCAATATAGTGTTATAGTAATAGTAATTTTTTTAGTTTTGGTTATGCATTTCTTGTAGGGGAGTTTACCTGTTTGAATTCGGCTTGCAGCTGCGCTTGTGAGGCCACTTTATTAGTATCAAGGCGAATTGACTACTACTCAATTCGCTGCGAATTGACTACTACTCAATTCTACTAGTCAATTCAAGGCGAATTGACTACTACTCAATTCGCCTTGATTAGTACATTCTGAAAATTCCCTAAATCGTTACTGCCCGTCTATACCAGAGATAATTATTGCGACATATATTGCAGTAATTGTCAAAATTATGTTATCTTTAATGTAGACAGCAATTTTTTGTACATATTTATTGCTAACAATTTATGTTGCAATAATTGTTAGTCCATTTTCGTTGACAATTATTGCTTACAAAAAACGTCAATTTGGTTGTCAGTTGAAAGAAAAAAGCAAAAAAGAAAAAAAAGTAAAAGCAAATTGTGTGAGAAAGAAATTAAGTTTTTGAAATTGCAGCAAATTATAATCGTAGTAAAATAATTAAATTAAAAAATTAAATAAACACTAAAATAAAATTGCAAAAATTATAATTTTTTCCTTATTCGATCTTTATTGTTAAAATTAATATTAATTTGTTTAAGTTCGAGTTCTTTTTTATAAAAAAATAATTTTACATTAACAAAAATAAAAAAATTAATAAAATTCATATTTTTGTATTAAAAATGGCCTCAAGCTTAAACAAATTAATATAAATTTAAATAATAGTCGTATAAGAAAGAATTTATATTAATAATAATAATTCTTGTAAGATACTGCCATTTTTACACTGCACCTTCTTTCTTGATTTTTTTCAAACTATGAGTTAACATAAATACGTTTTCCCATGCCTTTAACATAAGCTGAGCAATAAGAAATATTGCTCTGTTATTCTGCCGACGTTATTGCCAACTTGCTGAGATAATTATCTTTAGTGTAGAAATAGGGTTAAAATGACAGCACTGCGCACAACGTTGATATGGCAACGTATATTTAAATTTGTTGACAAGCAGGATCGCAAAAATAATTTCTATAAAAATGTTTTTCTGAATCAAATTTCCATAAATATCTTTGGACTAAATTCTTTTGTTAATTTGAAAATGTTTAAGAACACCTTCCAATCGGGATTTTTATCAATTTTATACAGCATAGGAAGTAAACCACTGCAAATATGGGATAAAAAAGTGAGAAATGGCCACATTAAACGCATTACAGACAATGATATACAAAGCCTTGTTCTAGAAATAGTTGGAACCAATGTTAGCACGACATATATAACTTGTCCAGCAGATCCAAAAAAAACTCTTGGTATAAAATTACCATTTTTGGTAATGATTATAAAAAATATGAAAAAATATTTTACATTTGAAGTTCAGGTAACGTAAACGTATTATAAATTTAAATTATCCCAATATTTTATTTACTCAACATTTTTATTTTTCACTTTTTGGTAATAAAACGATTGGTTAAAAAATTAGGTTTAGGTCCAGTTTACCAACGCAGCTCAAAATAAAAAAAAGTACGTAGGGTTATAGAAAATTGAAAAATAAAATGACAAAATTCTCGGAAACGCATAGTTTTCGTGTTATGGACCTCTGAAGTTTTCATATAAATTTGCGATTTCCTACTACATTTTTGAACGTATATAGCCAATATTGGTATCATTTAAAAGCTATTGAATAAATGTTTCTAGATATAAACATTTTATTTCAAAATTATTAATCCATTAAGGATCCGGCTATGCGGAGAAGCTCTATTTAGCGAAGCCGGTGTTTGTTATACCATAAAGGAGAAAATCCGGAGAGGCTTTGTTTAGCGAAGTCGGTGTTTGTTATACCATAGAGGATAAAATCCTTGCGCCCGGACGAAGGCCGGATTTATTTGAGTCAAAAAGTTTTAAATAAATTTTACATTTCCAGAAATATCTGTTCAAATGCTTTCAAATAATACCAATATTAGCCATATAGGTACGTTCAGAAATGTAGAGGGAAATCGCAAATTTATATGAAAACTTCAGAGGTCCATAACTCGGAAACTATGCGTTTCCGAGAATGTTGCCTTTGTTTTTTCTTCTTTTTTTCGATTTTCTATTTTACCCTATGTACTTTCTTTTATATGGAGCTGCGTTGGAAAAATGGACTTGTTCCAAAAATTATTTTTCATATTTCATTATTGTAAAATTAAAAATAGTTTTGCTTCTTTTGAAATTTTTTAAATTTTGAGTATTGCTGCATAAAGGCACTATGTGTGGCTCATTAGTTTTTTTTTACAAACAAAACTAAATTTGTGTTCGTTTAAAAATATTTTTTTGCCGAGAAGCTTTTAGTTAACAAGCTTTAATGTTTAAAAATAAATATATGTATGTAATTATATTCGCCCTTATCCTGGTTGGCGAATTTAAAATACGCCCAGTAATATTAAGTAGCAATCAGTACTGCTGTCGCTTATATTTCTACTTACATTTACACACGAGTGTCATAGGCTGCTTAATTAGTAGAAGCGATGTCAGTAAGTGCCATTTCATTTACGTTATAAGTGGTGTTCTAAGCGAGTTTGATGGTACGGTAATAAATTCAGGCAAAATAAACTGTAATGTATGTCGTTTACAGTCGAATTTGCAATTGTAAGGCAAGAATATGAGGTGGTACCCAGTGTGGACATATCTAAAAATATTTTACAGCTAAATCGGCTTTAAAATAATGCTAAAATAAATCCTAAGTTACCAAAAATTAATGCTAAAATTTAAATTATAATATTTTTTTGTTTTTGTTATTTTAGTTAATTTATCTTAATACATGATTTATTTTACATAAGTCTTCCCTATAAACTCACATCATATCAATAGAAAAAACTGAAAAAATAACAATAAAATATTTATTAAACATAAAAAGTCTTAAAACTAAAAAAACAAATTAATTTCAGTCTGTATATACATATACATATGTATATGTGTTTTATGTACTCATATAAAAAGTTTTCAAACAAAAGGTACTATATCATAAAAACCTTTTTAACTTCCGCGTTGCTAAATGGCAATACCAAGATCTGCATTTCAAAAGAAGCTTATTCATTGCATGGATGTTCATTTATTTTTATATCCATATACATTTATCCAGAAATCGATTGTTGAGTTCTAATTTAACAAATTCATATGAATTTAGTTTCTGCCACAGATGTTCCAAAGTTCTAATTTCCTCTACAGTGACATCAATCATTTCTTCTTTAAAATGTTCCCTTAATTTGCATTTATTAGTTTTTAAACTGTTTTCTACGCACAAAAAAGTTAGTATATGTTAACTTATGAAAATTATTGTTAATCGCTGTCAAGTTACATATTAGTTGAGCTATAAAATCCCGGCATGTATTTCGTATATGTTTTTCTATTTCAAAAGTTATTTTATTTTTTTTCGATTCCAACAAATGAATTTAATAATCAAATTTTAAAACAGTTTGATATGTATGAAAGATATTTTAAAAGCTTGTATAGTTTCTACAGCAAAAGAGTATGTGCCCAGGCAGAAATTACGACTCTTCTAAATATTGTGTACCGCCACAACCCTGTAAATACAAAATTGTGACTCTACCAAAAATATGGTACCATCACAATACTGTGGATGCAAAATTACAACCTTAGTTTTTAATACCGTTTTTAAAAAAGATTCAACACCGGTACAACACCCTAAATACAAATATACGACTTTAGTACTAATGTATTTAACATACCAAAGTCGGGGCGAACAATTTAGAGTTAATTGTAATATATTTCGCGGGTAAGATAAATTATGGGCTTAAGTTAAAATGTTCATACAAAAAAGAATTCCGAAGACATTGATCCTATATAAATATCTCATCAAATTTATTTTTATGCAATAATACAAATTTTTCGCAAATTTTATTTTCAAATAAATTTTGGGTTGTAATTTTTTAACAGTTTTTCTTTCTATATTCATATTGCCTAACAATGCATGCATACAATTAAAAAAAAACAATAAAGGTTTACAGACATTCAAACATTTGTATGTTTTTATAACTAATTATGTTGCGTCTGATATAAACAAACATATGTATGATGCTCAACCGAGAACAAAACTGTAGAATACATATATATATGTCCTTTATTTATCTAAATATAAATAGAATTACAATTACTGAATACCATAAATACTTAAATAAAGTTCAGTGTGAACATAGGGCGTGGGGGGGTGGGGTTTTTCACAGAGGTGCACTTCGGTGTGGAACGCTATCTGCCTGCTATTCACTTGGGAATAGCAAGAAGCAATTCCTCTGCTGGATTGCCCAAGCAGCTCACTACTTCCGGTCCTTTGGCCAAGTATCCCCTGGTAATGACGTTCAGAAACCCGTCTGATGTCAGCTAGAGTGAGAAGGCGTACAGATATGAGTAACCTGAATGGCATGCTAACACCGGTGCGTCTCAGGTAATTAGGTGGTAATCCAGACTACATTTTACCTCTGAAACTCAGCAGTATTTTTTTTGCCTGCTGAATATTTTTAGCTTCTGGTGTGCCTAAATATTAATAACTTTATAGATTTTCCTCTCTTATGGGACAAGAGCAGGAGAAATCTATAAAAGTGACTAAATTTCTTGTACTCCGTAGAGCAAATAAATTTAGTTGGTGAATGGGAAATGGGTAAGCAAATGTAGGGGCTACAGTGGGTCTTCCACTTTAATATACACGTGTATGCTTACCTTTGTGGAGTAAGGTGCCTTATGGGAAGAAAGTGCAATATGGTGGATTCGATTCACATACAAACTTCTTTATTTATGGGGGGTTTTCCTTTTCCTTATGGGTTACAATTCTTTTAATTTAAATTTTAATGTCACAAAAGGTTAAAGTTAAAAAAAAAATGAAAACTAAATTTAATAATTGAAAAAAATAAGGAACTGTGTACTGCTTTGATTGCAAGCGGAAATCCAAGTGAAGTCTTCTATTTTTTGCCGGCTCGCTCTAAGCCTTGTTTTTCAATTTTTTACTCTCCAAAGCCAGGCTTGACAGTCTGGTTTTGGTGAGTACCCAATGTCAATCACTCAGTCTTCTAAATAATTCACAATAGTTACTGAAGAACCGACCGTTATTTTCAACTTATAATTTAACCACAGTTCACAATTCATTTTCAATTAATAATAATTTACAACAATATAGTAACTTTTAATTCATTAAATTCATTAATAAAAATTTAAATTCTCATACAAAAAAAATATATAATTCATTTTTTCCGGGTGTTCAATGTATATTGAACACCTGCCTAGAGGTAGTTGGCAGCCCCAACACTAGGATCGGAGTGCAGTGGTCCAATCAGCCCTCACTCTTAAACTACTATGATTACAGAAACGTAGAATACATGACTGGGTAAATTTTCGCGTTAATGATTGAAGCTACTCCATAATACATGCTGCAGCTAAACGAACATTATATCGCATTTGAAAACGAATATTGCAAGAATGACCGAACAACGCTTCGCTTCCTTGCTGTGATCTCTGTCATACCAGAAAAAAATTTACAAACATTCATGTTCGTTGCGAGTACAAGAATTCAAACTGATTGTTTAAAATGCGCTCCTTACTCCAAAATCATTTTTATTGTTGAACAAAAACGGGTTGAATCATAA
Source organism: Pollenia labialis (assembly GCA_949318255.1). NCBI lineage: Eukaryota > Metazoa > Arthropoda > Insecta > Diptera > Polleniidae > Pollenia > Pollenia labialis. Next base: position 64,055,143 of record OX439141.1, read on the forward strand.
AAATTCAGAGTAAATGATTGATTGAATATACTCAAAATTTTAGTATTCGTTGCAGATGTCTGTTGTAGTGGCAGCCCATAATTTAGTACGAATATGTCAATAAATGGAGAAAAATGTTTTGTAAAAAAAGTTCCAAAAATAGTTACGATTTTCACCCCTTAAAGCTACTCCATAATACATGCTGCAGCTAAACGAACATTATATCGCATTTGAAAACGAATATTGCAAGAATGAACGAACAACGCTTCGCTTCCTTGCTGTGATCTCTGTCATACCAGAAAAAAAATTTACAAACATTCATGTTCGTTGCGAGTACAAGAATTCAAACTGATTGTTTAAAATGCGCTCGTTACTCCAAAATCATTTTTATTGTTGAACAAAAACGGTTTGAATCATAAAAATTCAGAGTAAATGATTGATTAAATATACTCAAAATTTTAGTATTCGTTGCAGATGTTTGTTGTAGTGGCAGCCCATAATTTAGTACGAATATGTCAATAAATGGAGAAAAATGTTTTGTGAAAAAAGTTGCAAAAATAGTTACGATTTTCACCCCTTAAATGTTCGAATTTCGAAAAAGTACCAAATTTGTATTCGTATTTTTTTGATAAGTTTCGAATGTGGTATTCCCAGTTTCTATTTGTTTAAATAACTAAGTTAAATACATACAATTTACAATAGGCTCTATCCAGTTACAAGATACAAAGAATAATGACGAAGGCCGTAGCGGGCTAGAAAATGCATTACATTCTGTTGGTATCTAATAGTTGTATAAATTTTCTGTACAATTTACTTGATTGCTAGCTAAAGTAAGTCTCGTAACAGAAATATACAAATGAAAATTCTGTTAGTGCAAAGAAAATATTCCTGGAAAATATTGAAGGAATAAGACTATTAAAGATTAAAAGCTTTTGAGGATTGTTATTTGACTTAGAAAACACATTCGAATAATATGAAAATTTAGATAAATATTTTATTAAATAAAAGAAAATAATGATGTTTAGTTTTTGGCTAAGAGGTCGTCACCTCTACTCCAAGTTGTTGCCCTTTTAACTGGTAGATGTTTTCGACAGCCTCTCATGAGCATATTGGTAATGCTTTTGAGATATTTGGTAGAAGTCATCGTCTCAAGGGCCAAATCTGTTTTTAAAAGAAAATAGGTATATGAATAGAAAGAAAGAATTAAAATATATATGTACATAAGTACATATACATACATATGTACATAAGTACATATACATACATTTGTACATACAAATTTGTTTTTAAAACTTTATTACTTCGAATAGCTAGTCTTAGTCTGCATTCCCTTATTCATCTTTTCGTATTTGTTCCCCTCCATGAAAATTGTTCTTCTGGGATGTCAGCTTATATTCTTTTCCAACATGCTCTTATGAACTTGTCGAACGCTTTTCCCCGGACTGGCACAGTTCTTTTTTCTGGATGGAAATTGAACAAATGTTTTTACATGCATATCGCTCATATTCTGAAACAGAGTCATAACATATGGATGGAAATTGAACAAATGTTTTTACATGCATATCGCTCATATTCTGAAACAGAGTCATAACATATGGTAAACGTGTAACAGAGTTTAAGGAGATCAGTGTTGCCACTTTGTGGGTAATTACCCGAATTTGGTCTTTTTTGTTAATTTATTTAAAATTGCAATAAGAATCTTAACAGTTTGAATAATATTGATCTTCTTTCAATGAGTTTGTTGTTTTGTTGCTTCTTTGTTAATGTCTTTTTATTAAATAAAACTTCAATTTTATATCAGGAGTAATTTTATTTGAATCGGGTAATTTCGCTTCAGCTCAAGTGCAATTTTTAATTTTGCTGGTGGTAACACTGAAGGAGATACACGTATGCAATCAGCAGTATCTCTAAGCCGGAGGTCTATTTATAATGCTACGCTGAGTAATAACATGCCTCATTTTACAAATATATTTTTTTCTATTCCTCATTTAACTCACCTTTTTAATTAAATTAAATACCGAATTTCGCTTAATTTTTTTATTGTATTATCACTTTTTTTTCTTTCAACACGCTTTTAGATATTAGCTTTATAAAATCCAAATCACAAATTAAATGTTTTTCTTTTTTATCTGCCTGTTCATCTATTTTCGAACGAACACTTAGTTCGCTAAGCTTACACTTAAAACAAATTATAAAATATTCACCCCTATTATGTATGTCGTCGCCGACATTCATTTTAAATTGTTGTCACATCAAGTCGACGACTACATCACTTCGACGTTAATTTGGTATTTTATAAGAGTGTTGTGTCGACGTCGACTAGTTATCGAAAATTTGACAAACCAAAATCCCATCTCCAATTATTTTATTATTTTTTTTGGTCTTCACTCAATTTTTAACGCTATTTTGCTATTTTCCGAAATATTTTTGTAACCGATTTAGCTTTTTAAAATAAAGTGTAGAGTTTGTTTCAAACTTTGAATTTTTTTTCGCGAATTTTCGCAATGTTTTCGATAAGAGGTATGCTTACTGTATGTTTTCTGATCCTTTATTGCTTTAACGTTTATTAATAAATATAACCCTTTTCTATCATGCCGCTGTTTGCAAATTTCCGTTAATTGAGCAATTTTCACCGAATATTTGCCATTTCTTATAGTAAAATGGACTTTTAATCAATTTGATGGCTTGTTTGAAATATTAAAATTGTTCGCGAATTTTCGTTTTTTTGCATAATATTTTTTTGTTATTTCCCGACATTTAGTTTTTTTTAGCCGATTTAGCGATTTCAAATCAATTTAAGGGTTTGGTTCCAAGTTTGCCATTTTCGCGAATTTTAGCCATGTTCGCGAGCGATTTTTTTACTATAAGTTTTCTGATTCTTTGCTATCATGTCGCTGTTAGCAATTTTTTTGCATATTAAAAACGTTTGCGAATTTTCGCTATTTTTCCAACATTTTCGGAATTTTCGCAATTTTGGCTCTTTCAGGCGTTCGTCTTAAAACATTTTCGCTATTTTAGCAAAATTTTACGAATTTTCCCGTTAAATTTACTAATGAAATTTGTGCCCATAACTGCTTTTAAATTTGCATTTTTTATTTTAAACGTATTTAATAAATATATATGTTTACATTTCATTTAAAATTTGTTTTAACTTTAATTTGAGTCGTCGCAAAATTTCCTTTCGACTAAAACAGGGACAATACTACTCTGCGTCGAATTAAAAGCGCCTTAGAAAATATCAATTGACTGTCAATAGTAATCGATTCAGGTGCCGTCGACTTGTGTCAAGGTCGACTTTCATAATAGGGGTGATTGTTTTGGTTTTACATGCAAATTAAGCGAACGAAGTCTTCGATTGCAGTCGATGAACAGGCCATTCGTTTCATCAAAAAACTCCGTTACTTTGTTTTACAACTTTATCGGTAAACAAATTAAATGTTTTTTAAGATTTGTCTAGAATAAAAAACCCTATTATAAAATAGTATCGAACAATTTTGTTTCGAAAACTCCGCCTCAATTCTTTCGAATCTCAGGTAGGTGGGCAAAAATGTTAACATAAATATACATGTATTTATAAGCAAAATGTAAACAACTTTTGACATCGTTAGGGAATAAACTAAACAAACATAAATAGCTCCCAAACCAAAAGCTTCTAGACTAAAATTATACATAACTTATTCTGAGGTAGAAAGTTTTTAAAATATGTTCTAACAATCGCACGATTTGAAATCGCAAAATGTCAGATTTATTTTATGGTGTTCTGAAACTCGGGAGTTTTGCTTGCGATCTGCTATAATTCCTTAAAAATAGCCTAGAGCCCTTAAGCATACTTTTGCCATTTGAAGTCACAAAATTTATTTATTTTTATTTTATCAATATCAATACAAAAAAGCCTTCGTGGCCAATAACATGTATTGTTAGTAAAATATCCCACAATTTGATACAACGTCGAAATTTGATATTTTTTTACAGGATAATTAAAACTGGGTTGCCTACACCACTTTGCTCTAAATTTAGCTTTTCTCGTTCTACTAGGAACCCACAAGTTTTGATTCCGAGAATTAATAATGGATTTTATGAACATTCGTTTATTGTAAGAACTGCGCGTAGTTGGAACTGGTTGCCTCTGGAACTTAAAATTTTTTCTCATTCTAACAATGCATTCCGCCTAAAACTTTATAGAATACTTTGTAATTAACTTTAAGGTTAATTACAGATCATTTTATTAGATTGATATCTCATTTAATTATTTAAATAAAAATCATTTGTTTTTATATGCATTTGTTTGTGTTTTAAATATATATTTACAAATGTATAAAAAAAACTTTTTACACTGCTGGGATCTTTTGTTTTCTGTTTTTTCTTTTATTTTTTATTGGTTGGGGAACCGAAAAAACTAAACCGTTTTTAGGAATAATTTAATTTAATTAAAATAATAAAATCATTTTTTTTTCTATTTTATTATGTATATTTTTAATAATTTTTGTGTTATTAGTTAGTTTATAACTGTATTCAGGCAAACTGCTTTGTAATATACATTTTAATTGGCCAAGAGTGGCTTTTTATATTACATTTGATGAAATAAATAAATAAATATCTATACATACTTACATACATATATGTAAACTTAGTAAATATTGTAAACAGAATATTACTAAATATGTATATAAAAAACTGATATAAAAGATTTCTTTCGATTTACAAAACTATTATGCGATTTCAAGTCAGAATCGCAAATATCAATCATTTTGCCATTGTCAGAACATGCCGGAACGTTAAAGCTGAGTTACACATAATGCACATTTAAGCCGTGGAAAATTTTTAAAGTTATGCCTTAGTTTATAATCTATGTAGTAAATGTTTAATATATTCTTTATTAATTTCGTTTAAGGTATTGGATGATAAAAATGTCAGAAGACGTTTTAGAGCAAGCAACTATCAATCAACAACTCGAGTTAAACCATTTATTTGTACTATGCCAATGCGTTTAGATGAAGGATGGAATCAAATTCAATTTAATCTATCCGATTTTACGAGAAGGGCATATGGCACCAATTACGTCGAAACTTTACGTGTTCAAATACATGCAAATTGCCGAATAAGAAGGGTTTATTTTTCTGATCGGCTTTACTCTGAAGATGAATTACCACCCGAATTTAAATTATTTTTACCTATTCAAAAACCTATACATAAGACTACCAATCAGGCAATTTGTAGTTAATAAAAATCAACACATTTCACAAAAATTTTGTATATTTCCATAATATGAATAAAAATTATATGTTAATCTTAATCGGGCAACGTTAGAATTTCATGTCTATTTTCCGTTATTAGTATTGTATGTTCAAATTGAGCACTTCTAGCACCATCAACACTTATTGCAGTCCAACCATCTTCTTGAATTTCTATATCTGGTCCACCTAATGTTAAAATTGGTTCTATAGTAAATGTCATACCCGGTAACATTTTTCCTGGCAGATTGTTTTCTGTAATGTACAAATTTTACATTTCAAATTGTAATGATAATAAAAGTTTACAAACTGAAGTGCAGTATTTCAGGAGGTCCATGAAAGTAACTTCCGATTCCATGTCCAATAAAGGCTGGAATTGTATTTAATCCAAATTCTTTACAAAATGTATGCACATAGTTGCCAATTTTATTGAAATCTTCATTTGGCTTGCATAATTTAATACATCCAAGAAGGCATTCTTCAGTCTTCTTTACCAAGTATATGCCGCGTTCATCTACATCGCCAACAAGATAAGTTTTTGAGCAATCGCCATGAAAGCCATTTAAAAAAACCGTTATATCAACATTTACAATGTCTCCATCTTGCAGTGGCCTATCATCTGGTATACCATGGCATGCTACATTATTAACAGATGTACATATCGATTTTGGGAATCCTGCATAGCGAAGTGGGGATGGATATGCCTTCGCAGCAATAGTGTTTTCGTGAACAAAACTGTCGATCTCATCAGTAGTAATGCCCACCTAAAATGTGGAAAATGTTTATTCCAAGGTTTAAAATTTATTTATTTATTGTTAAATTAAAATGCTCAACCGCCTGTTGTAAATTTTTTCTTTATTTGTTTCTGATATTTCGATATTGGTTGAATATCATCATCAGGCAATGTTTAATTAAAAGTTACATTGACCTTAATAAAGGAAACTCCGTCACGTTTCAGCATAAAAACTACAGTGTAGTCAGTGTTGGGCAAAATACATGGTTTGCGGTATTTAAAATACAAAATACTTGCTGGTCATGTATTTAAAATACAAAATACTTTCAGGTTATGTATTTAAAATACAAAATATTTACACATCTGTATGTATTTAAAATACAAAATACTTCCATTTATTGTACGTATTTCAAATACAAAATACTTTCACGTCATGTACCTGTATGCATTTAAAATACGAAATAAACTATTTTTAGTCAAACCAAAAAATAAATTAGATAAAACCAAGGTATATTTACACAAGGTAAACTCGTTGGCCCATATGTTTGTCAGCTGTTTACCTAAGTTGGAACACCAATGTCAAATTCCGTGTATATGAGCCAAATTTTGTACATGTGTGCGTTAAATTTATATGAAGACAATTTTGACAATTCAGTTCCACTCGGTTGTTTTTATAGAGCAGCATGTCTACACTCCCAAATGAGTCTACCTTGTGTAAATATACCTTGGATAAAACTAATAAACAAAACAATTGTTTCCTTTCATAAATATCAGGGGTCTAATCACCGCATACGATATCGAGCAAAATTGATCGAAATTGTTTATTTTGGTATCATGAATCGCGATATAGAATAAATTTATTGAATTTGAAATAATAGCATTCGATATCGAGTAACTCGCCATTACATTTCTCGAGTTTTCATTCGATACGTCAGTGTCTATCGTATGCAAAAACATTCGATAGTTTATTCGATACGATATTATCGAATGCGGCGATTAGACCCCTGATTTTTGAATGTAGCATAAAACAGTTTCTTGTTGAAGAAAAAAATCTTTCTACAGGTCCTGATGAGCAGAAATTTGTATTAAATTTTATTATACTCTTTTTATATTTGGATAGCTGTCAAGAGTAATAATGTCTTTGCTCTTGTCACTGAGGAAACTGACAAATTCAAACTCCAAATTTTATGTCCTAGATTCACCATTATCCCTATCTACGAAAACAAAAAAATCATCGTCTTCTTTACTGGTGCTTCTACTTCTACGTTCTTTAGCGATTCTAGTTTTTGGTAGATCATAATTCAAACAATCTTCAATAAACTGAAAAATATATTTTGTAAACTATGTTTTTAAAATACAAAATGCTCCCATTTTTATGTATTTAAAATACCAAATACAAACTACTTCTATTTATTGTATGTATTTAAAATACAATATACTTGCTGGACACGTATTTAAAATACAAAATACTTGCACATCATGTATTTAAAATACAAATACAAAATACGTATTTGTATTTTAAATACGTATTTCAAATACATGTATTTCAAATCCCAGCAAATAAAATTGGACCACCTGACCCATTTTGATAAAATGGACTACTCCATGGACTGGTCCGATGTAATGCAAGCATGGACCATGTCATTGTTAAAAAGTGTTTGTAGTGAGACGACATGTCTTCGTTTTTTAACGACGTGCTTTCGTTTTTAAACGACTTCAAAACTAATCCTCTTGAGTATACCATGGAATAGTTTTAAAACTACTCCTTAGTGGTCCAAAGGTGGGTTATATACCATGGAGTAGTTTTAAAACTACTCCTTAGTGGTCCAAAGGTGGGTTATATGATCCTCTCCTAGGACATCGTAATGTTAAATAGACCAGGTTTTTTCCATACGTTTGGGTTACTTTTGGACTAGTCCTGGTCCTTTGTGGACTACTCTTTACACGCGTGTTTGGACTGGTCCTATTATTTGCAGGGATACTGCCCAGCCCTGAGTGTAGTTGTACACATCGAGATTGAGAATTTTTATTTAATGTTAAATTTTAAAGGTCGAATAAAAAAAATTTAAGGAAAAGTTAGTATGTACATACTTTTATAATTTCTTTACATAATTTAAGTATGTTTGCTGCAAGTCTGCAACTGTCTCGCATTTTATTAATTGCTAAACTTGTTTTAACTTCTGGTTCTCCCAACGTACTGCCGGCCTTCATTTGGCGATGGTAATATTCTGGCATTTTTATATCCCCGGGAACAGCTCGCTCTGGTGAAACGTTTCCTATTATTACGGGATTGCATTTTCCAAAATTACTTTAAAATAAATGCACAGAATTAGAAAGATCATATGTATGTATGTTTGTACATACAAAGCTTATGTTGTGCTCTGTGGCGTGTGTGGTTCTTTAGTAATTATTAAACATATGCAAGGTATATTTATAGCTATAAATATACCTTGAACATATGTATGTATTCTATAAAAACTCACTTTTTCTTTCTAAAAAAACTTTGACTTATTTGTCGGTATGGAGTATCAAACAAAAAAGGTCTCATTTAAGAAAGTCGACTTTCCAATAGGTCTGCTTATAAGGCGAATTAACTACAGGTGGCGGCAAAAAGGCAGCCGGTTGTATTTGGGTTATAATTTGTTTCATATAAATTGTATTAAAATGAGTTTTGTACATAAATAATCTTGCAGTTCTTATATATGTATGTATGATGACTTGTAAAATAAACAAATCTATCTCAAGGCCCATTGAACAGGTATGCGCAAGAGCCTGATGATCATTGTTTTTATTCTTTTGAGCTGTCAAAAGTTGTTTACATTTTGCATACATGTGCATGTATATGTTTGTTTACGCCCTGCAAATATTGAACCACCTGTAGTGCGATTCACTAACTTTTCGAATATGCTATTCAGTAAAATTTTTAACGATATTCGCTGTCGTTAAAAGTCAGCTGTAAAATACAATACACTTTAAACCGTGGGTAAGAAATACATACGTTTTAAAATTTTGCAAATTATAGATATCTATACACAGCTTGATATCTATTTGTTGAAATTACGGGCATTAGTATTAAGTCCAAAAATTTATTTATTTTTGCTAAAAAGAAAACAAATAAGTAAGTGTAGAAAAGAATTATTATTACAAAAAATAAAATTTTTAGTCAAAAAAAAAAATGTTTAACTCACATTACAGATCTGAAAATCTAATTCAAGTTTTAATTATGTTTTGCATCAAAAAATCCGATTTGAAGAAAATGTACTAAGCAAATCTGCTAAAGTTTGTTATGCAAATAAAAATTGATGCTATTTATGGCTTAAGTGTGCGGATTTACTCAGAATGACTTTCTAGTACACTTTAGAATTGTATTTGATAATTTAACGAAATTTGGTACATAGGCTTTGATTTTTATAGAAGTCTATTAAACTTGAAGAGAATCCCTGCACTTTTTGACTTAGCTCCCCATACAAATGGTTTCACCAATATATATTTACATATTGGACTCCCTTGCGAATTTTACAGTAGTATTGGTAGTATTGGAATACATCTTAGCACACACTGGGTCTTCTTAATGTTGTGCGATTTAAAAACTTTAAAGGGTTCGTAAAGGTTAAAGTCTGCTAAAGTAGGAGTATGGGGTCTTACTCATAGTAATTGATTGTCTGGTTTGTTTTAAATATCTTTTATTTTTAGTTTCTATTTAACTGTAATTTGATGATGTTCGTTTTGATTGAATATTTTTCTCAAATTATTTTTATGTAAATTGATGTCACAATTGATTTTTTTTTCGTTAGTAGATAAATCCATAATTGAGTATAGGTACAAAAAAAAGGAACTTCAAGTGTAGGGTTTTGTATATGCCTCGAGTATATTCTCCTCGCAGAAATACCAATCAAATGATGCCCACCATGATTGTTTATTAATATATTCACGTATGTTTATTGATTTCAGGCAGTTACGGAGATAACGCCAAAGTTACAATACCCGACGAATTTGATTTGGTTTTTCATATCACATTTCCTGAACAATCTTTGATAGATGTTACAAAAGATGAAGAATTACCGGGAAATGTTTTTCTAGATTTTACAAAAGTATTAAGCAAAATAGCAAACGAAAAGCAACATGTAGAAAACTTAAAGCATCTGAAACAGTGGCTTGATGCCAAAAACTTTCTTAAGGTTGAAAAGTTTCAATGTTTTATTCAATCGTGCTTTACAAAAGTTTTATTAAATATGGAAAATCAAATAACTTTAAATGGAAAAACATTTTATTTGCGCTATAAACGTGAAGGTCCGGCTCACACCATAATTGTTAAGTCTTGGGATATAAAATATTCCGTAGATTTTGTCCCTGCTATACTATTAAGCCCTAAGCAATGCGTAATTCCAAATATGGATGTTCAATGGGAAGCTATACCTAAGCCTAGTCTTACCTACGATCCCAAATACATTTCATTTAGATCATCATACTATCAGCAAGAACTAATGTTAATAAAAGATAAATACCAATTGAAAAATGCTTATCGAATGCTGAAGAAGTTTAGAGATACAAAAACAAATATGAACAAAATGAAAAGTTATTTTATCAAAACTCTATTTCTACATAAAGCGAATAAAGAAAATACAAATTATTGGACGAAACCTTTAGCGGCAATTTTAATTGATGTATGTGCATACACAATTAAAAAAAAAGGAAAAATACAATAATCAGGGGTGTTCTGGAAATCGAAAAGCATGAATTTGAAAGTTGTTTTTTAATACACTTTTAATCTAATTTTTGTTCTGTTTAATAGAGAAATATTTGTATAATATTTGCCATAAAATTCTTTTATTACAGAAATCTTATTAAAAAACGACGTTTAAAATTATTGCGTTTTCGATTTCCAGAACACTCCTGAATATGTATAAGGATTTCAATAACCGTTACAATTTTTATTATTTAGATGTTTAAGGACATGGAAAAAAGTTTACGAGAAAAAAACTTACCCTTCTTTTGGAACCATAAGTTAAATTTGTACAAAGATTATTCTTTTCCACTTATAAACGCAATGTTGAGCTGTGTTAAAAGTTTACGGGAGACATTAGAGAAAGCAGCTGCGAATTTAACGATTCCCCTACAAAAACGTGTTTACAGTATTTTTCGTAAGTAGTTACATAATAACTATTAATTTTCTTTTGACTTTTTTGTTTAACACTGCGTTTCCACATGACATCAACAATAAATTTCAGTGTTTTTATCAAGAATGAAAATTGGGAATTAAGCACGAATAACAAAATCATTTAAAATAAAATTTGTATTCCCATGAAAATTATTTTGATAATTTTCAAAATTACAAAAAAATGGCTGAAATGGTAGAAAAGTATTTGGGTTTATAGAATTTAAAACTTGCTTTCAACAAAGACTGTTTAATTAAACAACCCGGAAATGGGAACCCACAAAAACGGTGCATAAATTAATATATGTATCTGGGAACAAAGGAATGTGATTTAGGATATTTTTTATTGGTGGCCAATAGCTTCCGAATTTTAAGCCCAAGATAGTGCGTTAGGAAACATATTAATATCAAGTTGTTTTTAGAATAATACTTTGAAGAAAGTAAAGAGCACGAAGTGCTTTTGACGAAGATGCAAGTAGGTGTTTCTATAGTGCTGAATAAAAGCAAAATTTGGTGCCAAGCAATAACCACAGACATAACCTAATTTATGAGAAACTTTCATCTAAAAGGAAAGAATGTATTTAATTTTAACGTTAATTAAAAAACCCTTACAGTATATCATTAAGTTTTTACAAGATTTTTTTTACCTATATTTTTACTGTTTTTATAACATTTTTTTAGTAAATGCAGCGGAACGTTATATGTTAGAGCAACAAAATGAAGATGTGGATCAAATCACTACAAATTTAATAAAAAAATGTAAGCTAACCCATCTGTGGCCATATCAAAAAAGCTCTTAAGTCGACTAATTTACATACATATACACAGGGCTGAGCAGTATTTGAAATACATACCTGCATTTGAAATACGTATTTAAAATACAAGTACGTATTTTGTATTTGTATTTGAAATACTACATGTCTAGCAAGTATTTAGTATTTTAAATACATACAATAAATAGTAGTTATTTTGTATTTTAAGAACATAGTTTACAAAATATATTTTGTCAGTTTATTGATGGTTGTTTGCATTTTGATCTACCAAAAACTAGAATCGCTAAAAAATATCAGAAGTAGAAGCGCTAGTAAATAAGACTATGATTTTGTTGTTTTCGTAGATAGGAATGATGGTGAATCTAGGACATCAAGTTGGAATTTGTCAGTTTCCTCAGTGACAAGAGCTACCCAAATATAAAAAGAATATTAATAGAATTTAATACAAGTTTGTGCTCATAAGGATCTGTAGAAAGATTATTTTCTTCAGCATGTTTCATTTATTCTTCAACAAGAAACTGTTTGTCCTATTCTACAATCAAAAAACTGATATTTTTGAAATTAAACTATTGTTTTGTTAATTAGTTTTATTTAATGTATACATATGTACATATTTTTGGTTTGAATAACAATGGTGTCCCTGTCGGACATTTATGAGCTAACTCAAAATAAGGCTGACTTTTAACTAACTCATTTTTAACTAACTTTCGAAATAACTCAAATCTGATACAGAAATAAACAAAAATTAAAAAACATACAGGTGAAACTTTATTTTGTTGAAATATTTTTTGTTTTCATTAAACAGAGAAAAAGTTGTCAAGTTATTTCATAAAATGAAAAAAATTTAAATTGAATTGTAATTTGACTTAGAATACACATTCGAATAATATGAAAATTTATATGTATAATAAATGTACTCACCATGAGAAATAAATTCCCAGATTCTATTATGTTAAATACATAAAATTTATTATAAATATTAATAAAAATATATACATACATAATTAGTTAATAATAATATAAATATGAAGGGTGGAGTGAGTGTTGACTTGTTCTGATGAACTACAAGCTGCCTAGTTAAACCCAACTATAAGTTAGTCAATTTATACTTAACTCATAGTGCACTCTTACTTTATGCACTACAAGCTAACTCATAATGAGCTAGCTTGTGGTTAGCTGAAACTTATGCAGAGTGAGTGAGTACTGACTCTCTCTGATGACACTACGTGTAAAAACTGAATAGAGTTTAACAAGGGAAATGAGCCAGCTTTTTAGTCACCTGTGACTCATTTCTGGTTGACAATAAGTTAGTTTTAAGTTAACTCAAAGTCCGACAGGGGTATTTCGTATTTTAAATACATATGTATGTACATGTACATGTTCATGACGTGGAAGTATTTTACAGTCAACGCCCGGTATAGCGAATGATATGTCACACCCATTCGTTATAGTGAAAAATTCGTTATACAGCAAAGTTTTTTTTTATATATGTATTTTATAAACATACATATCTGTGGCATTTTGACAAAACATCTTAAGTCAAATTAAAAAAGTTGAAAAAAAATTATGTTGACCATACGAATTTCCGTTAAAAAATCATTTTTGTCTACGTTTTTTAAATTTTGTATTATTAACGAAATTTTTCTTTAATTTTGGTTTATTTTATTATTTGATAAAAATAATTTTTTACAAAGTTTGGCTGACTTCATAAACGCACTATTACAATGCAACACTAAATGGAATAGCGTCATAAACTTCACAAATTTTCTGTAGACAATGCTTTGAATTCATTATAGCATGGTAACTGTATTCACTGCACAGCGGTTGCGAAATTTGTGCATTGCTTTTATTTGTAATGTCTTTTTAAAGCATATGTTTTTTGTGATGCTTTGCAATACTGAGTTTATGAAATCAGCTTTTTTTTTAAACTTTTTACTATCTTATCTCGACTTAAGATGCTTTGTCAAAATGCCACAGATATGTATGTATGTATGTATGTACGATATTTTATTTAATTTAAAAATAACATCGACTTAAAGTTTTGTTTTGATTTGAGCGCATTTATGGAATATTTCAATAACTACCTAAATCAAAAATTATTTAATTTTAGTATACTTAAAGACAAGTTCAATCGAAGAAAATGAGGATGTTGCTGTTGATGATGATGATAGTGCTCAAATCCAACTAAATAATGAAGAGACCTCAAGTTGCACTTTTTTATAACTTTGTTTCTTCTTCCTTTTTATAGGTTAATATTCTACTTACATTTCTTTTTACAAATTGTTTTAAATTCTGAATTTTTTGCAGTATTCCATTTATATCAGCAACAGCATTTACTACTAAGACAAATTATTCGACCTAAGAATTGTTTTACATTAGCATAATACTTTATATGTATAAAATACTTGAACAAACATTAAAATAAACAAAAATTGAAAATAAATAAATAAAGAACCGTTTTTTTTGGAGGTGGGACTTTTTCTAGAATTAAAATAAGCAACGTAGTCGGTGCACAGCCAGAGTTGGGTGTAGTGTGTATATTTTCAAAGTTGTATATATGGGCGATTTCTTCTGAAGTGACCCAAGTTTTGATATCGATGTCTTCCGATTGTAGTACACTTGTAGTACATGACTATCTGTACTGGACATTTTTTGTTTCTCTTTTCCACTTTTTGCAGTTTTCTTCTTGTTGCTTCATATCATTTTTCTCACATCAATGTCGGTTTAGGATCATTGCCTGTTAAATGTTTATCTTCGTCGACAGCGAAAGAGAACGAAGTAAGAAAATGAATACTCTGTCTGTCTATTAATTTCGCGATTGTGAAAGGTTTAGGCAAGCTCAAAAGAGAATAAGAAAAATGTCTGCCTTTCAATTTCAACGTTGTAAATTCCCCCCTTTTACAATGCGGCAAGTAAAAGGCAGACAGACGAAGTTTTTTGGTGAGGGGTTGTTTGATTGTTCTTGTTTTGTACCGAAAAAAGTTGAAACCGATTGCTGCGTGTGAATATATTGGCATCTTTAAAAGGGAATTGAAAAGAAGTTGAGCATCAAAAGATGAAACGTGTAAATTCAGACTATCTGTACTAGACATTTTTAGTTTCTCTTTTCCACTTTTTGCAGTTTTCTTCTTGTTGCTTCATATCATTTTTCTCACATCAATGTCGGTTTAGTATCATTGCCTGTTAAATGTTCATCTTCGTCATACAAAGATATATTCATGTGTATATGTACCCTGCAAATAATAGGACCAGTACAAACACGCGTGTAAAGAGTAGTCCACAATGGACTAGGACTAGTCCAAAAGTAACCCAAACGTATGGAAAAAACATGGTCTATTTAACATTACGATGTCCTAGGGCAGGACCATATAACCCATCTTTCGACTACAACGGAGTAGTTTTAAAACTACTCCATTGTATACACAGGAGGGTTAGTTTTAACTTCGTTTAAAAACGAAAACATGTCGTTAAAAAACGAAGACATCTCGTCTCACTACAAACACTTTTTAACAATGACATGGTCCATGTTGCTTTAAAACTACTTATTTGTAGTCCAAAGATGGGTTAAATGGTCCTGCCCTAGGACATCGTAATGTTAAAAAGACCATGTTTTTTCCATACGTTTGGGTTACTTTTGGACTAGTCTTAGTCCCTTGTGGGCTACATTTTACACGCGTGTTTGGACTAGTCCAATAACACTATGGAACATTTTTGGGATTATTGTCTGGGGGGTGAGAAATTCCAAGTCAGGGTGATGGTACTAGGTCAGTATAGTAAAACCCTCAAAGGGTTTGGCGTTCGTATGTGTCAGTTTTTTTATGACATTTTAAATTTTTTCCTTATCTTGATGTTTTTTTGTTTAACATAACTCGAGAACCACTTGTCCGATTTTGCTAAAACAAACTGAAAAAATTTAGAATTACAATTTCTTTAATCCGTTCATATAATGTTTTTCTTTATAATCAACAGTTTTGCCGGTAAAAATAAATTTGTGGAGAAAAAAAAATATTTTTTGCCTAAAAGTACACTATGGATAACAAAAATTTAAATTTTAGGCAAAGGGTGTGTGTGAAACGGTAGCAAAGTACTCATGGAAGTAAATTTTTGACGCTGTTGAGGTGAATAAAATTTCACTAGCCCTGGGGGCTAGTATAAATTTTGACATTAGCGTAGAAATTTTTAACAATTTTAATTCACCATAGAACTTTGCTACCGTTTCACACACACCCAAAGAAATATTTTATATTATAAAGAAAAACGTTATACGAACGGATTAAAGAAATTGTAATTCTAATTTTTTTTCAGTATGTTTTAGCAAAATCAGACAAGTGGTTCTCGAGTTATGTTAAACAAAAAAACATCAAGATAAGGAAAAAATTTAAAATGTCATAAAAAAACTGACACATACGAACGCCAAACCCTTTGAGGGTTTTACTATACTGACCTAGTACCATCACCCTGACTTGGAATTTCTCACCCCCCAGACAATAATCCCAAAAATGTTCCATAGTGTTATTGGACTAGTCAAAACACGCGTGTAAAATGTCACCCTGACTTGGAATTTATCACCCCCCAGATTGGCTGTTGTACTGTGTAATTTGCAGGGTCTTTTCTGCTGTCTAGCAAATTTTGCAGACAGTAAAATTGGACAATGATTTGACATTTGCTAACAGTAATCTAAAGTTTTGTTAGCAAAAGGGCAACGCGAATTTAAAAAGGTAAGTGCAACACTACAACTACAAAAAGCCCCATGTATTTTGTTTTTGGAATATAATTGATAGCTGTTTTTGACTACCCTACAAGAAGACTACCGGTCATTTTACTAGTTATATGACCGGTAGTGTTGACCAATATATTGGGTAAAGTTTCTATTAGTTTATTAACAGCAAAATGAAAAAACTAACCGAAACTCTTGTGTACATGTGATTTTGCCTCCCTTTCTAACTAATGAATTCCACTCGACTACGGAACATATATCTGTACTGCTTACTCTCCTGCTTTTTATTAGTCAATGATAACCAAAATAGTGGTTAATGCTAACTAGTTAGTCATAACGTAAATATTGGTTATCACTAACTAGTTATTTATAACGTAAAAATTGGTTAATACTAACTTTTATTAAAAAAAACACTTTTTTAATTTTCATTTTAAATTAAATTTTTTATTAAAAAAATATAATCGAAGTGCATTAATATTAAATTTCAGAAAAGTAAATACCACGTACCATTATTTCTGTGGCTGCTCTTTAACGTTGCTCTTCTTCCATGGGTCTGGAAATGTAGGTAAACATACGTGTGCCCAATCAATTAATCGTAGATCTTAAAAATACATTTTATTTTGTTAACAATTTGTGTGCAAAACATTAAATACATACTTGAAAAGCCACCACCCTGTTGAACGAGCACTCCTTTCAAAACGACCTTGTTGTTTCCTGTTAATCCAGAACCACGTCCTCTGAAGCCGCCATCAGTACGCCCTCTACCACTAGCATTCTGATTACATCTTTTTGGCTGTGTCACTTTTTTATAGTAATGTTTTACTCACTACTTTAGTTACAAATTTAATTTGATTTTTTTCTTTAATATCAATCGCAAATATTAAATTTAAGAAATTCACAAATTTTTACACGCGTATCACAAAAATATATTAAAATATTGGCATTATTTTGAAAATGTTAGTTGTACCATTCTAACATATATGTTAGAGTGGAACAACTAATGTAAAATTGTTGCAAGTGTGTTAGTAATTTTTTTAGTTTTGGTTATGCATTTCTTGTAGGGTAGATTTCCCATACAAAACAAAATCTTCTTCGTGACTAGATTTCGACGAAATCTACTCAAAATTTAGTAGTACTTAATGATGCAACTATGGTTTTTTCAATAAAGCACTAAAAAATACTTACCAACACAAGAAAAAACGACATTAAAAAAAACAAAACAAAAATTGTTTAAAAAAAAGTGTTAAAAAAATAAAAAAAAAAAAAACGAATAATATTGATAAAATAAATATCGTTGATTATTAATAAAAGGTAATGCAAATTTTTTAATGTATATTTCTTTTTGTGTTAGTCTGTGTAACGAAACAACTTTTAGTCAGTTGTTTTGTTATAAAACCAAAATCTCGCTAATGTCAAAAATGTATAATGTAAACGCACTAGATTTCGAAGAAGATTTTAAATCAAATCTACAAGATTTCAGCCTAATGTAAATGTAGTATTAACTACTGTCTGGACGCCTACGTCACGAAGACAGTTAGTAGTGTTTTTGGAAACTAACATGGGGTCTTCACCTGAGATAATATATGATATAATATGTGAGAGAACGTCGGCAGAATGAGAGAACAAATTTCTTTATGTTAATCTTAATCTTAAACAAGGGGAACACGTATGTTATAAGATTTCATAATCGAATGATTCTCGTAGAGTAAACTTGTGTCGTTTTTATTATTTTTTTTTAGTTTTTTCTATTTTTTTAGTTAAAAATATTGTTTTTTTAAACATTAATTACAAGATTTTCACTATTTGCACTAAAAAATTAAACAATTTAATGAATGCGTCTTTTTTTGTTTTATATGTATGTATGTATGTGTATTTTTGACAGCTCATCTTATAAGATGGTTGTTATAAGATTTCTCATAACAACTGTCTCATAATATTTATTATAATATTAATATTAACACTATTTGAGAGTCTACACGTAAGATAATACTCTCTGCGATTGAATTTGACGTTTGCTGATATAAAAATCTTATATCTTATCTCACGTGGAGACCCTGTGTAATGGGTATTTTCTTACTGTCTTGCCAGTACTGTCAAATGTAAACGCTATGTAAAACATGACCCGTATGAACACTGACTTAAGTTCTGACCACCATCTGTACAAAGCTTGAGATATTTATCTTTGCTGTAGACATGGGGTACAAGATAATAATTATCTTTGCTAATTTTTTTAATTCGCCGTGGAGACAGCTGATGAACGGTTGACGAGATGAGTTCAAGGTGAATTAACTACAGGTGGTGTCAAAACGCCTTCTGATTTTGATAGTTCGAGCCTATTTGTTTTGATTTGTTAGTGTTTTGCTAAAAATGGTTGACATTTCGAGACGTAAACACTAACAATGCAATGCAAAACCCCCTATGTTGTTTCTGGATTGTTGTAGTTGCGATATCACCTTTAGTTTAATTCGCCTTGGATGAGCTTACATTTTTGAATTTGCCTTGATTTCTACCAACAAGATACGTGAGGCCAAGGCGAATTCAAACAGGTAAACTCATCTCTACAACTACAAAAAGCCCCATGTATTTTGTTTATACAATTTTCTGGTTGGTGGTCAAAATTTTTTTATTGCAAATTAAAATTATCACTTTTTTATAAATGATATTAATAAATTCACTTCAATCATTCGCAGTTTTGAAATTTTTTTATTATAAAAATAATATTTTTAACACTTTTCATTCAACTTCTTCTCAAAACAAAATCATATTTTGACGTTTGACCATATTTTTTAATTCGCCGTGGAAACAGCTTATGAACGGCTGACGAGATGAGTTTACCTGTTTGAATTCGCCTTGCGTGAGGCCACTTTATAAGTACCAAAGTATATTTACACATGTTAGACTCATTTGGGAGTGTAGACATGCTGTTCTATAAAATTAACCGAGTGGAACGGAATTGTCAAAATTGTTTTCATATAAATCAAGGCGAATTCAAACAGGTAAACTCATCTCGTCAGCCGTTCATCAGCTGTTCCCACGGCGAATTAAAATATATGGTCAAACGTCAAAATATGATTTTGTTTTGAGAAGAAGTTGAATGAAAAGTGTTAAAAATATTATTTTTATAATAAAAAAATTTCAAAACTGCGAATGATTGAAGTGAATTTATTAATTTCTTTTATAAAAAAGTGATAATTTTAATTTGCAATAAAAAAATTTTGACAACCAACCAAAAAATTGTATAAACAAAATACATGAGGCTTTTTGTAGTTGTAGAGATGAGTTTATCTGTTTGAATTCGCCTTGATATAAATTTAACGCACACATGTACAAATTTTGGCTCATATACACGGAATTTGACATTGGTGTTCCAACTTAGGTAAACAGCTGACAAACATATGGGCCAACGAGTTTACCTTGTGTAAATTTACCTTGATAAGTACCAAGATAAGTACATTTTGCGTTGTTGTTGGTACCAACGCGAATTTACACCAGGTTCAAAATGATATACCGTTTGTGTGGTTCTGGGGAATATTTACTTAATTTTATCATTTTCGCTTAAAATTATGAAATTTAAAATTTTTTTAAATTATAACATATGTTATTTATAAATTGTTTACTGAAGTCTTGTATTATTTTTTCCTCAACGTTCAAATATTTTACAGTGCTGTAAACGTTTACAAAATAAGACCACCTTGTATGAATACGCCTTGGTTGGTACTCTGTGGTTCTTGTTTCAGATATAAAATTTTCATATTTTCGGGGTGCACTGTATTTGTTGATAAAATTTGTATACATATTGATAATTATTAATTATTATTATTAAGTATTTGAGTGATTCACACCCATAATATAGCAGAAGTGGTATAGTGTTAATATTGTGTTTGCAACCAAAAAATTTACTATGGCGGCAGAAATTAAACCTTCTCCAAAGAGAAATGAACGTTTCAGTACAATGAAACCGGAGTTAATAAGTAAATTAGAGGGGAGTAGTGATGATATTAATGCAGCAATTTTAGTTCCAGGAGAAAATGGTGTTATAAGCGTGTCAGACGATAAGTAAGGGCGTATTCAGATGTTGTACCCACATAATAAGAACCCAAAGTTTTTAATCCAATTACTTACCTATTTTTAATTTAAATTTCTTTACAAGAACTATTCGTGTTTGGTTAAAACGTGATTCAGGCCAGTATTGGCCGAGTATATGCCAGTACATGCCATCAGGTTGTACATGCATTTGTTATGTTCAAGAAACAAGACAATTATATGTTGGACAGGAGAATGGTACTATTACGGAGTATATATTGTCAGAGGATTGCAACAGGCTATCATTTGTACGAGATTATTTAGCCCACCAAGCTCGAGTTGTAGCTGTTGTCTATTCTAAAGCTCATAATTGGATAATATCATGTAGCAAAGATAAACTTTTTGCTTATCATTGCACGGAAACAGCAAGACGCGTTGGAACGTATAATTTTGAAACACCATGCACAGCATTGCAGTAAGTCATAAGACTAAATTTAACTATATGCTTATGCTTAAATTTTGCAATATGCTTTAAACCAAATTTTAGATTTGATGCGTTGGCAAAATATGCATTTATTGGTGATTATGCTGGACAAATCACAATGCTTCGTTGTGATGTTCAGGGGTCACAGTTAATTACAACTTTTAAAGGGCATACAGGTAAGAAACAATAAAAAGTTCAACCCATAAAAAAAATAACTTTAGTGCAGTGCAGACTTATACATTCCACCGAGAACAATAGCGAAATCCAACTACTGACTAATTTTTTGTAAAGTGAGAATCGTATGTGCAATATTTAATGGCAAATTGTTATTTGTTACAACTTTCTATTGGTTATGTAAATACCGGGAGTAAATCAAACAAATTTGATACCAAAATTTTTAGTCGTAAAACTATACAACTAAACTTCATTATAATTTTGTATTCAGCTAGCAGGGACAAAAACCACATTTTTAACGTTGCCTTTTAAACAGAGTTCCAAATATTCATTCATGGTCATGAACAAACATTTGTACAGCCCAATTATGAATAAAAATTCCCCGGGAGTTTTCTCCCATTTTTCCTATGTTAATTCAATTGTAAAAATAGGAAAAGGGAAAAAACTCCCGGGGAATTTTTACTCATAATTGGGCTGGTAATGTTGTGTGTTGGTTTGTGTTACAAAACCAAAATATTTTTTTGCTTTATTTTTTCATGTATAATACGGTATTCATTTCAAAATTAAATCTAGTTTACCAAATAAAAGTCAAGTATCTTGGGTAATAGAACATTGAAAAATAAGAAGAAAATATATGTAAAGTGAAATGTGTAGTTTTCGAGTTATGGACCTCGTAAGCTTTCAAATATGTATATACAGTAAGGGACATAATCGTTCACCAAATTAGTGTTATTGACAAAATAGTTTAAATCTATTTGCTTTATTTAAATGTATTTAATATTTTTTAACTATATACATACATACATATTAGAAACAATGGCCCATAACTATAGTCATAAACAGACCTTACTTTAAGAGTTTTAAAGTAATCTTTTTTTAAAAATATGCTTTTGATCTACTATAGACAAGCAAAAGCATACTTTACATGTTAAAACAGGTGTTAATTTTAAAACCAGTTGAAGTTGTTTTTAACTCATTTAACAACAGCATCAGCTGTTTTTCGCCAAATAAAAAAGTTTTTATATTAAAGTTGTTTCTAAAAAGAAGCGACTTTAGCGTTTGACTATGATTATGGGCCAATATATTTTTATAACCCAAAAATAAAAACTTCAAAAAATATATGTTCCTAACCAGGGAAACGATTAGCTTCATGGGTTCACAAAAACAAAACTATGTTATGAGCAGGGAAACCAGAAATATGCTCTAAAAAATGCGTTGTATGCGCATTAAGTGTGCAGTAACAACTTCAAAATATACTCTAAAAATTGTTAAATATATGAGCCAAAAAATGTAAAAATTGCTAATTTGAAAACAAAATATTCAACAATTTAATAACAGTTCCAATTAATAAAAATAATCCTGTTGTATATTTACGTACAAATAAAACACGCGTATGTTTAATAGTTCAATATACAAATTAATAACTATTTAATTACAATTTCAATATGGATGCTTGTTCAACAAGTAAAACGTTGAGAGGAATGAATTAGTATATTCTATATGCATTTTACAAAAGGTACATAATATATAACTGTTATTAAGAATTGGATAAGTACTAAAAATATGCAAACATAAAAAGGATTGCCATCTAGTAATTAATACATAACAATCTCCCACGCTTAATAGCATACGTGGTCCTCTAAATGAGTTGGAGGTCTTCTTACACGACTTGATCTTCTTAAGCTCCCCTCCGGCGTTGCTATCAACTGAGATTCTTCAGGTGGTATTGGTTGAATCACTGGATTAGTAACTCTATGCTTAATGTGAACTTCATCTAAGTTTGGTTTTTGTTCAACGGGTGGTTCCGCAAATGTAACGGACTTTTTCGGTACTTCAACATTTGATTTATATAGCTGATTAATATGACGTTTAAGTTCATAACCATTATCGAGTATTACTTGGTAATGAAGTTGACCAAATTTGGATTTAACTGTACCAAATTTCCAGATTGGCTTGTTTTTTTCAAACCAGCGCACTTGCACCCTATCTCCCACGCTAATATTACGAACCACAGGAGAGCGCAAAGTTGATTTGATTTCCTTAACAGGCCGCATGGCATCCAATTTGATTCTTAAATCTCTACCAAGATATAATTGTGATGGAGTTTGACCATTTGCGAGCGGAGTAGCTCTATACCGAAAAAGAATTTCTTGTATTTTGATATTTAACGGTAAAATATCATTTTCCATCGCTCTTAATTTAGTATTTAAAATCTGCACGTATCTTTCAGCAAGTCCATTTGTAGCTGGATGACCAGGAGCTATAAATTTTTGAATGATCCCGTTTTTACTACAGTATTCTTTAAACATTGCACTTTGAAAAGTTGTTGCGTTATCCGAAACGATGATTTGGGGAAGGCCATGTGTAGAAAAAATGTTTTGCAATAATGTGATTGTTTTCTCAGAAGTTGGGGCATCTTTTATCAAACGAATTTCTGGCCATTTTGACTTAGCATCTACTAACACCAAAAAATGGTGGTTTTGAAACGGTCCGGCATAGTCTATATGAACCCTTTGGAAATTTTCATTTGGCTCCTCCCAGTGATGAATAATAACCTTCGGTGGATCTTTCCTCACGTTAGCACAACTGGAACACGATTTTACCAAACGCTCTATATCCGAATCAATACCTTTCCAAAAGCAATACTTCCGAGCTAATTGTTTCATTTTTACAACACCAACGTGTGTATGATGTAATTCTTTTAAAACTTCTTCACGTAACTTTGTTGGTATAATAACACGATCACCCTTGAATAAGACGCCATCTTGAATTGAATAATTGCAGTCGAAATTTTCACCTTTTAACAAATCTGCTTTTAATTTTGAAAGTTCTAAGTCAAGATCCGTTTCTTTTGCAATGGTTGTGGCGTTAATTGAAAATGTTGAAATTTGATTGATAATTTGCTCTTGAATTACTCGTACCTCTTCATCCAAAAAATGTTTAAAATGTGGTGTATCGTTAATTGATGCTCTAGACAAGCAGTCCGCGTTAACGTTGTTTTCAGCTTTACGATGTTCTATTTTATAGTTGAAACCTTGTAGAAAAGAAGCATATCGAAGCAATCTTGCTGAAGTCATAGCTGGTGTCTTAGCATTTTGATGAAATATTCTGGCCAGTGGTCGATTATCTGTTAATAACGTAAATTCTCTTCCGTAAAGATACATAAAAAATTTATCAACAGCAAAGATGATTGCCAAGGCCTCCCTGTCGAGTTGGCTGTAATTTTGTTCGGCCTTCGTTAATGCTCGAGAAATAAATGAAATAGGACGTTCCTCCCCATCGACTATATGCGACAATACAGCAGCAATACCCGTTGGACTTGCGTCACACGCTAACGTTACCGGTAAAGATTGGTTATAGGGTACCAAAACTCTATCCTTCAAAATTTCTTCTTTGAGATTTTTAAAAGCTTTTTCACATTTAGCTGTCCAGTTGAATTTCCTATTTTTCTCTAATATTTGACGAAGTGGAAAAGTAAGCGTTGACACATCTGGTAAAAATTTTGAATAGTAGGTTATCATCCCTAGAAATCTTCTCGTATCTTCTATATTCTGTGGTCGAGGCAGATCCACTATCGCTCGTACTTTTTCGGGACATTTTGAAATTTTGTTGTTGCTTACCACATAGCCAAGGTATTTAACTTGCTTCTTAAAATACTCGCACTTGTTCCTGTTGATATGTAAATTGTATCTGTTTAGCCTTTCAAAACACTTTATGAGACGATGTTCGCATTCTTCTAATGTTGACCCATGTATGATGATGTCATCAAAGTATGAAATTGTACCTTCGAGTCCTTGTAGAATCTGATCTAGGATTCGATTAAACTCACTTGGAGCAGTTTTAATTCCGAAAGAAAGTCTATTCATTTGATACGTACCTCTGTGTGTAGAAATTGTCTGAATTTGTTTGCTGTCTTCATCTACCAAAACGTGTAAATACGCCTTATATAAGTCCAGCTTACAGAAATATTTTGCGTTCCTTAGATTGTTGAGAATTTCATCGATCCTTTTTATAGGGTAGTGCGCCGCCTCTAGCTGAGGATTTACTGCCACTTTGTAGTCGACACACAACCGAACACTTCCGTCCGGTTTAGGAATTACCACCAATGGTGAACCCCAATTGCTGGTGTTAACTTTGGTAATAATACCGTCCTGCTCTAAGCTATCCAGCTCACGTTCAACTTTTCCGCGTAATGCAAAAGGTACCTGCCTTTCCTTCAAAAACACAGGTTTAGCACCATCATGTAATTTTAGACTGCATGTAAAGTCAGGAATACATCCTACTTTTTCTTCAAAAACGCTTGGAAATTGTAGCTGTATATCCGAAATTGAATTTATTTTACCACCATCATCATTTTTATGTTGTTCACGTTGATCGACATCTGATAAATTTATCTTTAAATGACGAATCCATACCCTTCCTAAAAGAGCTGGACGATTTGCAGACACTACATACAGTTCTTCATTTGATGTTCTGTTTTTGTACTTAACGTTTACGTCTGCGACACCCAATGGTACAAACACATCACCCGTATACGATCGAAATGCTATGTTTGATTTTCTTATTTTTGTATTTATATTTAATTTATTAAATTCGTTTTCCGGTATCAACGTATAACCGGCCCCCGAATCAACTTCGAACTTTTGTTGCTTCCCTTCAATATAAATATTTGTGTAAAATTTTTCGGCATCTTTATTTGGCAACTGCACTGTATTGTTGTCATAAATATCGATGATTTGGTTGACTCCAAAAAAATTTTCTTCCGTTGTGAAAGTTTCGATTGAATTTGCAGTAGCGTTGTTGTTGTTGTTAGATTTGCTTTGTTTCATTTTGTGTTTTATACAAACTTGTTTAACGTGACCAACTTTACCGCATGATTTACATTTCAGGTTGTTCCTGTTTACTGTACAATCATTTGCCATATGATTGGCACGGCCACATCTGAGGCACAACCCTTCTATGCCTAGGTCACTGTAATTGATTCTCGATGATGATTTTGATGTTTTATTTCTGGATACGCTACGCCTTCGATTTCTTCCCCTTTGATTGTTATGTTGATGACGCACTTGTAGTATATCACTTGTTGAACCTGTTGAATTATTTGAAATGACCTTGCTGTCTATTTTCGCTGCTTCAAGTGTTTTTGCTTTTTCCACAATTTCGGAAAATTTTAATTCTGGCTTTTGTAACAACTGCTCTCGAATATAACCATCACGTAAACCCCTGATGAATTGCGATCTTAGGAAAATATCTGCTATTGACTTCCTGCACTCACACACAAACTCACACTCAGTCGATCTCTTTTGTAATATTGCAACAAAATCTGATATTGACTGGCTATCATTTTGAATTTCGCACAGAAATTTATGCTGCTCAACCAAAACGTTCTTTTTGGGGCAAAAATGCTTTTCCAATTTTAAAACAATTTCATCATATTTTAGGTCGGCCACGCTTTTAGGTGCTACCAATGTTGTTAGTAACGTGTACGTTGATGAGCCCATGTACTGCAACAACAACTTTGCACACATATTTTTATCTTGAAAAATTTCCTTTATTTGAAAATGTATTTCCAGGCGCTCCTTATACGTTTTAAACGACTCTGATTTTGGATCAAATGCGTCGAAATTTGAAACTATGTTGACACTAGTAGTACCAGCATTTGATGCCTGTTGTTGCACTTGCATTGCCGTCGTCATTCTTGTAATGGCTTCCAACAATGTCTTCACTTGAGCGTCCATTTTGCAAGGTTATGTTTTTTTATTTAATTATTTATGCTGATTTACGATTTTTTTTTTCTCTTGTATGAATTGAATTTCCTTCTTTTTTTTTCACCTCGTCGCCAATTGTTGTATATTTACGTACAAATAAAACACGCGTATGTTTAATATTTCAATATACAAATTAATAACTATTTAATTACAATTTCAATATGGATGCTTGTTCAACAAGTAAAACGTTGAGAGGAATGAATTAGTATATTCTATATGCATTTTACAAAAGGTACATAATATATAACTGTTATTAAGAATTGGATAAGTACTAAAAATATGCAAACATAAAAAGGATTGCCATCTAGTAATTAATACATAACAAATCCTAAAATTATAATCGGTTAATCCCAAACACTATAGTATTAAAGTGTTTTTATCAATAATAAAAACTGGGAATTAAGCACGAATAACAAAATCTTTTGAAAATTTAAAGACGAATTTTTGAAATTTTACGAAATTTTGGAAAGGAATATTATCTAGATATCAACATCCATATGAGATCTTTTGTTTTCAAGAGATTTTAGGATCGGTCACTAAATTTACAATTTACAATTTAAAAGGAAGTAAACACTATTTAAGGATGGGAGCTTTAGGCAAATGATTTGAAAAGTATTTAATATGCCTAAAAATATTTTTGGCGGAGAATTTTATATAAATACGAACATAATTAGATAGTTTACGGACACAAATATGCAAAATTATAGACCGATTTTCACCATTTACATAGAATTCGTCCTTAGTACAATTAAAATTTATTTACCAAATTTGATCAAATTATATACAAAGGTTAAAAAAATTAAAATTAACATGGACAGACCAGCCAGACGGACGGATGGTTATCGTTATATCACTTCAAGGCAATCCGTATACTAAAAGATTGGTCCAGATTTCAATTTATTGCTTTTTCCTTAATTTTTGCTAATCAGCTCATGTCTGATTTGACAGATAATTAGTTTTATCCTTCCGCTGAACGAATATGTTAGTGTATACCAGAGTTCAGAGAAAGTCATATGTGATCGCTCATATTCAACCATTCTTGAATTTTTTACATAAATGAAAAATGTAAAATATGTAACTTTTTTCACAGTCATAAATGAATTGTTAATATTTCGGAAAATTCATTCATGTTTTTGAGGAAAAATCCAATTTTGCCTTTCTTCAGTCATGTAAAATGAGGAAAAAAAAAGTTTTAAAAACGATCCTCACTAGTAATGTTGTTGTTGCTCGACAGTTTGCATGACTACAGCTCGAAATGCCTGTGTGTGTATTTGTTTGTGTAAAATATTTTTGGCAAAGGCAACCAGCCAAAGTGTCTGTTGCATTTTTTGTAGGAAAAAATTATTGGAAAAAAATTAAAAGAACTGCACATATCGTCATCTTAAATGCAGAATAACATAACATTTCATAAGTTTACATGCAGAGCAAAAAACTTTGTAAAATGTTAATTATTGGAGATTTAAAATCAATTTTAAATATTTCAGATAAAAATGCGATAACCCATATATTTTTGAAGAAAAATATCATTTTTATTATTTTTTAAAATGTGTTATTATATATTAATTTGTATTTTTTGGAAACAAAAAGACATATCGTAAAAGAAAGTATATTAGTATTAAGTGAAACAAACATATAATATATTAAATTATTAAATATTTGTGTTTAATTACCGGAAAATGGAATATATACCTATATATAAATATATGATAATCGCACGATTAATATGTAGCATCATAAGGATTGCGTTGACATGTTAAATAAGTTTGCTTTTCTGATGCAGCGCAGGCAGTAATGCATTTAACAATGTGGAGAACTTATATTGTTATAGATATTATGACATACCTATTATTTATAATTTTTTTTATTGATTTTAATTACTTATAAGTAGTGGTTTAAACTAAAATATGTACTTCATTAAATTTAGCTATGAATTGATTTTAAAAATACATCTTTTTCATTCTTATCTAAACGTATTTTGATCTCCATAAAATGAATTATCTTAATGAATTTTTTTTTACAATGAACAAATTTTGCAAATAAATATTTGACTCATATTCATTCATACCTATTTGTCTCCAGTTCACGAATTATTTCAAAATAACTCTGCATCATATACTTTCAAAGCTAATGCAACAAGTTAATTTTAATTAGGTAATTTATGAAAAATATAAAAAAGATGGAAAGAGTAGTCCAACTAAGAGTAGTTGTTGATAGCAGCTCCGGTATTTAGTAAACGTAAATATTGGACAAAGTAGTACTTCTCCAAAGAAAGATATTATTAGAATTTAATAAAGCTGAAGAATTAACAAAATATAGCTAAACAGTCTATATTCCACTACTTATTTAAAAAAAAATTGCGTTTATTCTAAAAATTTATAAAAATTGTCTTTTTTAAGGATATTGATGAAGGGCCACTTGGAAGAATGCAATTCTAACACAAAAAACCCCGAAAATTTTAAATAAACTAATAAAAAATATTTCTTTTGTATTATAAACTTCATATTTTATGGTCCCATACAGATTTATTATAGGGAAGTTCGACTATATTTAAATTTATTAAAAAGGAAATACATATGTACATACATATATAAACTCAAAAATCTAAGGACCTGCAGATGTTGTCATTTATTCTTGGAAATTCTTAGCGTTTGGGAGTGCAATGGGGTAGGCTACACAATTTCAAGATTACTAACGGTTCGGTTCTTTTAATTTTACAGCACTTTTTTATTTTTTCTTATGCTATACTGAAAATTATTATTATTAATTATTATTTGATCACAAATTTCACTAGCACCGTAGTAACAGTAATCAAACAGATCACCCAATTTTGATGTTGTAAAAAAAATGTGTTCTTATAAAAATAATTAAAAACTCTGCTAATTTTTTTCTTGAGTGTGATTATACATTATGTTGTTAAGAACAATGATATACATATGTATTTGATAACACTTAATTTTTCATTTTGTAAATAACTTGGTTATTTTTTTAGATAGAAGTTTAAAATTTTATAAAAATATGTTGTAACGTGAATTGTAATCAACAAAACAAGTCAATTTCAAATATTCCAATAATATCTTCATTGTTTTGCATTTAAGCTAACGATATGTGTCTTGTTTGTGAAAAATAAAAATTCTTTGATGCCTTTAAAAAGGTCACTTTTTCGTTTCGTTAAAAAGACGTACCTAAAGGCAGAAATATTAAGAGAAAAAATAGCCACAAGAACTTGTTGGTATTTTGTGCTTGTAAAAATATTTTGGTTTCTGTACCAATCGCGTCGGTGGGTTTTTTTTTTTTTGAAAACACTTTTCTTAAGACAGTAAAAATATTAAAAAAAAAAAAAATGAAAAGGTCTTGTTCTGCTACAATTTATGTGTAAATAACCTCTACACATAAAAGCAAATGTGACAGTAGGTAAAGTATTTGGTCAAGAAGATGTTTTATTGACGGATTAATGAAAAATGTACAATAAGAAAAGGCAACAGGACAAATTATTCAAACATCTGTGCCTACATTTTAATTCTACCTATACTGCGCACCTGTGTTTGCCTGCAAAAATGTATAAAGTCATTATAACAGTTCAAATTTATGTCAAGTAAATTACCACAAAATGGTAAGGTTAACTCTTTGGGCTCTGTTATATAATTCTAGCATAAAAAAGTAAGCAATAAATTTCGTGCGAAACAATAAAGTTTCATTAATCCGTCAAAAAAACTCATCTTCTTGACCAAATACTTTACCTACGGTCACATTTGCTTTTATGTGTAGAGGTTATTTACACATAAATTGTAGCAGAACAAGACCTTTTCATTTTTTTTTTTTTAATATTTTTACTGACTTAAGAAAAGTGTTTTCAAAAAAAAAAAACCCACCGACGCGATTGGTACAGAAACCAAAATATTTTTACAAGCACAAAATACCAACAAGTTCTTGTGGCTATTTTTTCTCTTAATATTTCTGCCTTTAGGTACGTCTTTTTAACGAAACGAAAAAGTGACCTTTTTACAGGCATCAAAGAATTTTTATTTTTCACAAACAAGACACATATCGTTAGCTTAAATGCAAAACAATGAAGATATTATTGGAATATTTGAAATTGACTTGTTTTGTTGATTACAATTCACGTTACAACATATTTTTATAAAATTTTAAACTTCTATCTAAAAAAATAACCAAGTTATTTACAAAATGAAAAATTAAGTGTTATCAAATACATATGTATATCATTGTTCTTAACAACATAATGTATAATCACACTCAAGAAAAAAATTAGCAGAGTTTTTAATTATTTTTATAAGAACACATTTTTTTTACAACATCAAAATTGGGTGATCTGTTTGATTACTGTTACTACGGTGCTAGTGAAATTTGTGATCAAATAATAATTAATAATAATAATTTTCAGTATAGCATAAGAAAAAATAAAAAAGTGCTGTAAAATTAAAAGAACCGAACCGTTAGTAATCTTGAAATTGTGTAGCCTACACCATTGCACTCCCAAACGCTAAGAATTTCCAAGAATAAATGACTGCAGGTCCTTAGATTTTTGAGTTTATATATGTATGTACATATGTATTTCCTTTTTAATAAATTTAAATATAGTCGAACTTCCCTATAATAAATCTGTATGGGACCATAAAATATGAAGTTTATAATACAAAAGAAATATTTTTTATTAGTTTATTTAAAATTTTCGGGGTTTTTTGTGTTAGAATTGCATTCTTCCAAGTGGCCCTTCATCAATATCCTTAAAAAAGACAATTTTTATAAATTTTTAGAATAAACGCAATTTTTTTTTAAATAAGTAGTGGAATATAGACTGTTTAGCTATATTTTGTTAATTCTTCAGCTTTATTAAATTCTAATAATATCTTTCTTTGGAGAAGTACTACTTTGTCCAATATTTACGTTTACTAAATACCGGAGCTGCTATCAACAACTACTCTTAGTTGGACTACTCTTTCCATCTTTTTTATATTATTCATAAATTACCTAATTAAAATTAACTTGTTGCATTAGCTTTGAAAGTATATGATGCAGAGTTATTTTGAAATAATTCGTGAACTGGAGACAAATAGGTATGAATGAATATGAGTCAAATATTTATTTGCAAAATTTGTTCATTGTAAAAAAAAATTCATTAAGATAATTCATTTTATGGAGATCAAAATACGTTTAGATAAGAATGAAAAAGATGTATTTTTAAAATCAATTCATAGCTAAATTTAATGAAGTACATATTTTAGTTTAAACCACTACTTATAAGTAATTAAAATCAATAAAAAAAATTATAAATAATAGGTATGTCATAATATCTATAACAATATAAGTTCTCCACATTGTTAAATGCATTACTGCCTGCGCTGCATCAGAAAAGCAAACTTATTTAACATGTCAACGCAATCCTTATGATGCTACATATTAATCGTGCGATTATCATATATTTATATATAGGTATATATTCCATTTTCCGGTAATTAAACACAAATATTTAATAATTTAATATATTATATGTTTGTTTCACTTAATACTAATATACTTTCTTTTACGATATGTCTTTTTGTTTCCAAAAAATACAAATTAATATATAATAACACATTTTAAAAAATAATAAAAATGATATTTTTCTTCAAAAATATATGGGTTATCGCATTTTTATCTGAAATATTTAAAATTGATTTTAAATCTCCAATAATTAACATTTTACAAAGTTTTTTGCTCTGCATGTAAACTTATGAAATGTTATGTTATTCTGCATTTAAGATGACGATATGTGCAGTTCTTTTAATTTTTTGCCAATAATTTATGCCTGCTAAAAAGCAGCACATACATTTTGGTTCACCATGGTGCTGCAACCAACAAATAATTTTACAAAACAAAACACACACACATGCTTTCACGTTGCCCAGCGGGAAAAATTGCCAGCGCTTTCACTTTGCAGGCCTTAAAGAAGGTTTACAACTGTATTTTTAATAAACTTTTACTTATTCCACTCTGCATTATTTTAAAAGTTCTTTTAGAATAGTTTTTATTAAATATTTTAGAAATTGAGATTTTCTATTCTAAGATAAGGCCTGTCGAAATCGTTTTATTAGTAGCTATTTTGGAATTTGTAGCAAGTTTAATTATTAAATTACTCACTTCACATTATTAGCAACAACAATAACACTGGGATAAAGCTTTATTCTTAATTATTTTTAGAAGACCTTTAAAGTAGGTCCAATGACATACTGTGTAAATTAGAAATACAGTTGGAATGCGACTGAAAAACTTTATATCGCCAATAAGGCATTCTATAAGGCCTCTTTACTTCTTCATTTTCCCGCTGTTAATGGACGGGCAAATCGAGTTTTTTTCTATATGAGGAATTTGAATGTGAATTTTTTTAAATTTTTCATATCTGACAAATTCACATATGAATTTTTTTGTTTGCTCATTTTTCATGAATGAGGAAATTCAAAATATTTTTTTTCCTCACCCTCATGAATGAGAAAAAGCAGTACAATTTAAAATTTTTCACGCTCGCTCATGACTGAAAAATGAGCGAACGTTTCGGTACTCTGGTGTATACGCTTGAACAACGCTGGGAAATATGCGTTTTCGCTTCGGTAAGTGGGGCTGCGATCGACCTACAGAAGATGCCGATTTTGCCAAAAAATCATCTTTTCTTATGAAGCTTCTCATATTCACACATGGAATGCAATAATTTGCAAATGTAAAATGTATTAGTATTAGTGTAGTATGTAAATAGAAAATAAAATGGAAGTAATAAAAGTTTTCAACTTTGAGCCTTTTGATGCAACAAGTACAACATGGTCGCGGTGGGTAAAAAGTTTCAAAACAGCATTGGACCTGTATGAATGTGAGGCTGCTAAACATCAACGTTTGCTTCTTCATTTTGTGGGAACACAAACATATAACATGTTAAGTGACAAAATACTTCCAAAAGTGCCTGAAGATTTGAAATTGTCAATACACTGGAAGAACACTACGATCCAAAACCGAATGAGTTAATGGAAAATTTTCGATTCAATTTGCGTAAGCAAAAACCAGAGGAATCAGTGCGAGATTTTGTTTTGTGGTACCGTAGAAGATCTTCTTAAAATAGAAGTGCGTGGGATATTAAATATACGATCAAATACGAATTTTTGGTAAATGGAAAAAGTGTAAAGTTTGAAATATATACGGGATCACCGGTTTCAATAATAAATGTGTCTGATGCTAATAAGTAGGTGCCTAAGTGGTAAAATCTGACCGTAGGCCACTCTGTGGCAGGGAGTGGCTACAACATATACGAATCGATTGGAACACAATTTTTAATAAAGCAAATAAAAATTGATGTGTAAATAAAATTAAACCATTTCGAGTGGAAGATTTAAAAGAAAAATATCCCGTAGTATTTTCATTATCCGTGGGAAAGATTAAAGATTTACAAACTCGAATATATGTCAAACAAAATGCTACACCAAAGTTCTTTAAATCACGAAGAGTGACATTTCCTTTGATGGAGGCGGTTGAAAAGCAGCTTGAGAATCAGGTAGCTGAAGGGTTGCTCGTAAATGTGGACACCAGCGAATGGGCGACGACAATTGTGGCGGTGCCAAAAAAGTGTGGTGATGTTCGTATCTGTGGTAGACGAACACCCTTTGCCAACCATCGATGAATTGTTCAGAAAAATGGCTGGTGGTACAAAATTTTCTAAAATCGATCTCTCGAAGGCTTATTTACAATTAGAAGTGCATCCAAGTGATAGGCACCTGTTAACTTTAAGTACCCATAAGGGACTTTACCAACCGACTCGTTTAATGTTCGGAGTAGCCAGTGCACTAGCGAAGTGGCAACGTTTGATGGAACAGTTATTGAGTGATATACCAGGAGTTTCGGTCTTTTAAGACGACATAAAAATCACAGCCATTTCCGCAATATCGATGAAGAGTAAAATTGTTAGAAAAATACAACATGAGGGTGAATCAGGAGAAATCCGAATTTTTAAAAGAGTGCATTACTTACTGTCGGTATGTAATTAACAAGGATGGCATTCAGCGTATGGAAAGCGAAATCGATGCAATTCAGAAGATGAAAACACCTGCCAGCAAAGAGGACATTCGTGCATTCATGGGGCTGGTCAATTATTATGGCCGATTTTTTAAAAACCTAAGTGATGTAGCTTATCCTTTAAACCGTTTACTACAAAACGATGTGCCGTTTGAATTCGACGTAGTGTAATACAGTAGACGCTCACAAATTAGAGCTTTCAGTAATTCGAACGTCCTGAAATTAGAATCAGTGTTTGCAATACATTAAACGCTCTAAAATTCGAATTTAAAATTCTAATTTCAGAGCGATTTTTTTTTTGCTATTTGAACACAAGAAATCCCAAATTTATTTTTATTCTGTTTAACCCTTATATGAATGGCAAGGTACCCGGGTACCTTTGGAATTTTCAACTTAATTTTTTTTAAATAAACAAATGGTCCACATATTTAAAACTTCTTGAGAACTCCTAACTTTTTAACAATTTTAAATTATAATTATTTTTAAGCTTACAAATTATTTTGAAAAGGCGTTGTGAACCACTTTTCATCTTACACCCTTAACGGTATGGCAAGGTACCCGTGCACCTTCATACTGTAAATTCCACATAGCTACCCGGGTACCTTGCAATGCTGTTAAAGTTTTATTTTTTGCAATTCATATAAGTCTGCATTTACACGTTTCACCTTTTGATGCTCAACTTCTTTTCAATTCCCTTTTAAAGATGCCAATATATTCACACGCAGCAATCGGTTTCAACTTTTTTCGGTACAAAACAACAACAATTTTATTAATAGCGAATCAAAGAGAAAAAGAAAAGAAAAAAAATTACATGCAGCCATCGTTGTACATAGTATACCAACGAATAAAAACACAAAGCGTACTGACCAAGTACAGGCATCTTCGTATTAACCCCCTTTCTTCTTTCTACTCTCACCTAAAAATATAAGAGTTGAGCATCTAAAGATGAAACGTGTGAAAGCAGACTAAGGATTAAACATAATCACAAAATTTATGTATGTGTTCTCTATTTGTTGTTTTTTGTCGCATATATTTGTTATATACATATGTTTCTAGCTAGTTTACTTGTGAAATTTGATGCGCGTTTACATATTTCAGCAGTCTCTATTAAAAAGTGAAGAAATGAAAAAATAAACGTAAAAAACACTTAATCATTGGATAGTCAAAATATAAGAAAAGCTCGACAAAGGTGTTCAAGGGAACCGGTTAGACCTAGATTTTAATGTGACAACATCTTCAATCAGCTACATCAAATCACAAAGAACAGCAATATTGAATGCTGTTTCCAACACATATTTAAAAAAAATTTAGTTTTGGGAAGTAAATATACTCAATTTTGTATTCGAGAAAAATGTCCAGAAATTAGAATAAATTAGAAATTAGAATTGCCTTAAAACCAACGCGGTTCTAATTTGCGAGCGTCTACTGTACAGCTTTTAATGAAATTAAAAACCAAATGCAGTCGGAAACCATCCTTGTCCATTACGATCCAAAACAACCTGTGGTATTAGCTGTAGATGCGAGCCCTATTGGTGTGGGGGCCATTTTGAGCCATGCTTTTGATGATGGTTCTGAAAGCCGATACAGTTTGCATCACAGACGCTTAATAGGGATCAACAACGTTATTCGCAAATTGATAGAGGCGTATGAAGTAATTTTTGGTATACGTAAGTTTTATCAATATTTACATATATGGGAGAAAATTTATCCTCGTTACAGATAATCGTGCGATATCTCAAATATTCTCTCCAAGTAATGGGTTGTCAACTCTTTCGTCTACGCGCATGCAGCATTTATCTTAAGTAACAACCTGATTTGTCTTACAATGTTCGAGTAAAAATTAAATGAAGATGGCGAAAATGAAGCAACACGTTGTGTATTCAGATAGATATTTACGACAAAAAATTCAATATTTAATATGTATCAAAATATGTCTCAAAAAGGCAAAATATGCGCTATAAATGTAAAAAAAAGCTCTAACTAAATTATGCAAAAAAAAAAAAAAAAAAATTCTGCAACTAACAAATCGATGCCAAAATGCATTCTAAAACGGATAATATATTATATCTGCCTTCATTGGTCGCTCAAGAAAAAACTTGCAATTGCATATTTATGGTTTCCCTGGTTATGAGGTAAAAATTCATATAAGGGCCATTATTACAACTTGCCAATAGTTAAAAGTCGGATTTTGCAGGACCGATAAATAGCTTTGCATTATAATGAAGGTTTTATCATTTATTATGTTTTTATCTATTAAATATTATTATTATTGAAAATAACAACAATAAAAAATGGAAGTTGTAATAATGCAAAGCTATTTATCGGTCTAACAAAATCCGACTTTTAACTATTGGCGAGTTGTAATAATGGCCCTAATGCCATGTTTCCACGACGATTTGAATCACCTGCTTCGCTCTCTGAATCATGTTAATGAATCACGGTGTTTATACGACTTATCTACTTGCTTCGTTTTGACAGTTGTCTTTAATAAACAAATCAGCGTTGTCAACTTTGCATTTTCAAAACGAACTAAAATGGTGAAAAGAGCAGCAATTTTAGACTTTTTAAAATATTTATGGAATTCATTTTGCATAATATTTTTATATGAATAATACAATAGAATCGCAAATTGGAGTTGTGCACTTTAAACCATCCGGTTCAAATTAAATCTAAGTTAATTTATTAAAAATAAGTAATTTAAATAAATAAAGTGTGTTATTTTGGAAAAATCTTTGCTTATTTTTGCATTTTTTACAATTAAATACCGCTTAGAAAATTTAATAGTTCGAAAAGTTAACAACTCTTGGAATACTTCGGTCTATTTTTTTCACGATTCTTCTGTATAACAATAAAACAGTCTTTACAGCTCAGAGTTTTTAGAAAGAATAAATGAAACTTAACAAACATAAAAAAACTACACAAATTAGTTTGTTTTCATACAAGGCGAATTCAACAAGGTAAACTCTTTAGAGCAACTGCACGTCAGCTGTTACATCCCATTTGTCAAAAATTTTCTTTTTTAATTGTTTTGTTTTAATTACGTACATTAAATTGTCGAAGTTAAAATTGTTTGAGAAAAAACTTATTTGTTGTGAAACTTTTATTAAAATTGATTACAAAGTATGTATACTTGTTTGTTTTTCAATAGCTTTTATATTAGTTATTCCCTTTAAATTGTTCCAACATCTTCAAAATCTTGAGAAACACAAATTAAAATATGAAAACAATCAATAACATTTATTTCATTTATTATTTACGTTTTCATCACACTTTTCGTAAACAACTATTTTGACAAATTGGATTTGTTAAACTAACAAAATTCCTTTTATTTTTGTTAGAGTTGTAATTGTTAAAGCGACGAGTTTACCTTGTTGAATTCGACTCGGTATTCATATTAATATTATTTATTGTTTTTTTATATTTATCGACCTTTTTCTACTATATTAATGTTTTTTGGGATTTCCAAACAGGCTTTCAAGGTCTAATTATTTCCTATATGTAAATAAAAGATTTATTTCATATTTTTCTCCAACGTTTCGTAGGCTGTTTTCCTACCTCTTCAGGGATTATTTTTATTGAAATCTTAAAATTAGCAGATAAAACAATAAAACCAGTTTTGTGCTTTTGTGTTTGCATTCATTTGTACAAGATGATACATTTTCGAAAATTACTTTAATAAATCTTGTTTAAAACTTTTTAAAAAGAGATCAAAAATTTATAATAATTATTCCAAATTAATAAAGTTAATATTTTCATAATTATTGTTATCGCAGAACAAATTTAAAAAAGCACCACAACTGGTGCGAAACGAACCGAGTTGACAACTCTGAAACAATCGATTTTTACAGCTAGATCAAATAAACTTGCGATAAAAATTGGAGAAGAGAGAAATTTTTCGTGCTTCGCAAGTAGATTCATATTGAATCTACTTGCTTCGCTCTCATAATTTTGTATGGCGAAGCAGTTGCTTCGTTCATGATTGGAATGTGAAGCATGAATAGAGAGCGAAGCACGTACCGTGGAAACATGGCATAAGAGCAGTGATGTCAATTATGATTGTGTTGGTGAGATTACTCTTATCTCTTAAATGCCCAGCGGGCGAAATATGCGGTTGCGAGGCCTATTGCGAGGCCTTATTAAAGACCTTTTCTAAGGGTCATCTATGTTCGATTAAATTGTTGGGAATCAGGTAAGGTATTAAAACTTACAAAACATTTTCATGAAAGGGCGATGCAAACACCAGGGCCAGCATTATGCGAGGAAATATAGTTCATGCTTTCCATTCATTTTTCATCAGACCATTTAAAGTTAACTTACATTTATTGGGTCGTGTTCTATTTAATACTATTTCTAAAATGGATTTGAATGTGATAGCGAGCGGACAACCAACATATTGGCCTACTGATCAGCAAAAAATACCAGATGTCATCGATTTTGGCGTGGTTAAAAACATTCCCTTAGAAACGATTTGTGTTGAAGCTTCCTTAGAATTATCTTCCGACCACACACCAACAATTGCTACTTTAATGAACCCCAATAGAATTGTATCTCCAACTGGTTACTTAGCGACGTCAGCTACACAAATCAATTGGCTAAAATATAAAAAATATCTCAGCACCCATTGCACAGAAAATATTCTGCTTAGTACACCGGAATACGTAGATCGCGCTATTCTTAATTTTGACAGTTTTCTGAAGCTAGCTGTGCAACATTCCAGTAATACCCCAAAAAAAACTAAAAATATTAAAATTTATTCCACAGATGTTGAGCGTCTCCTGACTGAAAAAAGAAGAGCTCGAAGAGAGTGGCAATTGCACAGATCCCCTCAACTAAAGAGTTTATTAAAAGATTGTACAAAACGGCTAAGAAAGTTACTACAGACTCAAAAAACGGCTTCTCTGCAAAAATATCTTAAGGAACTTGATGCAACTCCGCAATCAGACTACTCATTATGGCGTGCAGCTAAAAATCTAAAAAGGCCAGTCGCCTCTAAGCCACCATTAAGAAACTTGAACGGAAGTTGGGCAAGAAATGATAACGAAAAGGGAAATCTGTTTGTTAATCACTTAAAAAACGTATTTACCCCAAATATATCTCACGATACTGTGGCCGAGTTACCACCTGTTCCTGCTAGAGCGGCTGTTCCTCTAAGATTTGAGATAAGAGAAATCGAAAAGGCTGTTTGTGAATTAAACCCCAAAAAAGCCCCTGGTTTTGATAAGATCAGCAACAAAATGCTTTTGGAGCTACCCAGCACAGCAAAGAAAATTATTCTTTTAATTTTCAATGCTATCTTACGTCTTCAATTCTATCCTCAAAAATGGAAGGTTTCCTTAGTCACCATGATGCCTAAACCAGGAAAGGATCACACAAAAGTTGAGTCATATAGGCCTATAAGCTTACTTTCTAATATATCAAAGCTGTTTGAGAGGCTGTTAGTGTCAAAATTAACTCCAATTTTAAGTGAAAATTGATGTATACCTAACCACCAATTCGGCTTTAGAAGAGAACACAGCACAATTGAACAAACCCATCGTATAGTAAACGCCATAAGAAAAGCCTTTGAAGAAAGAAAATATTGTTCCGCTCTCTTCATCGATGTTTCTCAAGCTTTTCATAAAGTCTGGCATGAAGGCTTATTACATAAATTGAAGCAAAATTTTCCAGCAAACACACACAAGCTGCTAGAAAGCTACTTAGTCGGTCGTCAATTTATTATAAAAGAAGGAAATTTCTTTAGTTCACCTCAGCCAATTGGCGCTGGAGTCCCACAGGGAAGCATTCTGGGGCCTCTATTATACTTAATTTATACTTCGGACATGCCAACGAGCAACTACACACAAACTTCAACATTTGCAGACGATACAGCTTTTTTAAGCGTCCACGAAAACAGTTATGAAGCATCTCGTTACTTACAGGATCATATATTTCAACTAGAAATATGGTTAAAACAATGGAGGATAAAAGTCAATGAGCAAAAATGCGTACATATAACATTCACCTTGCGTCGGGAATCATGCCCCCCTATTAAAATCAATAATCAAATAATACCTCAAAATTCGCATGTAAAATATCTCGGTATACATTTAGATCGCCGTTTGACGTGGAAAAGCCATATAGAGGCAAAATTAACTCAAATGAAACTAAAAGCCATACAAATTCATTGGCTTATTGGAAGAAACTCTGTCCTTAGTCTCGACTGCAAACTTCTACTTTACAACTCCATCTTAAAGCCAATCTGGTGCTATGGTATTCAGTTATGGGGCACTGCGTCGGCCTCTTACATCAAAAAATTCAAAGGCGCCAAAATTAACTTCTTCGAATAATCACAGCTGCCCCTTGGTATGTAAAAAACTCAAATATTCACAAGGATCTCAATGTTCCATTAGTTAAAACTGTCATTACGAAATATGCAGTAAAATACTTAAAAAGGCTCGAATTGCATCCGAACCCACTAGCTCGAAATATTTTAAATGATAGCGGCCACACTCGCTTAAGAAGAAGAGACACTGCAGCACTTGTCCAATTAGATGAGCGATAAACACCTACATACATATATAAGTGAACAGAACCCGTGATAAAGAAAATTTTTGTCTGGCACTGGCAGGACATAAAATAAAGTATTAGGTTAAGATTTAATTAATTATTGTTAGTTCATATTAAATGTATGAAGATTCAATAAATAATATTGAAAAAAAAAAAAAAAAAAATTATTGCTATGAAGACTTAAAAGCAATAAATAATAATACAATTATCGAAAAATGTTGAGTTATGGACAGACACAATCAGTTATTATTTAAATAAATTTAATTTGGAACCTCAGAAACTTTGCTTATTTTTTGGAAAAATTACGCAGTTCACAATATTTGAAGTCTTTTTACAACCTAATACAATTCTTTCCAATATATTTCGTTTTTTGCTCAACATACCTTTGCGAATTCTAACAATGAAAATTCATTTGCTCATACTAATGCAAATATTAAGTTTAAAAATATTCTGTAAGTATTTACCACCATTATAAAAAGAGAAGATTTTACTAGCCTATAATAAATACTTTTATTTACCAATAATATCTTCTAAATTTATATTGCAGTTTCGTAACAACAAAACATTTTTTAGGTTTGCGGATGTTAATTTATTGCGTTGTTTTGAGCAAATGTATTTCAAATCGGAAAATATTTGTTCGCAAAGATATGTTGAGGAGAAAAGCGACAAACATTTGAAGGAATTTTTTTTTAATATAGGATATAGCGCCCCGTCTAAATTTTTCCAGAACTCAATAATATTTTCCCTGTCGAGGATTAATTTCGCTCCTAAGTATGATTAGTTCCGACTGGATGCTGAATTCATAACTCGCAATGTCGCACTTAAAGGGATTTTGGAATATGTTAAGTATTGGTTTTATATCCTCAAAATCTTGAAAACGATCTTGAAAGTTGTAAAAAAGGTTTTCAAAAATTGCCAAATACTCAGATTTTTTCAAATATTTCTCCTTGTCATAAATAAGCAAAGTTTTAGGAAAGTTGGAAAAATCTTCATTATGTATTTCATTTGTTAATAAAAATAATTTGGTTTTAAAATTAAAAACAATCGTATATATGTATGTCTCTTAAATTGTTTCCCTTTCCTTGTAGTTATAAATTTAGCTCATTTAAAATACTGCTTGTATCCGCCAGAAACGCAAGGTCTAAAATGAACTCATAATCATTCAACGCAACACCTCTTTTCTAAGATCGAATAACCTGTTTAGACAATCACCCCGACTAAGCCAACGAACTTCCGTAAACAATTTTAAGTCGTGGTGATTGGCGTTTACGTTTTTAAGAAAACTTACAAATTTTCTGTGCGTTAATGAATGATGACCCCCCCGTATTCTATTGATTATCTGCTCTGCAGTCTTAATAGCGGCATGATCACTTATAAATTTTGAGGCAAGCATGGACTGATGAATTATGCAATGGAAAGCATGTACATCAATTCCATTTTGCTTAAGCTGTCCTACGAAACCTTCATACTTCCCGGCCATAACGTTTGCACCATCCGTGCAAACTCCTGCTAATTTTGAAGCATGTGTAACAGATATCAGGTTTTCAAAGACTACGTCGTATAATACCATACCTGTTACATTACCGTAAAACGTTTCAAGTGAGTACATAGTTTCAAAAACATTGTACTCACTATCTATGCATCGAACACAAATGACCAATTGGCAAAGATCATTAATGTCGGTGCTTTCGTCGAGGCAAAAAGAAAAATATTCACAATTTTTTAACTTTTCCCTAATCACAGATTGTATATGTGCAGCTAAAATTGATGTGCGCTTGACGACACTATTTCGGCTCATGGGAAGCGTTTTTATTACGCTGCAATCGATTTTCAGTTTTTCCAAAACTGCATTGAAAAGCTTTTTTTTAAATGCCCCATCGGAAAATGGTCTTCCCTGTTTTACTATTTCCAAAGTTAGTAAATTTGATATTTCTATTTTTAACTCTTCTATCCAATCTTCATGCTCTTCTTCTTGTGATACCCAACTTTTCAAGCTATCCAAATAAACCTTTTTTTTTAATCTTATATTGGTTTTCCCTTTCTTTTACTTCATATTGTTTAATATCATTATGGAAATTATCATAATGCCTTTTCAAAGTATACAATCTCTTAAGTTCAAATGTTTTAAAACATAAGAGACATTGAAAATAATTAAATGCATTTTTTATCATATATATATGGCATCATTTATCTTTTTTTTAATAAACACATCCGCTTGCACGTCCGTTATCGCTGTCTACAAGACTATTAAATGAAATTCTAATATGAAGTTTACAGGTATACACAATTTTACATAGAAATGGATTTCCCTGGTCTATTTATTCAAAAATAAAATGAATTACATGAGAATTATAACGTGAAAAAGTTATTTT
The DNA here is from genome assembly GCA_949318255.1 of Pollenia labialis. Classification (NCBI taxonomy): domain Eukaryota; kingdom Metazoa; phylum Arthropoda; class Insecta; order Diptera; family Polleniidae; genus Pollenia; species Pollenia labialis. Next base: position 64,099,150 of record OX439141.1, read on the forward strand.
AGTAAAAAGTTAGGGTATTCATAGTGGTAAGTAAAATAGAAAGGGTATTCACGGTGTTTGGTTACTCATACTTCAAACATCTGTGCATACATTTTAATTCTAGCTAATGGTATATCATAACTTTTTACAAAATACCAAATGCGCACCTGAGTTTGCCTGCAAAAATGTATAACGTCATTATAACAGGTCAAAGTTTCGTTAAATAAATACCATAAAGTAGTAAGGTTTACTCTTTAGACTCGGTCATATAATTGTAGCATAAAAAAGTAAGCAATAAAAATAGTGCGAAACAATAAAGTTTCATTAATACATCAATAAAACACATCTTCTTACCCAAAAATTTTACCTCCTGTCACATTTGCTTTTATGTGTATAGGTTTACACATAAATTGTAGCAAAACAAGACTTTTTTTACTTGTTTTTTAAATATTTTTACCTACTTAAGAAAAGAGTTTTCAAAAAAAAAACCCACCGACGCGATTGGTACAGAAACAAAAATATTTTTACAATCACAAAATACTAACAAATTCTTGTGGCTTTTTCTTTTCTTAATAATTTCTGCATTTAGGTAAGTCTTTTTAACGAAAGACAAAGGGACCCTGTTACAGGCATCAACGAATTTTTTTCACGAACAAAACACATATTTTGAAAATTTGAAATTTTTGTTGATTAGGATTCACTTTACATATATATTTTTATAAAATTTTAAAATTCTATCTTAAAAAATAACCACAATTGCACAATTGTGCATAGAAATGGAAATCCCTGTTTTAAAATCATTGTACAATGTCAAAAACAGAAATAAAACAAAACAAAAACATAGATAATAAATAAAATAAAAAAGATAATTAAACAAAAAAAAAGATGTACCTACATACAGTTATTGTATATTTATTTATATACATAAATATATTTAGAGGCCTCAAAACAGGCCTTGCAATATTTGCGATATTTCCCGCTGAATGAGAGTGTTTCTCAGTAAACAATTATATTTTACGCTCGCAAAATAAAAGAGCGTAAGCGTACATGTGAATTAATTTGCACAATTGTGCAAGGCGCTGACATCCCTGCATAACCCTAGGTCTACACCAGGGATTTCCAAAATTTTTTTGGTTGTGTATTCAGTGTTACCGTTCAAAATTTTCAAAAAGGGGCACAAAAAGGGGATTTTCAAAAAAAAAGTGTCACAAAAAAGGGAATTCTGAGAAAAAAAGGGGCAACTTTAAAAACAGGAAAATTTAAAAAAAAACGTATGTATTTATTAAATTATTTTCATCGAAAACTAAACATAACAAAAAATAAACTTCATATTTATAAAAAAATACATTATAGGTATATAATACAAATTGTTTGGGAAAAACACACATATATACATATATCGTGAAAATACATGTCTTGTTTGCAGTAAACGATAATGAACTGTTGCATACAATTTTTATTTCAATTATTTATACAAAAACAGTTACTAATAACTTGTAAATAAAACGAGCTTAAAATAGTGTAATAACAATACTAACAAAAACAAAAAATAGTTCATAATATGATTTGATACAAAAAAACTTTACACTTAAATAGATAGAGATATGTATGTACATATGTAAGTATATGTACATAAATATTTGGCACTTGGATTATTTTACTTTTTTACCAAAAAAAATAAGTTACGAAAAAACCTCGAGGAAAAAGCATATAAAAGTATTGATAGGAAGATAGTTAATATCAGGTACAGATCCATTTTTTTATAAATTGCAGTGTTATGTTGTTTCTTCAACTATTAAATATCTATTTTTTTGAAAACGTAAATCTATATTTATTAATCAATTCATCTCTTGGAATTTAATTTTCCAAGTCATTTTGATACAAATTTAAAGCGGATAACATAGACTGACAGGTATCTACTTTCAGTCTATTTGTCACTTTATTTTTTAAATATGCTAACTTAGAAAAAATCCGCTCAGCGGATGCACTACTATGTGGTAAAGTAAAAACATACGAAGCAAATTTATACAAGTTTGGATATAAATTGTCACCCAAACAGTTTTTTAAATTGCCAATTTCGTACCAAAATGTTTCAGGCTTAGATATTTTAAAAATTGCTTCATAGCTTTTATCGTTCGATCTGGTTTCTAAAAGTTTGAACTCTTTTACGAAATCACCTGGGTTAGTAATTATATCAATAAAAACGGTAACAATTTCAAAGTAATTTATGTCTTCAGCTGACTTAATAAATACTGGATCTAAAACCTTTAATGAACTCAGCCTCTTATCGCTAATATTAATTCTTGATAAAATTTCTTTGCACAGCTTTTGGTAAAAAAGTAAAATGTTGTTTTTAATTTCTACAATATCATTACTTAAGATGTTGTTAGTACATATTTCTAGCTCGGCTTCGTGGCCGATATATATATTAAGAGTTTCTTTTATATGCAGAACATCAACAAAATCAATTTGTTCTATATTTGTTTGCATAACATACTCTTTTCTTAAACATTTTTTAAAAATTTCTAATACAATATCTTTCATGGATGAAACTAAATATATAATTTGTGATTCGTTTTGAAAATTAAGGTTTAATTTATTCATAATATTTAATACATATACATACTAGAAATTTGAGGTAAATTTTATTGTTAATAGATAGCCCTTCCTGAATTATTTTAATTTTTTCCAAATTAGATGCTATTTTCTCTTCAAATTGAGCTCGGATTCATTGATTGACAGTATAAAAAAATTTGGTTCAAAAAGGGGCACAAAAAACTACAAAATGATACAAAAGGGGATTTAAAACAAAGGGGTCAAAAAAGTGGCACGGCAGTCAAAAAGGGGCAAAAATGCGACTTTAGTCGCATAACGGTAACACTGTGTGTATTAGTGTATACCAGAGAGTAAGCAAATTGAGAAAATGCATTTATTTACAGCCGAAATAAAATGTTAGTAATATATTTTATAAGTTGTATAACACAAAGGTACAAAATTAAAAATTTTTTGTGTTGATAAAAAATTTGTAGCAATTCTTTACCAATTCAATGTCGCTGATTTTAATACTACACTTTTTTTTATTCGGAAGCTTTTTGACTCTAAATCAGTTTCAAATATCTTATCAAACAATTGTAAAAAATTAAAGATTTTTATGTTTTAAAAATTCTTGTGTTATACAAGTTATAAAATAAAATCATCTTAATTTATACTTTTATGAAAGTTTCGTAATAGTAGAATGCTTTTCAAATGGGATGAACTTAATTTATTACGTTGCTTGGAACAAATAAATTTTAAATCCGAAAAAATTTGTTCGCATTGGTAACTAGTGCCGAATAAAGAGAGGCACCTCAATGATTTTTTTTTAGTTCAAGATAGAACTCGCCATCCAAATCTTTCCAGAACTCTACAATATTATTTTCGTCTGGGGTTTTTACTTTGCTTCGTAGTATGATTAGTTTTGATTGAATATCAAATTCGTCGTTGCTTACATCACAACGAAAAGGGTTTTCGAAAAGATCTAATAGCGGTTGTAAAATTACAAAATCTTGAAACCTGTCTTGAAAATTATTGAAAAGTGTTTCAAATATTTCGGCATATTCATATCTTTTGTCGATTTCGAGATTTCTGTAAACAAGTGAAGTTTTTGGAAAGTTGGAAAAATCACCACTTTTAATTTGGGAAAAAATTAGAAAAAGTTTTGTTTTAAAATTGTGAATGATTTTTGACAAGTCGCATATATTGCGTTCCTTTCCTTGCAATTCCAAATTAAGTTCATTTAACATACTTGTCGTATCTACCAAAAAAGCTAAGTCTAAAATAAAATTATTGTCTTTTAAGCACTGGACTAAAACTTTCTATTTTCTCAGTTTCTAGAAACAGTAGAACTTCTTCTCTTAAATCATAAAGTCTATTCAGGCAATCACCGCGACTTAGCCACCGAAATTCTGTAAACATTTTCAGGTCACAATTCACAGCATTTTTGTTTTTTAAAAAGGTTACAAATGTTCGGTAGGTAAGCGGTTGATGTCTGCCTCGAATTTTATTTATTATATCCTCTGCTGTCTTCATAGCTGGGGTATCATTTATTAATCTCGATGCAAGAGCGGTCTGATGAATTATGCAGTGAAAATTATGAACTGCAAATTCGTGTTTTTTTAATTGGCCTATAAGTCCATTATATTTGCCCAACATTACATTGGCTCCATCCGTGCAGACTCCAGCAAATTTGTTTATGTTTACAATGGAAAGAAAAAAAAAACACACCGACGCGTTTGGTACAGAAACCAAAATATTTTTAGAAGCAAAATACCAACAAATTCTTTTGGCTATTTTTTTTCTTAATAATTTCTGCATTTAGGTACGTCTTTTTAAAGAAAGCAAAGGTACCCTTTTACAGGTATCAAAGAATTTTTTTTCACAAAAAAAAACACATATCGTTAGATTAAACGTTGCAGTAAATGTTATTGTTAAAAAATGTTACTTAATAAAATTTATGTTAGCTTTGCTGTTAAATATTTTCAACAATTTAAATTATGTTAAAATTAAATAGAAATGTTATATTACTCTGCATTTAAGTCTTAAAATTTAGACTCTAAATATTGCACGCAAGGCATTGGATGTTACCAAAAGCATTTTTGACCGCACAATATTTTTGAGTGTAAGCTGAAACAAAATAATATAGCATCCGCTGAACATGTACACTTGTCGAAGTCACACCGACGACTGAATTGAAGAGCATAAAAATATGTGTTTGTAGTGGTATGCACAATTGTGCAAAGAAATGGAAACCCCTGGTCTACACTAAAGATAATTATCTCAGCAAGTTGGCAATAACGTCGGCAGAATAACAGAGCAATATTTCTTATTGCTCAGCTTATGTTAAAGGCATGGGAAAACGTATTTATGTTAACTCATAGCTTGAAAAAAATCAATAAAGAAGGTGCAGGGTTAAAAATTGGCGGTATCTTACAAGAATTATTATTATTAATATAAATTCTTTCTTATTCGACTTTATTATTTAAATTAATATTAATTTGTTTAAGCTTGAGGTCATTTTTAATACAAAAATATTAATTTTATTAATTTTTTTAGTTTTGTTAATGTAAAATTATTATTTTTATATAAAAAATAACTCGAACTTAAACAAATTAATATTAATTTTAACAATAAAGATCGAATAAGGAAAAAATTATAATTTTTGCAATTTTATTTTAGTTTTTATTTAATTTTTTAATTTAATTATTTTACTAAAATTATAATTTGCTACAATTTCAAAAACTTAATTTCTTTCCCACACAATTTGCTTCTAATTTTCTTTTCTTTTTTGCTTCTTTTTTCAACTGACAACCAAATTGACGTTTTTTGTAAGCAATAATTGTCAACGAAAATGGACTAACAATTATTGCAACATAAATTGGTAGCAATAAATATGTACAAAAAATTGCTGTCTACATTAAAGATAACATAATTTTGACAATTACTGCAATATATGTCGCAATAATTATCTCTGGTATAGACGGGCAGTAAGAGTTATTTGTGCCGAATATTATCCAGATGAGATTTTTTGTCTTAAATGTGGCTTAATTGTTTATAAATGTAAACATTTTTTTTTATTATTTATTTATTTAATCTTCATATATTAAATATCAACTAACAATAATTAATCAAATCTTATCCTAATACTTTATTTTTTGTTCGGTCAGTGCCATATCATATAGGTGTCTAATAAAGACCTGCACGAGTGTATCAGTAAGTATTGTTGAAGCAGATACATCAGATATTTATCTGTTACTACTGATATAAATGAGAGAATGAGTGTAACTGATATTGAATTCATTGCATTCCATATTTGCCATTTACTAAAAATAAATGTAGATTATATGCTATTTACATAAGTCATATCTCTTCCAGCTTAAAGGTGGATGAAGTATTCAGACAAATTATGAAGGACAAGCTAATTATCCTTTGTAATTTTGATAGGAGAAAAGAGAAGCGAGCGTTGGTCCAGCTGACGCTCAACAATAAAATTCTTAGTGGTATGACCACTGGCCGACAAAAATTTTGTCTTCCTTTTAATAATTTCTCATGTTTTCAAATGTTATTACTGCAAAAGAGCGAAATGCTTTAAAAAGAATTAAAAAAAAGCATCGAGCTAAGCCATAACCGATACAAACAACAACAAGCTTTAAATTAATTGTTTTTTGTTTTTATAAATTTTTTTGTTAAATGAATTGTTTTTATTTCATTTTTAAAAGAATTGTTTTTATCATAGTTTTTATTGTTATTACAACTTTAAATGAATTTTTTTTGTTTTAACTATATTTTAATATTGCAACATTAAGGCCCGTTTTTACAACTAACCGTTAGCTAAAGGTAGGATTTTATCGGCCGTATAAAACGTGTTCCATTATTACAACTTTACTTTAACCAACCAGGTACGATGAACCTTAATTTACTTTATCGCTTACTTTATGTTAAAGTTAAGTTTTAATAACGAATCACTTTTTATGAGGCCGGTTAAAGCCTACTTTAAGCTCTCGGTAAGTTTTTTTTTATTATACTTTTTACTTTTTTTACATTACGATCTCAAAGTGACCTCAAAGAGTTTAAACTTTTAAATTAATTAATTGTTTTTATTATATTTCTTTTTTAATTTTATTTTATGTACTTTTTTTTTTTAAAAAAATAAACTGAAAACATTAAAAAGGACTTTTATTAATGCAGTAGCATTATATTAATAACGGTTAACTAATCGTCATATAAAACTTTTAACTAACAATTTACTTATTAAGTAGTAGTAACGGATATGTGTATCGGTTAACTAAAAAGTTATTTATAATATAATACTACCAGTATCGCTACCGTTAACTAGGCAGTTATATGCACGTGTTTTCTATTGTGTTTTCTGCTATAAGTAATAATGTGGAAGATAGAGATATCAGCTCACACGTACAGAAGAGAAAATGTTAATTTTTTCCTTCATACATTAAACATGAAGTAACAATAATTATTTATGTCCTGCCAGTGCCAGACAAACATTTTTTCTTCTTCACGGGCTCTGTTTACATATATAGGGGCTTATCGCTCATCTAGTTGGGTAAGTGCTGCAGTGTCTCTTCTTCTTAAGCGAGATGGCCTTTCTAATGAACCCGGCTTGACGCACATCGCTCAGAAGGTTTTAAAGTCAATGTATAAACGGATAGGTAGAAACAATGATTGTGTTATAAAGTGTGTAAATACTACACAGAAAAAATTATTTTTTCAAATTCAAACAAAAAATTTTTGTCTGAAATCGGTCCTACAAACAAATTCGCATATCAAACAATTTATTTGCATTTTGTTTACTGAAAAAAACACTGATTTTTTCAAACAAGTAATTTACAGAATGAAACAAAAATTCAAATAAATTTCAAACAAATAATTTTGCTGAATCAAACAAAAATTTTTGCACAAGCAATGACGCGCACCAAGCTATCACTTAAGGAGAAGATGAAGGCAGAACGCAGAGCGGCGGCTGGCTTTGAAGACACATTTTTTGTTGGAATAATTTTTAAACGAAGTCTTGTTTATACACACTATGTTTTTTTTCATCACTCACTGTTGCTGTATCCTTTCCTTGGCTAAAGAAGAAGAAATGTAACCAAAAACGGTAGCAGACCGACTCAATATGTTTTCGTCATCGTTCAATTTTTGTACTTGATGTATTTAACTAGACAGTTTTAAAAATTTAATACGGGATTATTTTTTTCATTCTTTTTTAACAACTTTGAAACCAACCAAAAATTCATTTTGTTTCTAATAATGTTGTTGTTTTAAAAGAGTTGAACGTTTTTTTTACCTGCTATTGCTTTTTTTTACTACAAACCTCGTCACGCTATTTTATCATCTTTCTTGTTGTTGTACTTTTTTTAAAGCGTCCAAAAATAGACTGTATGTGTTTTGTGTTGTTGTTCTTATTTTTCAGATAAAGAAGAGTTGCTTACGATCAAATAAAAAAAATGCAAAAAACGACAACATTAAAGAGCGTTAAATATTTCATACAAAATTATGAAAACTTGAAACCAATAGCGCGTATATTATATTATTGAAAAGTTGTTAACATTTTTGTTGGTTAAATAAAAATCAAACAAAAATATTAATTGAATAAGTAAAAAAATTTGTAGAATTTAAAAAAAATTTCAAACAAGCGTTTGATTGAAAATAATTCGGCAATAATTTTTTCTGTGTATCAGCCCAATTAAGAATAAAAATTCCCCGGGAGTTTTCTTCCGTCTCCCATTTTTCCTAAGTAAATTCAATTGTAAAAATGGGGAAAGGGAAACAACTCCCGGGTAATTTGTATTCATAATTGGGCGGTATAGGTTTGCAATTTAAAGACTCCCGGTTTTTTTTAAAGGAAATAAACCTATTTTTAACATATAGATGGTTTGCCAACGCGCGAACAGGCTACATACAATTGTGCATGTGAGAAAACTTGATATTCTTAATTCACTCCACAAATTCCTAATGATTAGCCTTGCGCCTTATTAATATTAACCGCAACCCGAACAGGAAGCTGAAGTCGTTTGAATTAAAATGATGGCATATTACACGGAATCATTGGGATGTACGGAATAAATTCAACTTCGCCTTAGAATTTTCCAGTTAAAATAGTAGCTTCAATTACATAAGCCATCAACCTTCTAATAGCAAGTCTTGAGCAATTACACAAACGGGGTTGATTGTTATTGCTAAGCATAGTAAAAGAGACTCCAACTTTCCATTGGAGATTATGTGGAGGCAATCCTGGTAAATCCAACGAATTCAAAAATTCTGTTGGATAATTCACAACATCTTCTACATTGGTACAGTTTGTGCTTTGTTGTGATACAGACGTGTATTATTGAACCCGCATACAATTTGAATTATAAATTAATTACATTTGATTTTTTTTTAAATTAAACATTCAGCGAATGAACGCAAAATAAATGATTTTCAAATAAATTATTTAGCATAAAAGTGATCAATTATTAAAAACGAAAAACTAAATAAAGAAAAATAAAAAATATAAGTGAATGAATATACATACATACTTATGTATGTATGTATACATAATCTTGCAAAAACATTTTAATTTTGTGAAGAACAAAAAAAAAAAAATATTAAAAGCACAGAATACGGTGAAAAACAAAAGCAATATTTTGTATGAGCAAAAATAATGAGACAACAATAAAACTCAACGAAAGAAATTGCTATGTATGTAACAGTTCATGCAAATGAAAATAATGCTGAAATAAATAAAACAAAACAATATTAACTACCTAACGGCTAAGCCAATTATTCGCACACGTTCCCTCTCACCCTCGGTATTTACACAAACGGTGGATAGTGACTCATTATAGAAACTAAAACTAGACCTGGTGACAAGTGCTGCCAGACCAGCAAGTATTGCCGCGATGCCGCGTTCATGATACCATGAACTTAAACACAAATGCAATGGAAAACTCCCCTGTAAAAAGTTGTCAAAAGCCTCAAGTCCAAGTTGGTATGGACAGGTATATAACAGTGCTTAAACGGGGTCGCAGCCCTACCTCTTCAGCTGTTGCAAAAGTGCCATCTTTCGATAAAATAAATTCCCAAAATCGCTTTGCAATTCTGGAGGATGAATCCTCTGACGCGCCAAACGTCATAAAACCGTCCAAGCCTATCCCGATATATCTAAGGGAGAATAACTCAAATGATCTAATAAAAGTTTAACTTCGTTGATTGGTGAAAATTCTTTTTATGTAGCCGCAATAAAGCGAGGTAGTATAAATGAAACGAAAATTCAAGTAAATCATGAAAATGATTTTCGCAAAATAATTAACAAATTTGAGGTACTTAAAAAAAGTTTTTATACATACCAACTCAAGAGCAGTAGAGGTCTCCAGGTGGTGATTAATGGAATTGATTTATGCGTAGACCCTGTGGAAATTAAAACCTTCTTGGAAGAAAAAGGCTTCAAGATAAAACATGTGGTAAATATCAGAAATAGGGAAACAATTCCACAACCACTTTTTCGAGTAGATAAAGAGCCCGGCGACATTAAGTTAAAAAAAAACGAAACGCATCCCATTTATAGTTTGAAATATATTCTATACAGAAAAATCACAATTGAGGAGCCGAACGAAAAAAATGGACCTGTTCAGTGTTTAAACTGCCAAGAATTTGGCCATACCAAGGCATACTGCTACTTACCCCCTGTTTTCGTAGTATGTGGTGAACTACACGATACAGTTTCTTGCGATAAGTCTAAACCCGACCCCAACGTAAAAAAATGTAGCAACTGCGGCGGTAATCACACTGCCAATTATAGAGGAGGCCCTGTATATAATATCGTCGAACAGACGGTTGAACCGAAAACAAATACCCCTCAAATGCAGGTTGCAAACCAAGTAAACACAAATGACATTCAAGCCCCCCAGCCTAGTAATAACAGAACCTCTAACGCTAACATCCTAAAATCAAATCATGTGCCAAGTCAAGTACCATCGAAACATTAGTGCAAACAGTAAATAATTTTACGAACACAATGGGTAATATGATGCAGGAAATTCTTAGAATGCAATCAATGTTATTGCAAGCTGTACTTAACAAGCCATGAATTGTATAAAAATTTTTTTTTGGAACGCAAACGGCATCCGCCAACATAAAAATGAATTAGAATATTTTCTTAAAAATAAACAAATTGATGTCATGATGGTTTCTGAAACTCAAAAAATATGTTTAAAATAAATGGCTATATACTATAAGATACAAAGGACCCTCGAGATAGAGCTTGTGCAGGTTCTGTCATTATAATAAAAACCAGAGTCAAACACTACCTAATGGGTGATCATCGTGAAGATTATCTTCAAGCAACAAACATTTGCGTTGAAGAATTAAATAGAAACGTAGTAATCTCATCTTTATACTCCCCACCTAGATATTCAATATCAGGGGGTCGATTCTGGTTCTGTGAAACTGTGAAATGAAAACAAACTTTTCATTTTCGTTTTCATGAGCCCTTTTCACATTAGCACTTCACATTTACACAAAATGCGATTCCCGTTCTTTTAATGAAAAAGTGTTTCATTCCATTGTAGCCGTGAAACTTTTGTAACTATATTAATAAAATGTAAAAGTCAAATGCAGATATCGAAGCTTAGGATTTTGAAACGGCGCTAACCCTCAAACGATTTTTTTAATGCTTGAGCTGCAAGCATTTATTTTTGCTAAAAGAGTTTTTGTGAAGAGAGAAAAAATACAGTTTTATGGCTCCTCTTGTTTTATACAATATAAATTTTTTTAGTAATAGAATTTTTGTTGTTTTTTATTTTCATACATAGTAGTATAGTATATACACGTTAAGGCCATGTGCACCCCGACCCAAAGGATCTTTTGTGCAGCCTATATGTCTCACCAAGTCAAGTTTAGGCCGCGTATTAAGTCCATTACCTTGCCCGGTGGAAGATCATAGATGTCGGTCGGGCCCATTGTATGCCCTCCAAAAAATTTCCGCCTAAAAGTCCCTAAGGCGGGACAGCAGCAGAGTAGATGTTCCGACGTTTCATCATCCAACCCGCAGAATCTGCACACTTTGGTAGGTGAATTACCCAACTTAAACTGGTGGTACCTGAGACCACAATGCCCCGTGAATAGGCCAACAAGCAGTCGAAGTTCCGATTTTTCAAGCAGCAGAAACCTTCCTGCCCTGTGCCGGGACAGCGTTACAAATCTTCTGGACTGTCTCAATCCAGAAGTGGGCGTCCATGCGTGAAGGAATTCACGCTCGGACCATTTTTGTAGCGTCCCCCTGATGTGACCCACAGGGACGCCGAAGAAAGGCTCAGGACCTATAAATGAACGACGAGCGCCCCTGTTTGCCAAGCAATCAGCCCTTTCATTGCGCGCATGGCCCTCATGGCCGGGAACCCAATACAAATTCAAGTCATTGTGTTTCCCTAGCTCATTCAGAGACGCAAAACAGTCCAAGACCAACCTTGACTTTATCTCCAAAGGAGAAAGTGCCCTAAGAGCGGCCTGGCTATCTGACATTATATAAAGTCTCAAGCCCCTTGCCCTCCTCCTTAGACATTCCCCAGCACATTCAATGATAGCGTAGAGTTCCGCCTGAAATATAGACGGCTGTTTGCCCATTGGCAAGCCCCTTTGGAAACCCGGGCCCATGATGCCCGCACCAGTATCACCGTTTACCTGTTTCGAACCATCCGTGAACCAGACCTGCTCTGCGCATGCACGCCACCCATTGGTCCCTGTCAGGTATAAGGACATTAAAATTCCTATCTAATGCCAAAGTAGGCAGCATATGATCACCCACCATAATGGATGGATCATCCCTAATGATTTCCAGGATCCGCATGTGACCCACCAGGTCCCCTGCTCTATATTCAGCAATGCGCGGCATCCTGCTAGCACCCCTGCAGGCTTCCTCCCTTATAGAAATGAGCAACGGAGGAATGTGCAGGAAAGCTCCCAAAGCCAGAGTGGGACAGGTCCTCATGGCACCCGTGATCGATATGCAGATCAGGCGGTAGACCTTATCAAGCATCACTCTAGCCTTGACCTGTTCGGTCTTAGTCCACCACACCAGGGCGGCGTAGCACAATATAGGTCTAATAATAACAACAAAAGACCAGTGGATCATCCGGGGTTTCAGCCCCCATGTCTTTCCGAAGAGTCTTTGACAGGCATATATTGCCTTAGACGCTCTTCTAGTGACATGTACCAACTGAGCGTTCCAGTTGAGGGATTTGTTCAGAATGATCCCCAGGTATTTCACCTCATTAGAGAATCCGATAACCGCTCCGTTAAGGGTCGGTTCTTTCAGCCTCAGAATTCTCCGTCTGGTGAATGGTATGAAGGTAGTTTTTGCGGGATTAATGTTAAGTCCCCTCTCCCTGCACCAGCTAAGTGTCAAGTCCAGGGCTTGCTGCATGGCCCCTGAAATCGTCGCATCATCAAAACCGGTCACAGATATAACCAGATCGTCAGCATATCCATAGGTTCGCAAGCCCAGGTTATTAAGTTTTTCCAATAGCTCGTCGATAACCAAGGTCCACAATAGAGGCGATAAAACGCCACCCTGTGGGCAACCTTTGGTTGCTTCAATGGTCATCGACGAACCACCCAGATCCAACTTAATCACCCTAGATGCTAGCATCTCCTTTATCCAATTCCTTATGAGAACTGGAATACCCTTCCTTGTTAGAGCAAAGTCAATTGCATCATAGGAAGTGTTGTCAAAGGCTCCCTGAATGTCGACGAACGCACACAGAGCTATTTGCCTTGCCCCCAGTGCCCTCTCAATCGTACCCACGACGTGATGGATTGCGGTCACCGTAGATCTGCCCGATTGATAGGCAAACTGAAAGCGATGTATCGGGTTATCCGATAGATATTCATCCCTTATAAATCTATCAATTAGTTTTTCCATGGTCTTCAGGAAAAACGAACTGAGACTTATTGGTCTGTAGGACTTGGGCAGATGTTCGGACTTGCCCCCAACCTTGGGTATAAAGACCACTTTAACCTCTCTCCATGGTTCTGGTACGTGGCACGCCAGTAAACTGGATCTGAAGATCCTAGTCATTTGGGAATTGATAGCACTCCCCCCCTGCTGAAGGCAGCATGGAAGGATACCATCCGGTCCCGGTGATTTGAATGGACTGAATTTGGATAAAGCCCATGCCACTCGTTTCACATCAAAGATTCTACCCGCCAACCTGATATTCCCTTTGGACGCGGAGGGCGACCATGTGGACACTCTTGGTGACAAGAAGGGCAGAGATCTGGAAAGTGAGTCGCTAGTAGGAGCTCACAGGTCTCCTTTGGCGACTCAGTAAACGTACCATCTGGCCGCTGAAGTGTGCTAAGACCATTAGTGTGGTCCTGCGAAAGCGCCTTTTGCAGCCTGAGTGATTCAGGAAGACTGTCAATCCTGCCGTAATATACACGCCAGGTTGACCTCTTGGACTTCCAGTTTCCTTAGCTTTGCTGAATAAACGTCTGGCTTCAGCCCTCAGACTCTCAAGATGTTCATTCCACCACGGAACATCCCTTTTAGGCCTGCGGATCCGGAGCCGGCAGCATCCTTCGAAGGCCTCCCGGATATTCGTACAAAGTGTATTGGATTCAAAATCAATGTCTACTGGGCTTGTAATCAAATCCCCCGACAAGTTCTCAGTAAGAGCCAAGTGATGGCGAAAAATGCCCCAGTTCGCGTTTCTAGGGTTGCGATACGTTTGAACAAACGTCGAAGAGCATTCGATGTCGAACAACAGATACTGATGATCCGACAACGAAATGTCACTCGAAACGTGCCAGTTTTTAATGGCATATGAAAGATTGCTACTAGTAAGTGTGAGATCCAAGACCTCCTGTCTAATAACGTTCCTAAAAGTGGGCTCATCGCCCCTATTTGCTACAAATATATTGTTTACACAAATATACTCAAGTAAACACTCACCCCGTTTGTTGATATCGGTGCTACCCCAGACAGTGTGGTGGGCGTTTGCATCACAGCCTATAATCCACCCAAGGCCGCGCATTTGGCAATATGATACCAGCTCAGTGACCTCGGGAGTAGGAGCAGTATCAGCATCTCCTGGCAAGTAGGCAGAGGCGATAACGACCTCATGTTCGCCCGCAATGGATGGGATCTTTGCCCTGATCGCCACCAGATCCCCGTGCAGAAATTCTGAAATAGGTAAATAGATTAAATCCTTCCTGACTAGGAGAGCCGCTCTCGGCCACGAAGCTGCAGAGTTATAAATAATCTTACCTTGATCGTTGTGGAGCCCCTGAATAGCCCCAGAGTTAACCCATGGTTCCTGGATGAAGCAGATATCCAGGAGGTTTTTGGTGAACCTACCACATAGCAAATACGACGCTGCCTTGGCGTGGTGTAGGTTCACCTGAAGGCACTTCAGATGCCTGGTACCCTTATTTAAATTACTGGCGATTGGGTACACTACTTCCTCCTGTTTTTACCCGCCATCTTCCTGCCGCGGTTGGTGCCTAATAATGCCGCTTCCTCAGCGGTTGTACCGTGGCCCTTTCGCGGTCTGCTATACGAGGTCGTGGTAGTGCTCGTGGAGGTTTTTCTCCCGATGGTCGGAGCATGCCCCCTCGAGCCCGATGGGACCTCGCCAGCTCTGTTGTTGTCATTTTCTGACGTACGTGCCGGGCGATCCTTACCCGTTGGGCCCGATTTGACCCTTCCAGTGTTGGCAGGATTCCCAGCCGAGGCAGAGTTGGACGGTTTGATCGAACTCTCCCCTGAACTGCTAGCTTTAACCGTGGCGGCCTTTATCCGGCTGGCTTTGTCACGTGCCTCAGTCCTCCTGGGTACGTCATGCACTGCCCCGTGTTGACGGTTGGTGGGCATAATGTGGACTGTTCCGTACCCGTAGCCAATGTGATGATTTTTCCGCCTTATTATGGATGCCGAGTTTGGGTCAATTGCAAAGGTTAACTCAGCAATGCTACCTTTGCTGACCCGATTCAGCACTCTCTATAATTCGACAGAGAGATCGTCATTCTGTCCTTCCACAAAAGACAGAATCCTGCTGGTGGGTGTGTCGGGCTTCTCAGGGAAATATCCAATGAATATTTCAGCCCTTGGTACCTCTTCCTCAGATACGACCTTCAAAACTGCATCCTTCCAGGGTTTTATTAAGGGAACATGTTCCCTTACCCAATCGGCTGACTTTTCTCCCTTGCAGTTGAAAGTGAGCCAACCTGGTTTAAAACTGCAGCCTGCAAACTGTGGTTTTACGCTACCCTTTTTGAGCTCCACAATCTTGTCCAGGACCGCAGTTTGGATAAGCTTCAGCTTATCCTCTGTCCATACACTTGTCGGAAAGTCTGGTGGGATTACTCCCAACCTGATGACATCGACCATTTCACCGTATGTGGGCTGGACATTTTGGTTTCCTGTCCCTGAGGCTTTTGTACTGGCACTATTGGCGGAAGTCGCGCCAGTCGCCATGCTGCCTGTAGCCCGTTTGGGAGGATTTGGTTTGTCCGGCGAGGAACCGTCCGAACGTACCCTCTTCCTGGGAATTTTCAGGTCACACAACTCATTGCGGACTTCCCTCATTGGTTTTTGGCATAGCTCTCGTGCCTTTTCAAGGCTCATACCCTCTTTCAGGTAGAGCTTTAGACGCCTACGTGCAGAACCAGGCAATTTGATCCTACCTTCTGCACCCTGGTTAGTTTCGGCTGAGGAGGATTGTTGCGTGTTTGGCACTGATTCCAGGAGCGCATCCTCTTCATCCGTTGGGATAGATATCTCAGTGGCGTTGGGACCAGCATCCCCCTGCACTAGGATATCATCCAAAGGTTCGCTCACGGATTTCTCCGCATCGCGAGCGTTAGGATCCAAAGACCCTAACACAGGTTCATTTGTGTCCATAGGGACACTTTCGTTATTATTTTTAATTTCTAAATCATCCATTTGTCGTGTTTTCTTTAGAATGGGGGTATTGGTAGTACACCATATGACAGAGCCCCATGCCATAGGTGGGCACAACTTACAACCGAGACATTGCCAGTGTCCGGAGGCCACCGTTAAAAGACACTCACGCAGTGCCATTCATCCCAGGGACACGGTTCGGATAACATCGGGGATTGCGGGTTTTTATCGAGCGTCCACTCTAGATCCGCCATGTTCAGCTTAAAGCAGAGACACCTCGGGCAGGATGTGATATTTGATCACGCATGGACGATCATTGGAACCTGCAGTTGGCTACCGCAGTCACAAACTGACCAGCTTTATTACGCATTCAGATTCCCTACGGTACTCACCGCTTGTCCCCATTTTCATACATACATATATATGTATGTACATGGTAAATATTTTTAACTTAAAATAAATATGAGTAAACCGAAAATTCCGAATTTGTTGCATTTGGGCTTTTTTCATGAACGATATTGCATCTGAAAGAGGTTGGCCGCAATGTCCTGCCCAAGTGCGCGCAAGAAATAGGAAAAAACAAATTAACATAAATGTTTTAATATATAAAACCAAAAGCAATTTTTTAACGGAAACAAATTTTTATTCAAAAAACAAGAGCAGTCATTAAAATGTAAAATCGACCAATCAATGAGTTGACAAATGAGTTTTTTGGGTAAACATCTTGCCCGCGCGATTACCCCAAAATATTTATTGCAGTAAATAATTTTGGCATAAAACTGACATCTACGAAAATAATGTTATTGACTTAAGTGAAAGTTTCTTTTTAGGGCATTAAAATAAAAGCTTGTTTTTGAAAAAGGTTTTTTACTTTTAATTTATTTTTTAAAAGTTAAAATCAATCACATCAAGTTATTTAATTTACTTGTTTTTCTACACAAGTAAATTTCGCGACAAGTTTTTACATCGTGTAAATTGTGTAATGACAATTGGCAAGATTTTATATAACTTTGCGGTACAGACCTGTAATTTTTGTTGCAGCAATTCTTGAGTTTATTTGTGAGAGTGGTGAGAAAATTTCTGAGCAGAACTCATTTCACCAAAAAAATCATGAATTTCTGCAACAAAAATTCCAAATTTAGATGAATTATAAATAAGGTAATGCCTCTATTAGTTGCTAGTAAAATTTTTATGTAAAAGTTACTGCTAGTCCCACGATGTCTACAAGAACATTTCTTTCGCATATTTATATTGAAAAAAAATAATAAAAAACTAAAATTTGTTGTTGTTTTCAAAACAAATATACGAAAGAAATGTTCTTGTCGACATCGTGGGCCTGGGCCTGGGCCTTAATTTCTTTCGTTTAAGCTTTTGAGTTATTCTTAGCAAGCCTTTTCATTTGATACCTATATTATACGGTTGCATTAAAAATAGCTAGACCGCCATTTTGGCTGTGCTGCTATGTTGGATTTAGAATGACGTTTCATAGTTTACAATGCATTGTCATCCAAACTGAACGTGTGTACATAATTTCAGCTCAGTCAATTGAACATATCTGCTTCAAATTTAGTTGCAAGGTTTTACCCAAACATACATTCATTGCAAGTTAAATAAAAGCTTTAAAAAACGACCATAAGCCCAAAAAATTGTGAAATCACTAACAAATAAAAGGCCAAATAAAGATTAATTTAGTAATATGTTATAAAATATAAAACATAAACATGTTGTAGGCGGCTTTAAATTTACTTTAAGCCGTCGATTATCATAAATTCTTCACCGCCGATGGTAATTACATATCTACTTTGTCATTTAATCAATTAATTATACAAATTCACAAAAAATATAATTAATTTAAAAAATTTTAGGGTTATTAGTTTTAATGGAATTATCGAAAGAAATTCGGAATGGTACAATGTAAGAAAACATTGTTAACGTTTTTCGTCAATAATGTTTTGTAGTTATATAATCAAAAATTGGAATTTTATATGAATATATAATATAATAAGTTAAAAATCTGTAAATATGAATCTTTTTAGAAGATTATAATTTTTATTTCTTTAAATTATTATTAATCGTTAGCAATGTCCATATTGTTCTCTAAATAATTTAATTAAAATTATTTTTCACCGTTAAAATGAAAGTGTAAAAATATGGCATAAATGAAAAATTTGTGACACTTCTTTGCACTGTTACACAGAACAAGAATCACATTACTGTGAAAATATGAAAACAAGTTGTTTCATTCCATTTGTTCTTCTCATATGAAAACATTCGAATTTATTTATCATTTTTTCACTAAACTAGAATCAGAAACTCTATGAAAATGTGAAAAAAGTTTTCATTTCACAGTTTCACAGAACCAGAATCGACCCCCAGAAGGCCAATATTATAAATATTTTAAATCATTGGGACCCTGTTTCCTGGCCGCTGGCGATTATAATGCTAAACATACCTTCTGGGGGTCCCGACTTATAACACCAAAGGGTCGTGTTCTATTTAATACTATTTCTACAATGGATTTGAATGTGGTCGCGAGCGGCAAACCAACATATTGGCCCACTGATCAGCAAGAAATACCAGATGTCATCAATTTTAGCGTGGTTAACAACATCCCCTTAGAAACGATTTATGTTGAAGCTTCCTTAGAATTATCTTCCAACCACACACCAACAATTGTTACTTTAATGAACCCCAATAGAATTGTATCTCCAACTGGATACGTCAGCTACACAAATCAATTGGCTAAAATTTCAAAAATATCTCAGAACCCATTGCACAGAAAATATTCCGCTCAGTACACCGGAGTATGAAGATCGCTCTATTGACAATTTTTACAGTTTTCTGAAACTAGCTGTTCTACATTCCAATATTGCCCCCAAAAAATATTAAAATATATTCGACAGATGTCGAGCGTCTCCTGTCTGAAAAAAGGAGGGATCGAAGAGAGTGGCAATTGCACAGATCCCCTCAACTTAAGAACTTACGTAAAGAGTGTACACAAAGGCTAAGAAAGTTACTGCAGACTCAGGAAACGGCTTCTCTGGAAAAATATCTTAAGGAACTTGATGCAACTCCACAATCAGACTACTAATTATGGCGTGCAGCTACAAATCTCAAAACGCCAGTTATATCTTAACCACCATTAAGAAACTTGAATGGTAGTTGGGCAAGAAATAATGCTGAAAAAGGAAATCTGTTTGTTAATCATTTAAAAAACGTATTTACCCCAAATATATCTCACGATATTTCGGTCGAGTTGCTGCTAGAGCAGCTGTTCCCCTAAGATTTGAGATAAGAGAAATCGAAAAGGCTATTTGTGACTTAAACCCCAAGAAGGCTCCTGGTTTTGATTAGATCAACAAGAAAATGCTTTTGGAGCTACCCAGCATAGCAAAGAAAATTATTCTTTTAGTTATTAATGCTATTTTACGCCTTGAATAATATCCTCAAAAGTAGAAGGTTTCCTTAGGTTAGGTTCCATGGGCAGCCATCAAAAGACAGCTCACTTGGGTCCTTTATTGGTCCCTTTGTGATAAGGTTTCCTTAGTCACCATGATACCTGTACCAGGAATGGATCACACAAAAGTTGAGTCATATAGGCCTATAAGCTTACTTTCTAATATATCAAAGCTGGTAGCGTCAAAATTAACGCCAATTTTAAGTGAAAATAGATGTATTCCAAACCACCAATTCGGCTTTAGAAGAGAACACAGCACAATTGAACAAACCCATCGTATAGTAAACGCAATAAGAAAAACCTTTGAAGAAAGAAAATATTGTTCCGCTCTCTTCATCGATGTTTCTCAAGCTTTTGATAAAGTCTGGCATGCATCTCGATATCTACAGGATCATATATTTCAACTCGAACTATGGTTAAAGCAATGGAGAATAAAGGTCAATGAGCAAAAATGCGTACATATAACATTCACCTTGCGTCGAGAATCATGCCCCCCATTAAGATCAATAATCAAATAATGCCTCAAAATTCGCATGTAAAATACCTCGGTATTCATCTAGATCGCCGTTTAACGTGGAAAATCCATATAGAGGCAAAATTAACTCAAATGAAACTAAAAGCCATCCAAATTCATTGGCTTATTGGAAGAAACTCTGTCCTTAGTCTCGACTGCAAACTTCTACTTTACAACTCCATCTTAAAGCCAATCTGGTGCTATGGTATTCAGTTATGGGGCACTGCGTCGGCCTCTTACATCGAACAAATTCAAAGGCGCCAAAATTAACTTCTTCGAATAATCACAGCTGCCCCTTGGTATGTAAAAAACTCAAATATTCACAAGGATCTCAATGTTCCATTAGTTAAAACTGTGATTATGAAATATGCAGTAAAATACTTAAAAATTCTCGAATTGCATCCGAACCAACTAGCTCGAAATATTTTAAATGATAGCGGCCACACTCGCTTAAGAAGCAGAGACACTGCAGCACTTACCCATTTAGATGAGCGATAAATACATTTGTAAACAGAACTCGTGATGAAGAAAATTGTTGTTTGGCACTGGCGGGACATAAAATGAAGTATTAGGTTAAGATTTGATTAATTGTTGTTGGCTCATATTTAATATAAGAAGATTCATTAAAAAATATTGCAAAAAAAAAATCTTCTACATTGGTAACAGTATCCACAGACTTGTACGAAACCAATTCGCCAGGAATCTTTGCTTTGCACTAAGATCTGTGTTCTTTGCCGCTAACATTGCTCGGCCACTCAACCATGTGTGGCATGTATATTTTTGTGCTATGTAAGGGAAAACACGTTCAATCAATTCCTCTTTTGACTGTACGAAATGGCAAAAATCATTTGGCATTGTTATCAATCCAGTGTCATTAACAGGCATTGCACCATTCCCAATTTTCAGCAATTGTTTAGAGAACTTATCAGCAGATGGATCATTCTGTAACTGAACACGAACGTTAGTAGTGAGTTTCGATGTATTTACAAATCGGCATAAGCATGAAGACTTTAAGCAAGCGTTTATTTCGATCTTGGAATGACGGGCAATGTTTGCCTAAAATCGCCTGACAGTAAAATCAAGGCACCACCAAACAACTCTGAATTATCTGTAAGATCTTGATCTTGTTCTTTCCAATGTTTTAACAGATTTCTTATTCGCCATAGTGCATTCATCCCAAAAGCTAGTGACCTTGAAGAAAAAGTCCGTTACAGTATTATATGTATGCATATATATTAGCTGTCTGATTTAATGTTTGTAATATCCGTTATTGCTGTGCATATTGTATTTAAATATTTAAGTTTTTAGTGAGGTGTTTTTATGTAATTTATTTCATTGATTCCCGAAGATGGGATTTACAATCACGAAATATTGGAAAAAATATACAAATGTATTAAAGAAATTGGCAGATTAGCTAATCATGAAATGTCTGCCATAGAATGCACTCAAAAGCTCGCGACCTTGAAGAAAATGTCTATTCAGAATTAAATATATACATATATTAACTGTTTGATTTAATGGTTGAAATATGGGTTACCTTAATATATCAGAAAGCTATTTACAAATTGTATTTCAATCAGTGTTTAAATTGCTTGCTTTAAAATAGCAACAGCACCAAAATGTTTGCTTTGCTTAGATTTTTTGCTGCAAATTAATAAAATGTATTTTTGAATGCCATTTAAGACTTTGATAGAGAGTGAGCAAAAGCAGAAAAAGAGAGAGTAAATAATATTTCTAGTCTCGCTATGTGTGTTTTCTTTGCTCAATCAGTCAGCAACGCAACAACTCAAGGCGAATTTAAAAAGGTAAACTCAATTCGTCAGCCGTTCATCAGCTGTCTCCACGGCGAATTAGAAAAAAAGGGAAACGTCAAAATATAATTTTGTTTATGTTTTGCGCCAAAATAACCGAAAAAATTTCTCAGAAAAATTGCGAATAATAAAAGTGAATTTAATAATTTCTTTTATAACCCAAAAAGAATTTTATTTTGGTTTTCAATAAATTTTTGCCTTGTCGGCATTTTTGACAGCCGTCTATTAAATTGCAAAAATATACATGGGGCTTATTGAAGTTGTAGAGTTGCACTTACCTTTTAAATTCGCCTTGGCAACAACTTAACTAAGTAATAAATTTTGTTTGTTTTTTTTTTGCTTTTCATGCGCTTTAAGTCAGCAAGTTAACTTCTTTGCTGTTGCTGGCACTTCATACATTTATTTTGAATAAATTTGTTTCGAATTTCTTAGTATTTTTGCAGAGAGAATTGTTTAAAGATCATTACCGTTATATGTTTTTTTTTAGCGAAAAAACTAATTATTTTGTACTTTTATTTATTGAGTTACGCAAAACCTAATTTTTTTGTATTTTTTAATGTTTATAGGTACATACCTACAGCGGTATGTATAATGAAAAGTTAGCCACAGTTTATACACTACGTACAACGAGCTGCCAACTAGAATACCGATTAAGCTTAGCAGCTTGTTAGCAAAATGTTCATGTATAATATACTTTTTCACTGGTGCAAATTTTTAATAAATCAACTCTGATATATAACGATGCCATACTGTATTAAAAAAAAAAAACATTATTTTTGCTGAAATCATCCCTGATTGACATTTCATACTGTTTTCATACAGCTGTTTTTTCCAAATTAGCAGATATTTGGCAACTCACTAGTCAGAGTTAAGCAGTTTGCTATCCACAGTCTGTAAGTGTATTATAATTCAACTCTGTGCTAACTTCTTGCCAATTTTTCATTATACATAACGCTGCTAGTATTTTTTCTAAATAAATGTGTATGTAAATACGTATATGTGGCATTTTGATAAAACATCTTAAGTCGAGATCAGAGAACTGCAACGAATACTAAAATTTGGAGTATATTCAATCATTTACTCTGAATTGTTATAATTCAAACCGTTTATGTTCAACAACAAAAATGATTTTGGAGTAACGAGCTCATTTCAAACAATCAGTTTGAATTCTTGTACTCGCATCGAACATGAACGTTTGTAATTTTATTTTTGGTATGACTGCAGATCACTGCAAGGAAACGAAGCGGTGTTCGCATCATTCTTGCAATATTCGTTTTCAAATGCGATATTATGTTCATTTAGCTGCAACATGTATGATGGAGTCGTTTCAATCATTAACGCGAAAATTTAAGTACAAACCATTCATGTATTCTACAGTTTCGTTCTCGTTTGAGCATTATACATATGTGTGTATCAGTCGCAACATTATTGGTTCAAAAAATACAAATGTTGGAATGAATGTATGTAAGCCCATAATTGTTTTTTCATATTGTGTGCATACATTTTTAGGAAATATGAATATAGTGAAAAAAATGTTAAAAAATCGTAACCCAAGCTAAATTTATTTGAAAATTAAATTTGCGAAAAAGTTGTCTGTATGTATTTACATATGTACATGTATTATTATTTTTTAGGCATATAATTAAATTCAAAGAAATTTTTGGAGATATTAAAAAAAGTTAATAATAAAAAAACATTTTTTTAAACATATTTTTATATCAAAATGTAAAAAGGAACATGGGTTTTCAATACAAGTAGTATTATATAACAAAATATAATTTATAACTATAAAAGGAACAGTACTACTAAGAACAACACGCAACGCTCACAATAACATGAGCTTTATATTGCTTATATGAATGAACACAATGGGCACGTTCATAAGACGTAGCTGTTGAGCTCAACTGCTAGAAAACTGTTGACAACTGTTGAGCCGAACACTTTCGTCTTAGAAACGGCATTATATGTATAATAAAAAATTAACAGCTGATAAATATAAACAGTTGAAAAAAAATAAAAGTGATAATAAAATTAATTAGTTTAGCTAAAAAGTATGAATAATACAGAATTTATATCTGAGTTTCAGCTGTTGAGGTTGAGCACAACATGTTGACTTTAGGTAGCTAAAAAATTTTATGATGGATTAAATGGCTTCAAATACCCAACTGTTGTGTTGAGCGGAAGTGCTCAACTATGCGTTTCTAAGACAAACACTAAACGGTTACACAACTGTTACGTCTTATGAACGTGCCCAATGTGTATTTAAACAAGTGGCTCGAGCTTATAACATGAATTTTACTTCTATCATACCAAAGAAATATATATGTACATTCATGTTCGTTGCGAGTACAAGAATTCAAACTTACTATTTGAAACGAGCTTTTTGCATTTTAGTAATTTCTTGTTGTTGAACAAAAACGATTGAATTAAGTTCGAGTGGTGGTTGCAACTGATTACAATAAAATCATGTTCGAATCACCGAGCCGAAACCCGAGTACAAGTAAGCTGTTGTTCATAAACAGATGCATCGCTTTTAAATAAACAAATACAAGCATAATTTTGCTATCGATTCATACATCTTACAAAATTTTTAAAAACGTAGACACAAATGTTTTTTGAATGAAAATTCGTGTGTTTAACAACATTTTGATCAACTTTTAAAATTTTGACTTAAAAAGGTTTGGCAAAATGCCACAGATATGTGTAGGTACATACATAAATGAAACTTCACATGTGTTTTGTAAATATATTTGTTTATTTTTGAGTTTAAACTTATATGTATGACGGTTAAACATCCTAAGTCGAATTAAAAAAAGTCGAAAAAAATGCTGGTAATCGTACGAATTTTCATTTAAAATACATTTTTGTTAACGTTTTTGAAATTTTGTATTATAAACGAAATTTTTCTTTAATTTTTGTTTATTTTATTATTTAATAAAAATGATTGCTTCGCCAAGCCTTAAGCCTTAATTAAGTCTTTAAGCTGAGAACATACACATAGTGAGAGTAAATAAATTATTTGCTCTCACTTTTTCTGCTTTTGCTTTTACTGTGTTCTTTTTCTTAAGTTAAGTTAAGCAATTACAAAATAGTCAAGCATTTTTAAACACTGATTTAAATGTGTGACAGCGCATAGAGAAAGGGACCAGTTAGGTAAAGGGAACAGTAAAAACCAACTACACAAAACAAGAGGTAGGGATGACCTACGTGCGTTTTCAAGGTTGACCAACACGTTCCTGATGTCATGAGATGTGTCGCTTTCAAATGAGACCAATACCAACACGCTTAGTGATGGTACACCAAAGATACACGTATTTAAATCTTTAAAATGGCTCTCCTGAACAAACCCTTTAGGTCCCTTTCTATTTTGCTCGTCACATATTAAAATTTTTAGCGATGTTTTTATGTTATTCTTCTTTATTGATCCCCGAAGATTGGATCTGGGTTAGCTAACAAGCTAAATTAAAATATTGGTGTGACTAAAATGGAAGCGTAATGAATTTAAAATCGAGTTAAATTTCAGCTCCTCAAAATATTAACTTAAATTTGCAAAATTTTCATGCACGAAAAAATAAATGTTTCGGAATGAAAGCAGTGTTAACTAAAATGGCTATAACTCATGAACAAATACACATTAGAAGACCGTTGATACATAAAAACCTTGGTATTGACATCACCTTCCACGAGAACAAAATCAGTCCACGCATTCAGAGAACGTCAATTACTAACACAATGCAACTTTTTTACATATATAGATTTAAGTAAAAATAATAGAATTAACAGTTTTTCATTTAATTTTAGCAAGTATTCGTTGTCTTAAATGGGTGGAAGGACCTCAATTATTGTTCAGTGGCGCAAGCGATCACTCAGTTATCGTATGGGATGTTGGTGGAAAAAGGGGAACAATATATGAATTGCAAGGACACAAGTAATTTATCTCATGTTTAATAACGAAATATTTATGAAAAACTTTTTTTTCATAGAAATAAAGTGTCATCTTTATCTTATGCAAATCACACTCAGCAACTAATAAGTTGTGGCGAAGACAATGTTGTCGTATTTTGGGAAATGAATGCTATGCGAAAAGAAGTACCCGCATGGGTTGAGAATAATAATTGTCAAATTTGTTCGCGACCCTTTTTTTGGAATTTCCGTTCAATGATGGATCAAAAACAAATTGGTGAGTGTTATTATATGGAATCGTACAAATTTAAAAAAAAACGGTAATAACATTGTGCTCGAATTTGACACTTTTTTTTGACATAATTCGGGTACTCTGAATACAATGGTGCTAACCGTTTTTTTTTAGATTAGCTTCTGTTTTCAAGATATACTAAAACGGTTAGCACCACTGGATAATCAGCGTGCCCGAATAAGGTTAACACGCCAGGTGCCCGGCTTGTCTGTTTTTTCAACTAACACAGTGCAATTATTGCTTTTGGAAATATGGTAATTGTATTAATTTTTTCATTCATTAAAAAAATGTATTTTTGCCCTTTTATCTAAAGTCAGAACCTCTTTTTTCTCAATATTTATTTATTGATTCTTCATATAGCTATTAAATATGAACTTACAGTCCAGACAAAAATTTTCCCCATATCGAGCCCTAAGCGCGAAAATAACGTAACCGACATCATTTTCAATTTTCGTTTTTTTTAACAAATGACTTTATTGGCAACACTTGCATCATCTCCTAAAATGTCATGGTCACAGAAGGAGCCGTTACGATTTTAAAGCCAGAACAATTTTATCGTAAGCGACTAATTTCATACAAAATTTATATGAAATAAAATAAAAAATAACTCTCCTGTAAAATTTAATTTTTGGCGCTTACTTTATTTTCGCGGTTTGGGCTCGATATCGATTGCTGTTCATATGATGAGTCCTGCAGATGTATACTGAGATATTTGTTGTTTTTTTATTTTTACATGTGATTCCTAAGGTATTATTAGACTATTAATTTCAACAAGGTGGCATGATTCCCGACACAAAGAAAATGTCATACGTACACATTTAAGCTCATTTATCTTTATCCTCTATTGTTCAAATGCTTCATGACGGGTTTCATCTACGATTAAAGATGTATCATTAGCAAAAGTTAAAGTTTAGGAGGAGTTGTTTGTTGGCTTGCTTGAAGTACAGGGTGGCCCAAAATTAACGAAGGGGTTTGAATTCGTTATATCTTTTTATTGAATAAATAATTATTAATTTTTTTTTAATACATATATAAATGGGGAATATTTTTAGTTTATTTATGAAAAATAATATCTCTCAAGTGGTGGCCATTTACTGCTTTGTGCTCTTTCACACAGTTTCCATAACCTTTCGCAAAACTTCAGGTGTTACGTTGTTTATTTCGTCGCGTATATTGCTTTTTAATTGCTGGATGGTTCTAGGCTTATTAATATAGACTTTTCCTTTCAAATAACCTTAAAGAAAACAGTCTGGGGCGGTTAAATTCGGTGAACGCGGAGGCCAATTAAAATAACTTGTACGCGAAATAATTCGTTCACCAAAGATGTCCCGTAAATTAACCATTGTGTCCCTTGCAGTGTGCGCTGGGGCTCCATCTTGTTGGAACCATACTTGCGGATGGTTTTCCACGGCTGGCCTTAAACATTTTTCCAACATTGTCCGATATCTGACACCATTGACGGCAACGGTGACCCCGTGCTCATTTTCAAAAAAAATAAGGACCAATTATCCTTTCTGATGAAACACCGCACCAAACCGTACACTTAGGTGGGTGTAATTATCGCTGTTGAACTACTCTCGGATTTTCCGTAGCCCATATCCTGCAGTTTTGCTTATTTACGAACCCACTTAATTGGAAATGGGCATCGTCGCTCATTATTAAATAATGAATAAAATTATGACTTTCTTCTGCTTTTTGCCGGAAAAAAAACTGCATAATCAAGTCGTTGCTGGCAATCTGTCGGTTTCAATTCTTGGACAAGCTGAATCTTGTATGAAACATTCCCATTGTGTGCAAAATTCTCTGCAGCGACGCTCGTGAGAGGCCATGTTGTGTCGAACGTCTCCTGGTTGTTGTTTCTCCATCTTCCCGAATACTCCTCTGTACCAGTTCGATTTTAAATATCCCAAATCTTTTTACAAAATACTGAAAAGAAAAAAATTATAATAAAAAAGTTATAAGCAATTCAAACCCCTTCGGTAATTTTGGGCCACCCTGTACATATGTAGATAATAAGTTTAAATTAATTAAAGGAATTATAATTCTTAATTTTGTTAAATTTTTTTCAGCTTATTCGGACTAGTGGTTCTCGAGTTATGACAAACAAAAGAGCCTAAAACGTGACAAATTCCTCTATACGATACATTTTTTTTTTTTTTTTTTTTTATTTAATGCTTTATTTCAATTTCATTTAACAAAATTTAAAATTTTGCCTCAGCGCCCATTATGGCTTTATAGAGGCTAAAAAAAAGTAGGCAACAAAAAATATATTACACTGTATAATTTAAATTAAAAATTTATCAAAATATTACATATGAATATAAAAAAAGAGAAAAAAAATATATAAAAATAAAAAATATGTACATATTTACATTTTTAAGTTAATTTGTAAGAAGTATTTCGGCGTTATTAAGCAAGTACTGTTTTATACTTCCTTTAAAAGTTGACAGTAAAAAAATATTTTTAAGGTTGGCAGGTAATTGGTTATACTCGTTAGCTCCAGCGAAAGTAACTCGTTGTTTAGTCATCTCGAGGCGACATATCGCTACATTCAGATCCGTCGCATGTCTTGTTATTCTCTGACTGTGTATGAGATTTTGATGAAACTGTATATTGTGAAATCCATATCCTTTAATACATTTAAAGACATAAATTAAAATTTGTTGTTTATATAATCCTCGTATTGGAAGTATAGTTTTTGCAAAATTTTTAAATAAGTTAACTGTACTGTATCTTAACGGCAGATTAAACACGATCTTCAAAGCTTTATTCTGTGCTGATTGAAGCGATTTTTTTACTAGATTTAGAGGCGTAGATCATTGGGAGATATGTTAAGTGTGAGTGAATTAAAGACTTGTTGAGTAAGATTTTCGTTTCAGGATTCAATTTGTTTCTAAATTTATACAAAATACCAATTCCAGATGATATTTTAGATTTCAGCTGATTAATGTGCTTTTCCCATATAAGATTGTGACATAGATTAATTCCTAAATATTTAACACTTTCTGACTCATTTATCAAATTATCACCAATGTGTACGCTCATAACTTCATCGTTCCTTGAAATATATGGCTTAAACTTTATAAATTTGGTTTTTCCTGAATTTAAAATCAGTTTGTTAATCCTCAGAAATTCAGACAAAATAGAGGCGTCATATTCGAATTGTGTTTGCAATACTTTTTCATGTTTATAATTGTATAAAAGACAGATATCATCAGCGAACATAAATAGTTTTCCATAAAACTTTATATTTTTCACATCATTTATATAAATTTTAAACAACAGTGGACCCAGGACGCTACCCTGTGGGACGCCACATAACACATCAAGCATGCCACTTTTAGATTCACCAACTTGAACAAATTGTCTCCGATACTTAAATAATCTTTAAATAATTCAACAGCATTTTGTGAAAAACCAATGAAATCTTGTTTCTTTACTAGTATATCGTGATCAACCAAGTCAAACGCTTTCGATAGATCAAAAAAAACACCTGCAACTCCTTTAAAACCTGCATCAAGTCCGCTACAAACATACTCCACCACATTTGCAACAGCTTCTTCAGTTCCAGTGCCTTTTTTAAAACCGAATTGCCGATCAAACAAAATGTTATTTATCTCAAGGTAACTTGATAATTGCTCAAACAAAACTTTCTCCAATATCTTATCAACGATTGAAAGAACTGAAATCGGACGATAATTCTCCACTTTATTACTTCGAATACCTTTAGGTATTGGCATAATTTTGTGCACCTTTAGTACATTCGGATATCTCATTTCCTCTATCATTTTATTAAATATGTTTGTTATTTCTTCTGATACAGCTGCTTTTCGTACTAATAACATTTTAGGTGTAATGTTGTCACAACCGAGACTTTTATTTATTTCCAAGCAATCCAAGAAGTGATAAATTTTTGCTTTTTCTGTGGCTTCTAGAACAAATCTTGAACTTACAGGAGACATTGTGCGAAACATATTGATGTCATCATTATCATTTTGAGGAATACATGCGCGCATATCTCGAACGGAATCATGAAAAAAGTATTGAAAATAAAAGCTTTTTCGTTATCTAAGGTAACCATGGTGTCATCATCGGTCAATAACTCCATAGAAAAATCTATTTTTTTCCAATTTGTTTATTTAAAAATTTCCAGGTTTTAATATGGATCACCCTTACACAGTTCTATATTATAAGAGTAATAATTATTCATTAATTGTTTGTTGCAATATTTGATAATTTTACTTATTCGTTTGATGCTATTTGCAATAAATTTGTTTTGCTTATTTTTCCTCCTTGCTTTTAACAATTTATTTTTGTACGATATAAGCGAACTTAATTCTTCAGACACCAAAGGGTTTATTTTCTGTCTTATATTGATTGGCTTAGTTTTTATTTCAGTGCTTTGTAAAGCCGCTAACGACAAAGTATTAATAAGATTTTCACATTGTTGTTCAGATCCGTTAAAATTTGCTTGAGTCAAGTTTTCATCTATATATGACCCATATTTTGAAAAGTCTATCCAATTTTTATTTTCAATAATAATCTCACGGTGACAAAAGCTCATTTCAATACGGCAAAATATAAAGTTGTGATCAGATAATGAACTCTGGACTGAGTTTACTGATATGGAATTTAAAAAATTACTAAATACACAGTCAATACAAGATTCACTTTCCGGCCTTGTTACGAGATTATGACATGAAACGAAATTATATTCGGTGAATGTGTCCATCAAGCAACGCCTAAGGTTATCAAAACACATCAAATTTATGTTAAAATCGCCAATAAAAAACATGGAGAGTTTTGAACATTTAAAAGTTAAGTATCTAACATTCTAGTAAACGATTCGAGAGAGCATCTTTGTGATCTGTAGAGTGACGTAATTACCATTGGTTTATTATCTATTAAAACATCAGGCAACGATATGCATATAAGATCCAGAAAATTTTTGCTCCAAGAAAAAAGTAGATTGTATTTGATTTGCTTACTAATATATACCGAAGTTCCGCCGTAACAATCGCTTCTGCAACAATGTATAACATCATAACCGTCAATTGAGTATAGTCCAACACACCTTTTATCAAACCAAGTTTCCTGAACAGTTATACTTCGGGAATAACCGACATTCCACATATTTCTGATTTAAATTTATTTAGCGAGGAAATACTTCTTACATTAATTGACACAATATTAAAAAGCTTTGAAATAGATTGGCTCTCATTAAATCCATTAAAAGAATTTATATTAGAAAAATATTTATTTATTATAAAAAGTTAAAAAAAAAACATTAAACTGTAAGTATAGAACCTAAGTGGAATTAATTTGGGGATTCAAATTGCACGTCTTCATCTTCATCATTATCAAAAGCAGCCATTAGATTTCGCCTACGAACACCGCCAGCAGATTTACGCAGCATGTCATCAACGTCATCAACAGATTTCAATCGGATTTGTCGCGATTTATCATCCTTTTTAACAAAAACATTTCCAGTTTTAGCAAAAACATATTTAAATCCAACGGACCTTAACGTCTTGGCATAATTCTGTAGCTCTAGTGTTTCTTTACAAAGAAAATCATTTATAAAAACTTTTTTAAGCCCTTCTATTTCCTTTATTTTTGGCTTTTCATGCATAAAATTCAGTTTACTTTTTTTGTTTGTAAATTTAACGACAAGTGATTTTGTTTTTTCCTTTTCTTTACCGTCTTGTTTATCATTTTGTTTGCGACTAACTAACTTCAAATTAATTTTTAAATTATTTATTGAGGTACCATGACCAAACTAGTGATGCAGAAGTTCTTCTTTTTGGGTCTACTTTCATAAGCAATTATCAGAATTGAGTCCCGATTCAATCACCTGAAAAATGTTGTACTGTGTTATTGAGTTTTTAAACGAGGTTTTTATTGATGCGTTGATTGAGAAAACTGAACATTTTTTCGATGCGCACTTAAGCGGGAACTACTGTATAATAAATGTTAGTTACTCACCATGAGAAATAAATTCCCAGATTCCATTTTATGTAATCTTTTTCTACTCTCGATTGATTTGAATACATTGTGGGTCGACTGTTAAAAATATACGTAATGCGGGTTTTCACTAATACTAGAGTGAATTATATACATATATGTACTAGGATCGCCCGGTGGCCGAAATTCGACCACTTGCAAAATGCTCTATTCACCTATCTTTGTACGTGTGTAAGATTAATTAAAACGCTTTACACTCCAAAAATGTAGAAAAACATAGAGAATACATAACGATATATGTTTCATTAAAATCAGTGGACGATAACCCTGCAAATAATAGGACCAGTCCAAACACGCGTGTAAAGAGTAGCCCACAAGGGACTAGGACTAGTCCAAAAGTAACCCAAACGTATGGAAAAACATGGTCTATTTAACATTACGATGTCCTAGGACCATATAACCCATCTTTGGACTACAAAGGAGTTGTTTTAAAACTACACCATTGTGCACACAAGAGGATTAGTTTTAACTTCGTTTAAAAACGAAAACATTTCGTTAAAAAACGAAGACATGTCGTCTCACTACAAACACTTTTTAACAATGAAATGGTCCAGCTTGCATTACATCGGACCAGTCCATGGAGTAGTCCATTTCATGAAATTGGATCAGGTTGTCCAATAATATTTGCAGGGCAGATACTACAAAATCAACTTAAAAAAAATTGTTCCCGTATATAATTTATATATAAGATTTTCATGAAATGTTATTAAAGTTAAAAATAGAAACACAAATCTTCGTTAGTCTGGGAACAACAGATGCCATAAACATATTTCCGTCCGATATTGTAGCGTCATCGGAAGATAATCTTTGCTTATAAACGCTTTGTCCGGATGATCCATCGCAGCCCCATTTGCTGATCAATGTCAACTTCTCAGGAAGAATTTTCACCTCATTTTCAGGAAGACTCTCCAACAACCGTTTTGCTGTATAGCCCATGAGATCCTGCAGGTTGGCTTTCGCAGAGACTTCCGTAAACTGCGCATGCAGTGGTCGTGAATTTATGTTGGCTTGCGTAATATGCTTGTATCCGGGTAAAACGTCAGCGCCGTGTTGCGTAGTTTCTCATATTTCTCTTTGGAAAGTTCTATGTCCATAAACAAGGCCAAGGCTTCTTCGGAACCACACTTTTTAATGTGTGCGTTTGTGGGCGTGGGAATGCTTTCCTTCCTCTAAAGCAGCTTCCGTGAAAAACTTTGGTGTTCAAATAATTTTAAATTGTTCAACGCCATGTTTTCAGTACTTAAGTTGTTTAATGGTTTCAGTAATTGTTGCGCCAACTTTCAGTCGTAGACTAATCCAGGCATTATGCTTATTTTGCAATATATAGGCTTATGCTACCATGCCTAAAAATTTACCTGTTCCCTGCATACATATGGATTTAGGCTGAATAATGCAATTTTGATATTATGCACGTGTCCAAATAAGATTTGTGCCTACCTGTCCCTGCAGGGACTTTGTACGCCAAAGTATTGTTTAAGTACCTGCTAATTTCAATGAGTAGTTTTTTTCAAACTATTAGATCAAACTACTGTCAGTCAAAACATATAAGGGATGGACGCCATACAATTTCTGCAACAATGTCTTTTTAACCTTTTTTACCTCTAGAAGCCAAACGGGCACGTACGGGCAGATAAAACCTTTTGAATTATGTAAAGAAATAATCAAAGAACAGGTTTTGCAAATATGGCAAATATAGACAAATATAGATTTTTTTTATTTTCCGTCAAAGTTGAAAAATAGTGAAAAACGGATAGTTTTTAAATAATGATTTACCAGGAGAAACACAAAGCAAACAGCTAATTTTTTTATCATTATACATTTAATAAATACATCAATCAATACAAACAAAAAATAAGGCGATTCGTTACCCATTTTTCGTGATATTACACCTGAAATCGCAACAAATTGACTAAAATTTGTGTGTTTTTTTGAAAACCGAAAGTCGGTCAACTTTGAACGGTTATATCTTCTAAACTAAATATGTGATATTATTAAGAGTGGCATATTTGAAATCGTTGAAAAGTTTCCTATAACATGGGTTTATTCAAAACTTCGTCGGCGCTCATGAAAATTTTGATTTTAGCAACCTCGTTTGCTCTTCGGGCGCCAGTGTGCGGGGTTTAAATGAGACTGCCTTATGTCAGAAATTGACTCGAGAGTCTAAAAATGCGCTGTCAAAAAGGCATCCATAGAATTCCATTAAGGGGATTCTTTAGAATGTTTTTTGGGTTGTTCCCAGAGACTAAGAGTGTTTTCGGGTAGCTTTGTAGCACAAATATACACAAGCATTACGTGGTAAAATATTTCGGGGGTAACTTCAAGTAACGACAAATTCGTAATGCAATCATTTATCGTTCTTTGCAAATTTTTAATAGTCGCTCCTGACTCTTGTGAAAGCGGTTTAATATTTAAAAGGGCTCGAAGCTGTTCGTTTATGAGGGCATCTTTATTCTCATAGGTGTCAACCAATCTTTTCCATGCGACCTCATAACCATCGTTGGTAAGGGGCACAGTTTGTATGGTATCATGTGCATCTTTTGCAGTTTTCTGCAACAGGTAGTACAATTTTTGTACTGAGGTTAAACGGGGGTTATTACCATACAAAGCTGAGAACATATCTCGAAATGAAGGCCAACTCTTATAGTCACCATAGAATAATGGGGTGTCACAAGGGGGTAAATTAATCGTGGGTGCGGCTTGCGCAATTGACCTTTCGACATGCGTCGCTAATTTAAGTCGTTCTATATCCCCCGGGTATAGGTGCTATAAGACTGAAAGTACTTGGCTTTCAGTTCTCTTATCTGGGGATCTTTTAATTTTTCGGCCTCCCCTGCAAATATTATTGGACCACCTGATCCAATTTCATGAAATGGACTACTCCATGGACTGGTCCGATGTAATGCAAGCATGGACCATGTCATTGTTAAAAAGTGTTTGTAGTGAGACGACATGTCTTCGTTTTTTAACGACATGTTTTTGTTTTTAAAACTTTTAAAACTAATCCTCTTGTGTACACAATGGAGTAGTTTTTAAACCACTCTTTTGTAGTCCAAAGATGGGTTATATGGTCCTGCCCTAGGACATCGTAATGTTAAATAGACCATGTTTTTTCCATACGTTTGGGTTACTTTTGGACTAGTCCTAGTCCCTTGTGGGCTACTCCTTAAACGCGTGTTTGGACTTGTCCTATTATTTGCAGTGCACTTACAAATGTGCACCAACAATTACCTAGCGGGAAAAGTCTGAACAGCTTCTTATTCAGGCCTTATTAAATAAAGGCCTAATTTGACATTTTTTGATTCAATTTCCATTCTGATCAAGGCGAATTGACTAGATGGTGGGGTTAAGTCAACATATAGTTATTTTTTTCTGTGGTGTAGTTGTCAAAGTTTGTATACAAACTAAAGATTTTATGCAAACAAACCTTCTTTTCTAGCAATATTTTTGACAATCGGACCACAGAAGCAGTGTTGTATTAGTGCTGACTTCACTTTCTAGTGAATTCGCCTTGATTCTGATCTAACTGCTAAATAAGTTCTCTTCGGAGAAGGCTTCGGATCTTCCGTAGGTATAAAAGATAAGATCAATATTCCACATTACCTTCTATGAAAAGGGAGAATGGAAGGACCAAGATATTTAGTTTTTTTTGAACGTTATAAATTTAAAATTACATAAAAAAAAGACAATAACAGAATACAGAACGGTTAAATAAAAAAGAATAAATCAATTTGGTTGAGTTTAAAGCCTAGTACTCTGTTCAAATTTGAGAAAAATGTTGAGCAACATTGATTATTCCACACGAAAATTTTGGCATTTATCAATGTACAATTTGACGTTTTTATTCCTTTAAAGTATGCTACATTGTTTCGTGTATGTAAACAAACGCCACATGTATTTTACTAAAATTATTTTTTTTTAATAAAAAATTGAATAAAAAAAGTAAATATGGATAAAAAACTGTTTCCGATTGTGTTATTTTAATTTTTTATTTCTTTTTTAATATTAAGTTCATACTTTTTTGCTTTTGCTTAAAATTCCACGTGAAATAAAGGCAGCTTACATTATTTCGCAGTTGTAAAAAAAAAATGCTGCCAGAAACATTTCGGAACTTTTTCACAAAATAAACAGAGTATAACTCCATCAACATTATTTCATAGATATTCCGCACAAGTTTTTTTCATATGCATTTTGACAGCATTTCACGTGAAATGTTGAACAGAGTACCAGGCTTAATACGTTAAAAAGAAGAGTTTAAGAAAGCAATTTTATTTCCAATTCTTTCTGTACATACTAAACGGATCGAAATTATTTCTTAAGTGTTGTAAAGCATATATTTGAGTGTTCATAACACTGATAAAATAATTACGATACGTTCAGTATCGACTAAAATAAAATTGCTTTTCAATCGAAAAAGTATTCGATCACGACTGCCATAATTTGCTCCCTGCTAAAAAGTGTTAAAGAAAGTTTAAAAATTAAAAAATAAATGTACAATCAAAACATAATTGTTTTCTAATTTTTAGTATAAAAACCATTTTTACCTTAAAACCATCTATTAATTATGTATAAAATATAACAAATACCCATGGAAAGTGTACAATTAAATTTCTATAACAAAGGGGTTTGGCCCTTTTCCGTAAATTTGGCTTGTTTTTCTTTTAATTTTGGCACAAAGTTAACATTTTTATATCCCATGAATGGTTTTAAGAGCCAATAACTTGATGCCCTTTTGAAATACATTTCTAAAAGACTATTTAAGATTAACTTTATTCTAATGCCTTTTGAAGCCCATTCTCATCTCATGAAAGCCTTCTAAAAGACATTAATTAAAATGAATTGAAGAATCTCTGGCAAATGAAGCCAAAGTGGAAGGCCTACCCCGCAATGACAACAATGCTATGAGTATGCAGGCGTTGTACATCCAAAATAAAGTACTGAGGCCCGCTGGGTTTACATACATATTTACATATACGCATACTCTTAACACTACAGCTGATCATTACGCTGCAAATAATAGGACCAGTCCAAACACGCGTGTAAAGAGTAGCCCACAAGGGACTAGGAATAGTCCAAAAGTAACCCAAACGTATGGAAAAACATGGTCTATTTAACATAACGATGTTATACAACTCCCCTTCAAATCAACTTTGGCTTTTTTTTATTTATTTCTTTGATCTTCCTTAAAAAAAGAAGTACATTAAAAGTAAACTACTTACTATGCACTAAAAAATATGGTACATGCACGTTTAAAGTACACTAAGTGTCCACTCAAAAGTACAGATAAGTACGCTAAAAATACTGTACATGTACGCTTAAAGAAGTATTGTACGTTATCTAAGTGTTTGTGTGTGTCAGCTCATTCTCGCTGTGTACCGTATATGTTTGTGTAGACATTCAAAAACAAAACAAAAATTTAGAAAAATACGTTATAGTGTTCAGTTTTTTTTCGAACCTTGCTTGCAAAAATTTTTAAATTGTTAACAAGGTTTCGTTTAAATGTGCTAAATTCCCATTTCATACTATTGATAAACTGAAATTTATTGTTGATGGAATAAGCTATTCATATGCGCATTTCACTGGTTGCTTAGGCCAGATCGTCAGGAAACTTCATCCGAAGGTTTTAGAAAAACTAAAGATATTATACAAATAAAACTGTTAAGCGAATAAGAATTATAAACGCCAGTTTTACTTGTAACAATATCAAAACTCACTGTTTGTTGTTGTTGGTTTTGCTTAAGCTTTGATATTGTTACAAGTAAAACTGGGGTTTATAGTTCTTCTACCGCGAACATTTCAATATTCGCGAAAAATTACAATAGTGGAAACAAACCTTAAAATTAATTTGAAATCGGTAAAAAAAATAAGAAAATGTCGAAACATAACATAAAAAGCTTTTAAAAATTAGCCTAAATGACGAAGAACAAACTTTTTGTCATCTTTTTTAAAACATTTCATTAAAAGTAAAGTTTTTTGAGCACTACCAACCTGAAATTAATCTTTTATGTTTATTTAAAAAAACGTAATCTATATATTTCTTTAAAATGGGGAATGCTGCTTATAAAAAACTTGACCATTTTTTAATTGTAATACCCTTTTTTTACCCATTTTTGTGACTCTTCGAAAATTCCCGACGGTAACCCTGGGCCCAAGTCAGCTTTAAAAATTTCAAATTTAAATCATAACAGCATTTACCCAAACTTTTTAGAACACAAGAAATTGTAAATGTTAAATTTTTTGTGGCAAAATAATATTAAAGTGTAAAATATTTATTAAATTTTTTCAGGTATACGTCAACACCATTGTAGACATTGTGGCAAGGCTATTTGCGATAACTGTTCAGCTAATCGGATTAATATTCCAATAATGGGTTTCGAATTTGATGTTCGTGTTTGTAATCCATGCTTCAACGAGTTGCAAACTGTTGAGTAAGTAAAATTTTTTTTAATTGAAGCACATAATTTAAAACCTTAGAAGAGTTAAGTACATTGAAGCAAATTTAAGTCTTTGTTGGTCGACCGTACACGGCGTTTACATTTGCTAATACATACTGTAAGACAGTTACAATGCAAGCACACTTTTCCAACTGTCTTGCAAATTTCGCAGATAGTAAAATTTGACAGTGATTTGACATTTGCTGACAGCGATTTATTTTGTTCTTAAAAGAAAAAAAATCAAAAAGTAAAAAAAATATCTATACATAAGTACATTCTGCTTTGATTTTTTATGTTTTATTATTTGTTTATATATATATATTAGTTCCTTTAGACTCCTACAAGGAGCAAAGGGCCAAAACAAGTTGCTTCCAATATTCTGGATCCGATGCTCGATGTTTAAGTTCATTCCAATTTAGGTTTAGTTTGGACATCTCAATTGTTATCTGGCGTTTCCAGGTATGCGATGGACGTCCTGAACGACGACTGCCTTGTGGGTTCCACTCTAAAGCTTGTTTTGCTATATCTTCTGGTGGTTTTCGCAAAGTGTGACCTATCCAGGACCATTTCCGCTTGCGTATTTCATTTTGAATCGGTTGTTGGTTGGTTTCTGACCACAGTCGAGTGTTGGAAATTGTTGAGGGCCAGTATACCCGCAGAATCTTGCGTAGACATTTATTTATGAGAACTTGTATGGCTTGTATGTCTCGAGTTGCTGCATTCCACGTCTCACAACCATATAACAAGGTGGATTTTACATTTGAATTAAACAGGCTTAGCTTTGTACGACGTGACATGTATGACGAGTTCCACACAGGATTTAGTTGCCCAAATGATTGACGAGCTTTATTTATTCGGCTGGAGATATCTGCGCCAGAGCCACCACTCCTGTCGAATATGCTACCAAGGTAGCAGAAAGATTCCACATCATCAAGTTGATGGGATTGTATAGTAAACCTTTGCTCGTTGTTAACATTCATGCGCATTGTTTCTGTTTTGCCCATGTTTATCTTTAGGCCTACGGATAGTGCGGTTTCATAGATAGTTGTTAACTTTGACTGCATATCAGAAAATGAATGTGTCAGCAAACAGATGTCATCTGCGTAATCCAGATCCTCTAAGCGACCTTGCAGACCCCACGTTATGCCTCGTCTATGACTTGTGGCCTTTTTCATTACTACATCGAGGACACAATTAAAAAGCAGTGGTGATAAAACGCAGCCTTGGCGAACTCCATTTTCTACAGAAATTGTTTTACTTAGTTGTCTCTCATGTAGTTTGCGACAGGTGGCATTGGCGTATAGGCCCTTGATGAGATCTATTAGTTTATTGGGAACTCCTTTACACGCAAGTGCTTTCCATATAGAAGTGTGATTTATGGTGTCGAATGCCTTTTCAAAATCTGTAAATGTTAGGTATAGTGGTGACCTCCATTCTACTGACTGTTCCACAATAATCCTTAAGCTATTTACATGGTCTATGCATGATTTGTGCGCACGAAAGCCGGCTTGTTCTTTTCTGAGTTCAGGGAGAACAGTTGTAGATAGTCTATTGCTTATTATGTTTGCAATAACTTTACTGGCCATATTCAGAAGTGTTATGCCTCTCCAATTTTAGCGGGCGGTTAGGTCCCCTTTTTTAGGAAGATTAATAATCACGCCTTCCGCGAGCTCCTCTGGAAGAGTTTCAGTCAGCCAGAAGTTTGTTATAACGGGAGCCAGTAGCTGAGCACTAGTTATTGGGTCAATTGAAAGCAGCTCTGGGGAAATATTATCTGAGCCTGGAGCTTTATTGTTTTTTAAAAGTTTTATTGCCTCGGATATTTCTGTGATACCAGGGCTGTCGATGGTGATATTTGGGTTCGGAGTATGTGTGGCGCAGTTACATATCGTACTGTACGAGGTTTGAAGCGTGGGTTGGGGCGTGGAGAGCATATTGGATTAAAATGTTTCCCAAAGATTCAGTTGTTGTTCCTTGGATGTAACAAGTTGTCCAGAGTCGTCTTTTAAGGTTTACCGATGGAAATTGTATTTTTGGTTAATTTCCTTGCAGCGCGATATAGGTCTCTAGCCCGATTTGTTTCAGCGGCCGCTTGTGCTTCTTTAGCTATGTTGTTGGCCCAATTCCGTTTATCTCGACGTGCGCTTCATTTTACTTTGCGATTAAGGTCGCTATGCAGTTGTTGACATCTTTTATTTGTTTAGATCATATAAAATACGTTTAGCTGGAACTTGTACTGCAACATTTACGTTTGACGTTTTTTGAAAAATTAACTGTCTGGACGCCTATGCCACGAAGACAGTTAGTGGTATTTTTGCCAACTAATATGTGTTTTCTGACTGTCTTTTCAGTAGTAGAGTGCCCCGGTAGACTAGCTGTTAGCGAGCTAGTCTATCATCGCCGGGGTTGTGGGTTCGATTCCCGCCTGAGACTCTGGTTTCTTTCCTGCAGACAAGCATAAAGCTTCGCGGGATAAGATTAGGAAAATAAAAAAAAAAAGTACTGTCTTGGGAATGGTAAATGGATTCCAAAATCGATTTTCGATTTTTCGATCGACTTTTTTTATTTCGATTAATCAAACCTAAAAATCGATCTTAAAATCGATTTCAAAATCGTTTATGATGATTTGGAAATTTATTCCTTATATGTATCACAAACGGGGATACACCATCATTTTTTTTTGCAAACTACTAGAGAAATTGAAATAAGATTTTAACTGTGGGTAAATATGAAAATGTGTTAATATTGAGATGGCCTTTAGAGGAACAAATGCGATATGTATGTACATTTCACATATTAAAATTGTGTTCTTGGGTAGTCAGTCAGGCGTGTCACATAAATCAATTCCGATCGAAAGAGTTTTCGTATCTTGCTTCACATAAAACGAAATCAATTTTGATCGAAATTGATTTCTGTGACAAACCTAAATGTAAATATATTATTTCAAAGGATTATGACAATATTTCCTGATCGGTGGAGACTAGGGTGATCGATTATTCGACATTTTTCAATAACCGGTTTTCGAATATTCCGAGTAGTTGCTATTTTAAAAAACCCGGTTTTCGATTAAGCATTTTAAAAATAACCGGTTAACCGGTTTTAATTCGAATACATAAAAATACAAAAATCAAATTAGTTTTTGTAATAAAAAGTTAATTAGAATAAAAAAAAGAGAATTCACTAAGGTAAAGGTGTTATGATACTTGCTATTTTTTGTATTGGATTTTTTTAGGATTGACTGAATGAAACAACAAATGCGAGAGAGAACAAGAAATACAATTTGATAAAATGTAAACAAAACAAACAATACTGCCCACGTTTTTTCCCCACAAAAAACCGTCATTAAAGTTAAAAATCGCAAAAAAAAAGTTAAAAACCGTTTCTTTCGATCAAAAACTAAAAAAATTGGCAACAGTGCTAACAATTAATCTGGAAATGTCAATTTTAAGTTAACAAATTTTATATTTTTTTTGACAGTCTTAGATTATTTATCGATAACACATGTATATTTGTTTGACATTTCAAGATTTTTTATGATTTAATCATACTCTTTACACTTAGTCAGTTTTCCTATGCAAATATATTTGCACTGTTCTCCAATATAGAAAAAATACAAAAAATAGCAAGTATCATAACAGCTTAAGGAACTAACAAAATACATAGATATGACTTAAGGTATGTTCAGGCCTAACAAATATTTGACGATAAAATCAAAAAAAAAACGCGACCAGTTAACTGATAAAACTTAAGCATTATTTTAAATATTTTCTATTTATTTGCTAAACTTTATGTCTAAGATGATAATTGTACATATTTATGTATAATGTAGTTAAGAAACCCTTAATATGTTTGCTCTAGCCAAACTAATAAGTAAAACAGTAAAACTACAACTTTAAACTTGAAAAACTGCGTAAACATCATAGTTGGGGGTAGTGCACTAAATATTGATTTAAATCAGCAGTGCACTATCACTAAATAAAACTGCAAAGAAATTAGTTTGCACCCTTTTTTTACTAGCTTTAGTGATGATTACTATTTTTTAACTACCACTAAAAAATTGTTAGTGATATTGCAAATTTTTTCACTATCACTAAACGCAGATGGAATGCAAACATCTGCACTCAATTCAAATAGTGCAAAATTTGGACTTGCAATCAAAAAAACTGCATACAAATATTGTGTCACTAAAATTTAAAAAATGTAACTTTGTATGTGCCGGTTCACACAAGTCAAGTTTGACTCGTCAAGTCTTGACTTGTGTGAACCGGCACTATGTGCATGGTTTTTGATTTTTTTGGAGGACATGCATAAGCAAAGAACATTAAACAAAATGAAATTTTGTCAATAACGGAATAATTATTGGCTTTAATCATGAAAAAAAAGTTTTTGATTTAAAA
This sequence comes from Pollenia labialis, assembly GCA_949318255.1. Lineage (NCBI taxonomy): Eukaryota > Metazoa > Arthropoda > Insecta > Diptera > Polleniidae > Pollenia > Pollenia labialis. The sequence goes on from OX439141.1 coordinate 64,142,393, forward strand.
TTTAGAGCAACAATTTTAGTTGCACTCAAATGAGTGAAGGAAAAAAAGTTGCAATAAACTGAGGATTGCTTTTTTTAAAATCAAACTATTTTTTGAATGCAACATTTTTTAGAATCACTATCACTCATGTTGAGTGCGGCTGCAAATTTTTAATTCATCACTCAACATCAAAAAAATTGCAATATTTTTGCACTATCACTTAGTGTGAGTTGAAACTGCAAAATGAGTGCACTACCCCCAAGTATGGTAAACATACAACCTACACACGTATCTACGCACAAAATAAATCTCAAGTTAAAGTATGCATGCCCATAATTTATATTTATAATTATTTTTTAAGATTAAAATTAAAAATTGGCAAAAATTGGATAAAAATAAAAAATCGATTTTAAGAGCCCAATAATCGATTGCAGTATTGCGCATACGTAAATTCGATTGGAAAAAATCGATTTAACATTGCCTAGTACTGTCAAATATAAAATCTGTGTTAGTAATGTACTGTTTACTTAACGTAAAATGTAAAAGCGAATATGGAACTGTTGTTATTAATGTAATTAACGAACGATAACGAAATCTTTAATAAAATCAATTTTCAATTCCGTGTTCTAGAGGATCTTTCAGAAATAAAGGAAAAATATTACCAATGTTAAGAACTAAACTAACTCCGCGTCTACAACTGACATGGTTTGCTGTTATAAAAGCGTTGTTAAAACATTTGCATTAACAACCGTGTTATAACATGAGAAAACCTCTAACATGATGAGTCTATACTTAACACTACCATCATATTAGAGTTAATGTTAAACATTTCATGTCAGTTGTAGACTGCATGTTATGTATGCTGACATTTCAAATAGTTTTTTTGAAAATACTGCAAAACGTTCCTTAAGCGGTTCATACACTTGTAATATAGAGCAATTCCATATGAAAGCGATCACCTTTTGGACGACCCCACTCCGATTTTAAAATAAATAGTCTCAGTCGATTGCCCAGCAAAAAATAATGTACCTACATTTTTTTTTTTTATAGTGACTGGTTTAGTGGTGGTGTACACCACTGTCATGTGACAAAATTGAAGAATTCTTCATAAGGGACCTCATTGAAAGTTGTTTTAAAAAAAAAACTACTAAAGCGATCGCAACGAGTGATAGCTCGTTGGAAAGGTATTGAATCAGGCTTTAATTGAAAAATAAAATTTTCCTAATTTTTCTTAGAAATTTACCTTTAAATTTTCCCATGAAAATTAAATTTTCCGATTTTGCACAGAAGCTCCTAAATTTTCCGGCTAATTTTTTTTTTTTTTTGGATTCCTCATAATTTTTGCTTTAAGAATCAGCAATAAAAAAATGGGCCCCGACTCCTTGTTTGGACAGGAGAAGAGCATTTAAGAGACCACCTTGTTAAAAATACATTTTAAAAATTATTTTACAGTTAAAAATACATTTATGAAGAAAAAATCTTTCTTATTTTGCTGTTTATACTTAATTACAATATTTATTAAAATTGTAATGGCACACCAAACCCGACTGAGGCTACAGGTCATAAAATGTTTTGTAAATTTTTTAAATTACCAGGTAATAAATATTTCGCCTAAAATGACACGTGCAGAAACAAGTCATAAAACACGGATTTTCCATAAATATGGCGAAATATTTATTACCTGGTAATTTAAAAAATTTGCAAAACATTTTATAACCTGTGGTCGGCTTATTGGCAGTAACCAATTAAGTCCCTCTTTAAAAAACATTTTATGACCAGTAGTTCACGCAAATTTTCCTATTAAAGAAAAGCAAATATCGCTTATTTTTTTACCTATTTTTTACCAAAAAATAAATATAAATACTTCACTCACTCTGAGTCAAATTTCAGTTGAATACTAAACGTGAAAGTGTTAAAGTGTTTTTTTTTTGTAAAGTAAAGAGTGAAGCTGTAAAGACAATTTAAAGTAAAATGAATAAATTTTGCTGCAATCCGTTTAACAAGAGTGGACATCGTTCGAAAAAGATAAAAGTATTATAATTAACTGGTGTTTCGAAGCGATACATGAATGAATTAAATATACAATACGGTGAAGAAGCAGAATTCATTTGCCCCAAGTGTAAAATCGATTTGTCTCAACAAGCAAATGCATTGAAACAAATGCAGCCACAATCCGAGAGTGAAATGACAAGTGAACAAAATGTTTCATCTGATAGTGAGGCAGACATTCCGATGGTCAATATGTCTTTGAGTCCTTTGAATGAGGCTATTGCCACTTTAGGTGAAACGCCTATTAGAAAAAGAAAGTTGCGAAGTGAAACATACAGGAAAGAGAAAAAAGGCAAGGTTATGAGTGCAATCGCGACAATATTTGATGAAGGCTCTGATAACTAATGCAGTGAAGCAGATGACGTTGATGACGGCAAACAAATGATTGAGCAGTTGAAAAGAAAATTCAATTTAGCGACCACTTTTCCGGAGAAATATCTCATTTTATCTGTGCTGCCTCAATCATGGTCTATACGCAAGATTTCTGAACAGTTTCAAACATCTTTTTACATCACGAGAAGAAGCAAAGAATAAGTTCGGCAGAAGGTCATATTGGCGACTCCCACCAAGAAATTTGGCTCAAGGACCCTCAGCGAAGCAACGGTGAAATTGATTCAAGATTTTTACTGCAATGATGACAACAGCCGCGCCTGCCCAGGTACACGTGACTATATTATCACACGTGAAGATGGAGAAAAACTACACAAGCAGCGCAGATTATTATTATGTAATCTATCCGAAGCATACCATCAGTTCAATGAGAAATACCCAGCAGAAAAAGTGGGATTTTCTAAGTTTGCCATCCTACGACCAAAAGAATGCGTGCTGGCATTAGACAGGCACGGAACGCATTCAGTCTGCGTTTGCATGTTTCATCAAAACATCAAATTAATTGTCTTTCCATGCAAGAAATTGAAAGTATTTCACGGTGAAATTGAAACATATAGGGACCTCCTGTCGAAGTCGTTGTGCGCATACCCCACGGAAAATTGTCATCTGTCCAAATGCGACAATTGTCCGAAGATTGACGAGCTAGAGCAATATTTGGCGGAAAAGTTTGAACAGCTGTTAATTCAGGAGGTGCATTTCAAACAGTGGATAATTAGCAGCGGCAGATGTTCCCTTGAGACCGTGGTAAAGCAGATTCCGGAATTCATCGAGGAATTCGGATTCAAGTTGAATGAACTGAAGGCGCACCATTTCATATCCGAGATGCAATCGAAATTTCTAAAGGAAAGTAAGGAGAAATTAGCCCAAAATGAATTCATTGTGATAAGCGACTTTGCCGAGAATTACACTTTTCTCGTTCAGGATGAAATTCAGGCTTATCACTGGGCAAACGACCAGTGCACGGTGCATCCTTTTTGCATTTATTTCAAAAACGAAGATAACGAACTACAGACCGTAAGCCTTGTTGTTGTCGCGGAGAGTTTAGCTCATAATTATGTGTCCGTTTATTTATTTCAAATGAAACTGTTTGAATTCTTAAGATCAAAATTCGATGCAATCGACAAAGTTACGTTTTTCTCAGACGGCGCGGCTTCTCAGTACAAGAATAAATAAAATTTTTACAATCTTTGCATAATTGAAGAAGAACAAAACTGCAAGGTCGAGTGGCACTTTTTCGCGACGTCCCACGGTAAGGGCCCATGCGATGCGTTAGGGGAACCCTAAAACGCATGGCGACTAAGGCAAGTTTGCAAAGGCCATATACTGACCAGATCTTAAATGTACAACATTTGTTTTCGTGGATTCAAAGCAAGGAAATTGCCATTAACACAGTTTTATGCACTCAAAAAGAACACGATGCCATGGAGCGACGAATTCAAAACAGATATAATAATGTCAAAACTATAACTGGAACGCAAAAGTTTCATTGCTTCATACCAAATATTTCTGATATGTCAATTAATGTAAAGCGGTACTCTTCGTCTGCCGACGTGCTAAATTTAAAGATACTTTAATTTTATAATGATGCCAAGACAATTGAAATTTTTAATAAATATTGTAATTACGTATAAGCAGCAAAATAAGAAAGATTTTTTCTTCATAAATGTATTTTTAACCGTAAAATAATTTTTAAAATGTATTTTTAACAAGGTGGTCTCTTAAATGCTCTTCTCCTGTCCAAACAAGGAGTCGGGGCCCATTTTTTTATTGCTGATTCTTAAAGCAAAAATTATGAGGAATCCAAAAAAAAAAAAATTAGCCGGAAAATTTAGGAGCTTCTGTGGAAAATCGGAAAATTTAATTTTCATGGGAAAATTTAAAGGTAAATTTCTAAGAAAAATTAGGAAAATTTTATTTTTCAATTAAAGCCTGATTCAATACCTTTCCAACGACCTATCACTCGTTGCGATCGCTTTAGTAGTTTTTTTTTTAAACAACTTTCAATGAGGTCCCTTATGAAGAATTCTTCAATTTTGTCACATGACAGTGGTGTACCACCAGTCACTATAAAAAAAAAAAAAATATGTAGGTACATTATTTTTTGCTGGGCAATCGATTGAGACTATTTATTTTAAAATCGGAGAGGGGTCGTCCAAAGATTTGTCAATTTTGATCGTTTTCATATGGAATTGCTCTATAACTGTTCAATTTTATCCCCAATGTGTATGTCGAAATCAGAAAAGAAGTGCAATATACTGTGAAATGTGAAATGTTGTTTTGCTTTGAAGGTTATGTAATTTTTAAATAAGAGTTGCGCCATATTTTAAATGAAACCATTGTACCACTTATTGAATCATATAATGCAATATAGAGATAATATGGCGATTAACATTTACAATATTGTAAATGGACGGGGCGTTTGACGCTTATGTATAACAGATATATTATTTACATGTGTACCTCAAATATAAATACTTCTTACTTTTAAATACTTAAGCTATGGTCACACTAGTCAAATATTTGACGAAAAAAACGGGACCAACAACACAGAATACTAACAGAACTGTAAACAGTGACGTGTGAAAATTGACCAAATCAGTTTCGAAGGCAGCTTTCGAAGAAAAAGACAGAAAGCTTTTTTTGGTAGTGAAGTGGCAACGTGTAAAAACAGGCTGCAACAATCAACACAAATGGCGTGATCAAAACAAAAATAACCACGTTAAACAAATGCATTAGTTCAACGTACGGCTGTTTTGTGCAGAAAAAATTAATTTCATGTCCCGGCAAACGTTGTTTTGCCATAAACCTAATTTCAAGTGAAAGAAAGAGGAATAAAACGCTGTATACCATGATCGGCGATGAAAAAAAACAATAGCTATTTGTTTCTTTATTTCTGTTCGTTACATATAGTTAAACATAAAAAAGTGATGTATTTTTTATTCTGAAGAATGAAAATCAAACAGGTAGCTTCGATAACGTTTTTTATAAATTTTTTAACGACTAATCGTGTAATATTGCATAGCCGAATTAAGTGCCGGTTCACACACGTCATGTTTGACACGTCAAGTCTTGAATTTTTAGGAGAGAGGGGAAAATAAATAGCATTCTCTTTCCCTTCTCTCCTAAAAGATCGAGACTTGACGTGTTAAACTTGGCGTGTGTGGACCGGCACTAAAATAACCGGAGAAAAATTTCTTATAAAAAAATACATTTCAAAAGAATCAGTTAATTAATTAAAAAGGTATAGGATGGGGTGCTTTTACCCTTTTTGCTTTATTTTACGCCGTAAATGTTGAAATTTATAGCCTTTAGTTCCTTTAAGACTTAAAACTATCATCGGATAATTAATAAAGAAGACACGGGTAGAAGGTGCTTTTACCCTGTTTGCCCTATTTTACGCCCTAATTGTTGGAATTTCCAATATCTTAAAGATCCTTTTGATACTACAGTGGCTGCATTCCAAATTTTAAGAAAAACCTCCGTCGGCTTTTGCACACCTACTTTGATACAGATCAAAGCATGATCTTTTGCATAGCTTACGATTTGATTCATTTATTTTTTTTATTTTATTTATTTATTTCATTGATTTTCTAATACAACAAGACAAAACATATCTTATAATTTACAGTATTAGAATTAGACAAGTTACATATACAACAGATAACAATGTGACAAATTCTTTATAGGTATAAATATAAAAAGAGAAGTAAAAAAAATAAAAAAGAAGATATTAATACTTTTAAAGAAAAAATAACATAGATAATACAAAATTAAATATAAAAATATGTGTACATTAAGTTTAAGGTTCTATTTAAGGTACTCAATAAGTAACCTCCTAAATTTCATTGCGTTGTCGGTGCACTGCAAATAATAAGGGAGTTGATTCCGGAGACGTATGCTCGAAATAAAGAATTGACATTCTGAAAAATGAGTGCGGTATCGCAATTGTATGATATATCTCCCCCTTCTCGATCTTGCAAATCTTAAACGCTCATATAGATACACTGGTTCTTTTGTTACAATTATTTTGTGAAGAAAAATTAAACTTCTCAACTTTAAAATGTTGGTAAAAGAAATGCTAGTAAACCGGCGGGAATAAGATGATATTCTATCAAACCTTCTTAGGCTATAAGTATAACGGACAATGTTATTGTAAGTTGTATTAAGTTTCCTAACATCGAGGGAATTACAGGCACCAAAAACTTCCGATGCATATAATAGTGTTGGTAGAAGATATGCCTTAGCCAGACGAACTCTTATATTAAGTGGTGTTAAGTGCCGTGTTGGCCATAAAGCGCGCAGCATACCATATATTCTACCACAAGCCTGATTTATATGATCGGTCCAAGTTAAGGTGCTATTAAACGTCACTCCGAGATTTCTAGCTGTATTCACAATCTCAATTCTTGAGCCACCAATAACAACATTCACATCCGTCTCAACTCTTACACTTTTCCTGGATATAATTAAACATTTTGATTTACTTGGGTTGATTCTCAAACTGTTAGCAGATGCCCAGCAAAATATTTGATTCAATTCAAAATTTATGTGATCTAACCTTGATAGTAATACGTCCCTTGTGCAACTAAGGTATAACTGAACATCATCAGCATACATTTGAACACAAGAGTATCGCAGTTGCTGCGGAAGATCATTAGCATACATTGAGTATAACAAGGGCCTAAGAATTGATCCCTGTGGAACCCCTCTATTAACTGATAGCGGACGAGAAGTTAATTCATTATTCACCACAGATTGACTTCTATCAGATAAATAGGACTGAATCAAACTAGCTGCAAGTGCCGAAAACCCAAAAAATTTCCTTAGTTTCATGCAAAGAATGGAATGATGAACGCTGTCGAATGCCTTAGAATGATCCAATAGAACCAATATAGAAATTCTGCTGTTATCCAAATTGCCCCGAATTTCTTCTACAACATCAGTGAGTGCGGTAATGCAACCACGCTTTGGTCTGAAACCAGATTGGCGATCTGTAAATAGTCTGCTGTCATTCACATGTTTATATAATTGTTTATGTAATAAACGTTCAAAAACTTTACTAAAATATGCTATAATAGCTATTGGACGATATTCGTTATTGGTTTTCAGTATTGGAACAATTTTTGCATACTTCCAAATTGCTGGAAATATATTGGTCATAATAATGTTATTAAAAATATGTGTTACGAAACGAACTATCCAAGGTAGAATAAGTTTTACAAACCTGGGGTCAATTTCATCTAAACCGATAGAATTCGATTTCACAGAATAAAACGCCTCAACTACTTCTAGTACATCAACACACTGAAAATTAAATTCAACCACAGAATCACCAAGAGGTAAGAGATTATCATAAAAATTCATCTGAATAGTGGGATGTTGATTCTTGACAAAATTCTCATTTAACGAATTAACGTCGACATCAAATGACGGAATCGTCGATTTTCCAATACCAATTTCTCTTATTTTCAATGGCACTTCTTGTCGGAAATTGTTAATACCAACATAGAAACCTTTGCCGGCTCATGCGCAACAACTTTACTAAAGACCATAGCATGATCAAATGTTATAATTTATTTCGAGTAATTTTCAATGGTGCCGCCTATCGGAAATTGGTCATACCAACCTAGAAACCTTTGTATGGTAATGCTCAACAGCTGTGCTAAAGATCATAGCATGATCAAATGCACAGTTTATGATTTAACTCATTTCGAGTCATTTTCAGTGGCGCCACCTGTCTGAAATTGGTCATATCAACTTATAAACCTTCGCCGACTCATGCTCAACAACTTTGCTAAAGATCATAGCATTGTCAAATGCAGAGTTTACGATTTAATTCATACAGAGTAATTTTCAATGGCGCCACCTATTTAAGATTTTTGCTATTTTTCTTACTTGGCCAGAGACCATTCCGAATTGGTACGAATCATCGAAATCGGTCTAGCCGTTCTTTAGTTATAAACGTAGTAACTAACGCCACTTTCTTTTAAATATATAGAAGTGAAATGTTTTAGTTTCCTGCGCAAATTTCGTAATTTTTTCTAACATAAGAACCTTCTTCTAATAATAACAAATACAACAAAAAAGAATTTGTGAAATCGGTCCAGCCATTCACGCTTCATGCCGTGACCAAGGGAAAAAGGGATTAATTTTTATCTATATAGATTTACTTACTTAAATATTATTTACTCGTATTGTGGTAAACTTCTGCGATGAAGTTCGACCAGATACTCGGATTTCTATCTTTGGCAAAATGAGTGGTAGATGACCTTTAGGCGTTTCCAGCGGTTGATGAGGGTCAGGTTTTCGCTGCTTACATCAGGTTCGGCTGGGGTCAATAATGGAGTTCCAATAAGGAAGTGGCCAGGGGTCAATGGGTTAAGGTCATTTGGGTCATCGCTAGCAGGACTTTAAACACGATTCTATGCGGGTGAGAATTGTTGACAACTCTTCAAAGGTGAATTTCCTATCTGGTATCATTTTCTTTAGGTGGGTTTTGAATGATTTTATACCGGCTTCCCAGAGTCCGCCCATATGTGGGGCACCGGGGGGTATAAATTTCCAAATGATATTTTGATGGCTATAGTTGTGAGTGACTTGGGTTTGAAGAAATTTTAGAAATTCTAGACGATCTTTTTTGATGAGTTCTGCTGCTCCGACAAATTTCGTGCCGTTGTCCGAATATATGATTGCTGGACATCCACGTCTTCCAATAAAACGGGAAAAGGCAGCTAGAAAGGCTTGAGTCGATAAATCACTTACTGGTTCTAAGTGTACAGCTTTAGTGGCAAAGCATACAAATATGCAGACATACCCTTTTGTGATAAGGCAGGCTCGAGCAGTAAAGTTTCGAATGTTGAAGGGTCCAGCGTAATCGACTCCAGTTGTGGTGAAAGGGCGAGAAAGTGTTGTGCGCTCTGGTGGTAAAGAAGCCATGATTTGACTCAATGTGTGTTTTTTGTACAAAACACAAGTTTTACAAATATTTATCACCATTTTTACCAAGGGCCTCAAACGAAAAATCCAAAATTCCGTACGAAGTACTCGGACCATAAGTTGGTTTCCACCATGAATAGTTATTTTATGAGTGAATTCGGTCAGCAATCTGGTGAACTTAGAGTTGTACGGCAACAATATTGGATGTCGTTCGTTATATGTGAGCGCTGGTGATTGAACCAGACGTCCGTTGGCTCGGATGACGCCTAGTTGGTCCATGAACGGGTTGAGAGTCAAAATACTGCTAGAAGACGAAATCCTTTGTTTGAGCTTCAACTGCTTATATTCTTCTGGGAAGTGTTGTTTTTGCGTCAAAATAATGAGTCGTGTTTTGACGTCTATTATTTCTTATTTAAAGATATCCGAAAGCTGGCTCTGTTTACACCAGTATTCCTTCAGAAACGTAGGACAAATTGGAGAAATGGTTCAATGGGTCCTCCTGAGTAGTAGTTTTTGCTTCTAAATTGGTGTCATCTGGACTTCTGGATTTTGGCCATTTATCTTTGGATAATTTTTGCCACCACCATAAGTTGTGGGTTTATAATTCTTGGGGCGTACATCCCCGGCTAGCTATATCTGCAGTGGTTTCTTTTGATTCGACATGTTGACAAGGACAATTGCAGGGGGGTTTCTTTAACCATGCCAGTACTATTGTTGAGTCGGTCCAAAAATATGTGTCGATTTGCGTAGCTCGAAGATTTGGCAGAATTCCTGAGGCTAAATTTGCCAGTAAAACGGATCCACAAAGCTCCAAACGTGGTAGCGATATTGTATAATGGGAGCAACACGAGTCTTAGAGGCCAGTAAATATGTAAATATAGAATTTTCAGACTGTATTCGGACGTAAAGAGTCGCAGAATATGCATTTTCTGAGGCGTCGCTAAAGCCATGTATTTCAACATTTAAATTAGGGCTGTACTGGATCCAACGAGGAAGTTTCAGGGCATTTATTGCAGGGCAGTTTTTAACGAATTTCTGCCATTTGAGGCAAGTCGAGGGTTTTAGGTTTTCATCCCAGTCGACTTTATCTAACCCTTTCGGTACTTCTTTTTTGTTTTTTTTTTTCGATTTTATAACTCTTAGACCTTATGCTATTTACAATCAATGATCATTTTTTTAAATTTTGTATCAAAAGTGGTGTTTGAGCATCATGCCATATGGCATAGAATGTATTTTAAGGAAAAAATGAAAATAATTTTAATTAAAATTTTTAATGCAATTTCTAAAATCTTATAATCAGAAAGATGTATAAGAGATTTATTTTATAAAAAAAAACTATTCAAATGCATTTTCTTTATTAAATTAAGCTTTTCTTCTAGAATCAGAAAGACAAATGAATTAAAAAACACGATAATTTTTATTAAATATATGCACATATGTATATTTCAATGTCATTATTTTTTTGCTTTGAATAAAATCTATGCCAAGTGGCATAGTATGATTTAAAAAAATCGGACACCTTCTTTGAACAACACATGGGATCTAAGTTTTTCTTCACTTATTAAGGCAATGATAATCTGCTAAAATCCTAAAGGAAAGTTATAAAATAACATTACTTTCATAACAATATTTACAAAATTACAAAGTGACCTTTTTTCGTAAATTACAAATCTTGAAATGCATGTTTGCTTTCTGGCCTATCGGTATGCACTGGTTGTACCAATCAAAATATTTTATTTTTCAATTTCAATAAAAATCTTTTAACAAAATTACAAAAATATCAAAAAACTGAATTTCTAACTGTTTTGCCCCAAACAGGGGCTTGCAAAAAGCACTCTGCCATATGGCATAGAATAACCGAAAGGGCTAACCAAAGCTGTTGCATGATTAACTTGGCATCCACAATTACTGGAACTATCCATCCGCAAGGGTCAAAGAATTTGGCAATTGTAGATAGAACTTCCCTTTTTGTGTAATTTTCTTTAAATTCAACAACTGGGGCAGTGAATGTAAAAGAGTCTGAGGAAATGTTCCATTTTATCCCGAGTGTCTTGGTTCCGACGTTCTCGGATAAGTTTAACCAGTCGAGCGGTAGTAGGGTCTCATTTGGCAAATCTTGAATTACTCGTGGATCATTTGAGGTCCATTTCATCAGATCGAAACCGGCAGATTTTAGAACAGTTGTAAGTTCTTTTCGTGATTTGATGACTTCGTTAAATGTGTGGCCACCAGCTAAAACGTCATCTACGTACATGTTGTGTTGTAAGATGTTTGACGCCAGGGGGTGAGTTGTCCCGATATCTTCGGCTAGTTGAAGAAGGGTTCTTATGGCAAGAAAGGGCGCGCAATTAACTCCAAACGTCACTGTGAGGAGTTCGAGATCCTCAATAGGATCAGTCTCGGATTTTCTAAACAATATCCTTTGATATTTTGTTTGCGTAGGGTCAATGAGTATCTGGCGATAAATCGGATAAAACGGAAGAGTCTCCACTTCAATATTATGAGCACTAAGTTTTGTTGAAGTATGGGTCCTGGATACAAAATGTCATTCAAACTTCTCTTATTTGAAGACCGGCTCGATGCGTTGAAAACTACTCTAATCTTCGAAGTCAACTTTTCGGGTTTTATTACTGCGTGATGCGGCAGGTAATAATTTGGGTATTTATTAATTTCCAGGGGAGAAATTTTCCTCATATGTCCTACCTCGAGGTATTCTACAATAACTTGGTCGTATTGTGTCTTAAGTTCTGGCTTTTGGCTAAGCATACGCTCCATTCTCAAAAATTGGGACATGGCAATATTTTTAGGTACGCCTATTTCTTCGCCATTTTAAAAGTGTAGGGTAACAAAATATCTACCCGAATCACTTCTACGGGTTGTAGACTTGTAGTGATTTTCATAGTGCGTGTCCTCTTCGGAGCTCAAAACCTTTTTTGGGGTCTCCTCCATCTCCCAAAAGTGTGTGAGGATTCGGTCCAGGGACGATGTGTTTAGTAACAATATCGTTTTTCTAGGTGAAGTTGTTGTACAAATTGGTCCCCCCACAATCCAGCCAAATACTGTTTTTTGTGTCAAAAGGGATCCAATGGACCGCATCGGTGTTTCCATACTATATATTGAGGGGCCTAAGTCGAGGCCTATTAGTAGGTCGATGGGTCGACTTTGATGAAAGTGTGAGTCTGCAAGTTCTAGTTTTGCAGACTCTGCGAATTGTTCGGCGTTTAACGTTTGGGGCGGTAAATTGGATGAAAGGATCTTCAAAACTGGTGCCCATACCTCTAACTTAAACGATGTGTCCACCCTGGAGCAAAGGTTAAACAAACAGGCTGTGGTCGAAGTTTCGGTTTTTCAACTTGTCCGATATAAACGTGGATTGGGATCCAGGGTCGATGATTGTTCTTGCCTGGTATCTTGCGCCTCTAGTTTCGATTTGTACTATTGCAGTAAATAACACAGTTTCTTTGTCTACTAGTTGTGTTGAGGACTTTATTTATTTATGATTATTTCCCCGCAGGGTCAAGGAAGTCAGGTTAGGAATACCTGATCTGCAAGTAGACTGTATGTTTTGGGCTTGCGCTGTAGCACTTGTACTAGCTTGCTCGTCAGCGTTATTGGGTGGTAAACTTATAGGCTGGGCCACCGTTGCCTTGTGCAAGAAAGTGTTATATTTGCTTGAGCAGTCCTTGACACCATGATTTATTGACAAACAATTAAGACATGCAATTGTGACTTTTACTATGTGAATTCGGTCATTCACATTTTTTTCTAAAAAGTAAGGGCAAGATCGTAATGGGTGAGGATCTTTACAATGTTGGCAATTGTGCGAAGAGTCCTTTTGTCCTCCCTTTGATGGAAAGCGTTTCTGAATTTTCGACTCGTTATTGCTTTGAGTTGCGTTTGTTTGAAAACTGTGAACCTGTTTTTGTTTAGTGAACGGCTTAGAACTTTTCTTTTTTTGTTGATAAGGTTTAGGTTGTGTGATGGCCGCAATTGACTGTAAAGTCTTAGAATAGTGAGTCAAAAAAGTGTTAAATTGTTCCCACGATGGAACCTTTGTTATTTCTTGAAGACAGTTTTTAAATTCCATCAAAAGTGTTCGGGGGAGCTTGGTCGAGCAAAGATATACCAGGAAGGGGTCCCAAGTGCCAGTTTCTACCCTTAAAGCATTTAAAGCTTGAATTCAGCCATTAACAGTTCGTTGTAGAGTCTGAATAGATTGGCCGCAATCTTCGGTAACTTTCGGAAGGTCAAATGAAATTTTCAATTGTTCGTTGACCTGAATCCGATTGTTCTCGCATTGAAGAACAAGATTTTTCCAGGATATATCGAAGCCTTCGTTGGTTAATGGGGCATTTGAAACTATGTCTCAGCGTCTCCTCCAGTTTTTTGAAGCAAATGAAATAATTTTTCAATTTTACTAAGTCGTGAATTATTTAAATATAGGGCAGTAAAAAGGTCGCGGAAGATTGGCCATGTCACAAAATCACCTAAAAACGTATCTATGTCGCAAGGTGGCAGCCGAATAGACGAGACGTCGCTGTTTCCTAAAATTGGGGTTTCGACAGGCGAAAAACGCTCGTGCTTATTCGTGTCATCAGCTGGGGCAGAAAGTGCCAGAATTTACGCGTTAAGTGAAGCCAAACAAGTTTTGTATGCAGCCAGGGCGTTTTTGTACCGATCGCGAAGTTTCTGCCTGTCTATCGGTTGTTCGCCCGATTCCAGTTTCTTGTCCCTACACTCTTCATAAGTCCTTTTGATTTGCTGCCAAAGTGAGTCTAGTTCTACAGGAAGAACTTCTAAACTATGAATGTCCTCACCTGCCTTTGATTCTGAATACTCGCTTTCAAAATCCAAAAGGTCATTTGTACAATTAACAAATTTATCGAGTGCCATTATTTATTGGATAAACAAGAATCGTGAAAAAACTATTAAATTGGGTCAAAAAAGTACCTCTAGCGATTTAACAACAACAAGTATCGAAAAAATTATAATGATTTAAAAAAATTTAAGAGCTCCACAAAGCGATTTGTTCCCCGGTATTTTATTAAAATGAAAAATGCAGCGGCAAAAAATTTTAAGAGTAACACAACAAGTAAGAATATTTATTTGTTGTTGTATTGTATACTTTGACTTACTTGTTGTTGCTAGGTCTTTTGTTTTATTTTCGTGCCACTGCTTGTTGTTGCTGTGTCTGCTAGTAATGTTGTTGTAATTGCTGCTATTGCGCCAAAGAATTTGGGTCCCATTAGCTTGTTCACTATTAAACTTTGCAAATTTGTTTTTTGGAAACACTTAATTTAATTAATTTTTATTTTTTAATTTTTTAATAAAAACTTTCCTTTGGTTTTTTTTATAACTATTGTTCACTACACTTTTTGCTTCGGTTCGAAGTGACCAAATGTTTGGTTTTTGATTTTTTTTGGTTATTTTTTCCTTTTAATAAAAACACCTTTTTTATTTTTGGTTTTTATAGTTTAGTTTTATTTAATTTTTTGTTGTTTTTGTTTTATTAAATCTTTTGGTTCACAATTTTCTGTTTCTAAATTTTGTTTTTGTTATTTATTTTTTCAATTCAATTTGTCACTTGTTTAAATGTCTTTGTTGGGTCACAATATAAATTTTTTTTTTACTTTGTTAATTTACTTGTTCTTTGTTTAAAGGTTGAAACTTGAGTGAGTTGTAATGATTGTAAAAATGATCTTGCAAGTTAAATTAAGTACAAGAAAAAATGATGTAATGACAAAATGAGAAATAAATAAATAACAATTTAAGGACCGTTAGTATTTTACAGGGTGCTGTGTTTGAAACGAGTCATCATTAAACACCTGCCGAACCACTCCCTGAAAAAACATCAAATCATTCCCTAATTTTTATAAAATAAAAGTCATTTTATAAAATTTTATAATTTATTTAATTTAAAAAAATAAATTATTTCGTTAAAAAAACCTTAAAAAATTTATTTGTTAATTAAAAAAAGTAACATAATTAAATTTTGCTTTCAGCAGTTTTTTTAATAGCGCTTTTTCTGAAGGCGTATTGCTTCACGCAATTGATTTTCTGGGCCAGCGTCGCAAGTGTTTGGAATTATTGGTTCTGAATTTTAAAATTAACCTATCTGGACGAAGTACAAAAAATTTTATTTACCTATAAATTTTCTATCAACTTGTTTGAGCAGTACTTAAAACCCAACTGAAGCGCAGTCAACTGTAACCAAAAAATTGTCTTGTTGGTTTTTGTTCTTTTAGAAAACGGTATTTTTCGTTTGCATGTCTTCTTTTGACCTGTCTTTGTTTTCGCTTAAGATTAGAAATATTTGCATTCAATTATTGTACTGTTGTTGTTGCTTTTCTGATTGTGTTATCATACGTTCTGTTTCTCTCTCTCTCTCATAAAATGAACGAAATGCTCAATGACATAAATATTTTTTACTATCCACCGTCTGCGACACAAAAATACAACTAAGTGCCAGCACAAAGTGACATAAACTTTTCCACAGTTTTAGCTGGTTCCGAGTATAGGGTCAATGTGGATAGTTTTATAACCAGTCTTCCGAGTATAGGATCAATCTGGATAGATTTATAACCAGTCTACAGCGTATAGTACTGCCACTTTTGGGGTAAATTGTCACGAAAAAACTACAGGGTACTGATATAAATGAGTGTAACTGATGTTGTATGGTTTTGCTTTTGCCCACTCACCATATCTTAAAAACAAAAACAGTTGCTTATGGTTTTGGATTGAGTATGTCATAACATTTTTTTTTTTGCTTGCCCGCCAAGATCTACATGAGCTTCATCTGAAAATATGGTTTTTTTTGGCAAAATCGGCATCTTATGTAAGTTGATCGCAGGCCCACTTAGCGAAGCGAAAACGCATTGGATGTTCAGTTGGCTTCAACTCCTGAACCAATTGGACTTTGTATGGCGTCATACCAAGGTCTTTATGCAAAATTCGTCTCAATGATGTCTCCGAAATGTTCAATTGTTGAGAACGACGGTGAATTGATGTTGATGGCGCTTCATGCACACTTTCTGCCACAGCAGCAATATTCTCAGGTGTACGCACTGTTTTTGGCTTTTCACGCTTTGGCTAATCGATGCGGATGCCAGTTTCTTCCACAAGATAACGAACATACGGAGCAGACGGTGCTTCTCTTCTTCCAAAATCCGCACGCAATTTTCGCACACATTCTGCAACATTACCATGATTTTCAAAGTAATGTCGCAATATTTCCCAGCGTTGTTCAAGCGTATACACAACCATATTCGTTCAGCGGAAGGATAAATTAATTTTCTGTCAAATCAGACATGAGGTAAGTGTTACCATTCACGAAATAAGCACTAGTTGAAAAAAAAACATTAGATGGCGGACCCGTTATTTAAAAAAAATTAAACACGATTTTTTTATTACCTACTTAAAAAACCTTTACAATAAAAGCCAGTTTTCTTCGGCTTTTAACATGTCTTCAATTAAATTACATTCAAATAACTCTCTTCTTAGGGTCATTCGGGGCACCTTGGTGAGGGGTCGTTTCCTGCGCAATCTGTGAGAAATTGGGTCAGGTAGTAGTTTACCCCCATGCTTCCTATATAACCATAAATATATGTATATATATAACCTCTGGATTCGCTTTTCTTGCTTTGTAAACATTTGCTCCTTCTTTGACGTAAATATCCATTGGCATTATCCCTGCCACTACATTCATAGCCTCCACGGAGACAATACGAAAACCGCTACATACCCTAAAGGCGCCCGTACAATACATGTTTTTGTCATCTGACATGTCAAATTTCCCACTGCAAAATACATACATGTCGTGTGTTACCTTTTAAACTTTGCTTCTGTTAAAGTCAGACGCAAAGTCATCTGACAAAATTTCAATTAGAGCGTGCTCTATTTTCTTCTGACAAACCATCTAAAATCACTGTTGTTTTTTTGCATTATTGATTGACGGAATCTTTAGCCGGCTGAGGTTGTTATTTTACAATACCGATAAATGTTTGTTATTTTAACCTTTAAATAGAAATAATGTACAAACATATATAAAAACAACGTTTCATTATTATATCCAAAAGTGGCATCTTCGAATTTAAAGAAAACATTTTTAAGATGGCTGAACGCACGTTATTTTCAAACCGATAACTACTTTAGTTTCTGCAATAACTATGCAAATAAAAAACAGAGGCTTTCAGGTATGTTCTAGGTTTAGACTCGAATTGAAAACGAAAAATTTTTTGAATCCGCATAAGTCATAAATTAGTGTTCTCAAAATCCATGGCTAAAATTTTCGAAAAATTGCAAACTTTTTAAAAAACACTAAAATTTATTTGAAATCTCTAAATGGGTTAAAAAAAAAAACAAAAACTCGGAAAATACAAAAAAAAAATTCAAAAATAGCGAAAATTCGGGAAAATTTTTATTATTTTAAACCAGCCATAAAACTATAAGGAATTTTTGTAATTTCGTTGTTGCTTTCTACATAAATTCATATGGCGTGCAGCGTTACCGTTGTGATACTAAAGTATCAATTTTACCCTTTTTTGACGGTCTTGATACCTTTTATGCCCCTTTTTTAAATTATCCTTTTGTATAATTATTTTGTGCCACTTTTTTGTCAGTAAAGGGTAGCATGTTTTTTAACAGTAAGGGGTAACATGTTTTATGCTAAAAAATTTACCCTTAATAATGGCATAAGGCATTTTCGTCCCCTTTAAAATCGACAATGTTAAGAGTGCCCTGTAAACCAGATGACTTTGGTTTATTTGTGGGGCTATTTTTAAAACATCGACCATTTCCTCAAATAGCAACAAAGCTTACAAAAATTTACAAATTCGGAAAAGTTTGAAAAAGATTGCAAAAATTAGCGAACATTTTTTGAAAATAACATTAAATTGATTAAAAGTCCCTTAAAATAAAAGAAATGGCGATAATTCGGTAAAAATTGCTGAAATTCCCAAATATTTGGTTAAAGCGGTGTGATAGCAAAGTCTAATATTTATTAAAAATCTTAAAAGCTACAAAGAATCAAAAAACTTACAGGAAATAATCGCTTCAATCGCGAACATGGCTAAAATTCGCGAACGATTACAAAATTGGAAACAAACCCTAAAACTTAATCGAAATCGGTAAAAAAATGTCGGAACATAACATAAAAAGTATTAAAAAAATTAGTTATAATGATGAAGATCAAGCTTTTTGTCAGGTGTTAAAAACAGGAACGGGCTTTCCATAAAAAAATTAGTTGTTTAAGCTCTGCCTACCTGAAATAAATATGTTTTGTTTGTTTATAAATACCTTGGTATTTATATATTTATTAAAATGGGAAATCCTGGTTTTAATAACTTGACACTTTTTTATTGAAACACTCATTTTTGACCCCTTTTTCTTAAAAATCCACTTTTTGTGACCCTTTTTGAAAATTTCCAACGGTAACCCTGATGGCGTGTTAAAAATGTTCAACGCTACAAGATATGCAGTGTTTTATTTGTATTTTAATTTTCAATGGCGGCTGCTTAGAGTTGCCACTTGCTTATATTTTGTTGTATGCTGTATGAAAAATTGCCTACATTTGAGGTGTCACCCAGTTAAGGTCGGTTCAATTTAAAACATACTTTAATTTCGACTATAGTAGCATAATAATAAAAAGAATTCCACTTTCAAGTGGATTCGGATTCTAGAACACACCCGTATGTCAGAAGAAAATTACATGTACGTTTGTGACTGAATATTATAAACCATAGGTAAAACAGCAATTTTGACAGACATGCACAATTACATGTGACTTGAAAATTTGACATGTCAGATGACAAAAACATGTCGTGTACACTGGTCGCATTTTGTATGGTATTTTTTTTTTAAATTTTTATTTTTTTTTTTTCAAATATGAGGTTTGGTGTAAGAAATTATGTCCTAATTTTTCAGCTCAATCTGTTGGTGCCAAGTCGTGCCAAGTGGGGCCCAAAGTTCCCTATATGATAAAAAAAACATCAATTCAATCAGATACTAGTTGAAAAGTCGGCTTCGTTACGATCTTCCGCAGAGAAAGTACTTTAAGTATGCAAAATTTCAGCTTCATATGTCATCAGATGGCTTCAGAAAGTTGCGGAAATAATAGGACATACATACATACAAACATCCGGACATACTAAGAAATTATATATTGCACCTATAGATAGATTAAAGTATTTGCTATTTAATAATTTAGTATGATACGAACGAAAGATTTTTTTACCTAATTCAGGTACGCTGAATCCAGTGGTGCTAGCCGTTTTTTTTAGGTTAGCTCTGGTTTTCGCGTTACTCAAAAACGCTTTAGCTGATTGAAAAACCGAAATTCCGCAATAAAATTTACTTTTAGAAAGGTAAAACTTTTTTCTTATGTGCGCAGTCCTTTTAGAAACATGATTTTTTTGTGGAAAAAAAAAATTTTTTTTATAAAAATTTCGAAATTTTTATTTTTAAAAAATTCATTAAAAATTGGAAAATGCAGCTATGCTTCTACAATAATTTTTTTTTAATGAAAATTTCGAAATTTAAAAAAAAATTTATAAATTTATTTAATTGATTTTATTAAGTTGATTAATTTAAAAGAGAAGATTTGTTGTGGGCAGATATAAATGACGATAGTGCTCAACAACTTGGAGTAGATACTACTTATCTGTCTCATCCATGTATGTGCAAATGCAAAATGAAAATGCAAAAAGAGCGAACGATGTGTTTACATACACACAAAACAAAGAGCATAAAACCAACAAATGCAAACGTAAACAAAGCAATACAATGCCACACATGCAAAGCTTTCAATGCGGTGGTGCCCATACCTGGTCTCATCGTATGTTAACGATTTATTGTAATCCGTGATGAGTTTAATTGCTCTTTCTGCCGCATCATTTACAACGTTAAAATGTTGACAGACAGCTTTTCCAGCGCAATAATCATCCCTCTGCTGCCATTGAGAAGCTTTCGATTCTAAAAATTTTGGATCTATGGCTAATCGAGAAAAAAATTTCTTTGTCAGTGGAGAAACAAAATCAGATATATCTCTTGACGCGTAAGAGAAAATTTCATCCATATTGACAACATTCCTTTTCGAAATTTTTTCATTATTTCCATGTATGTCATTGCCGATGTCGAGTTTTTGGACCATCATATTTTTAATTTCCAACGGAACGCTGTCATCAAAAAATGCAAGGCCAACAGTTTCTTCTGACAAATACCACAAATGCTTTCTTATTTTTTGCAATAATGCGGTCGAAACTTCTTTATCAAAATAAGATACAACGTTTTGAATGAAATTAAGATCTAGTTTTGGCGCTTCTGTAGCGTTCACACATCGGAAACAATAAGGTACATATAGACTTTTCAATTCTGCTGCTGTCAATTTGAACTGTTCGCGAAATAGAAATATTTTGTAACAATAAATGCACTTTGACATGAATCGTGCATGCGATGTTGCACCAGGCAAACGAAATTGTGAAAAATCTGGTACCCGCTTCCCAATAAATTGGAGTGTTAACTCAAGCAACTCTTTATAATCTGCACGCACGTGATGAAATTTTAACGCATTTATACAAAAATTCTTCAAAAAATCTAAGTGCGATTTCGTTAAAATTCGTACCACTTCTTAGTCCAAAATTCCACTTTTGAAGGTGCTAGCTTCAATGTGTATCCAATTTTTGGCAAATCTGTTGAAGAGAAGAACTTCTGGCCCGTATCAAAAGACACTACTTCTACTAATCCATCAAGTGACCATTGTTGCAAAAAATTGTAGGCGGCGTCTGCTGTATTTACCCCAGAAGAATTTTCTATTTTCGGTATGCCGAGCAGTTTTTCCATTCGTTCACTTGTCACAACGAGAGCCAATCGATCTTTCTTTTCTGTACCCTTTATTTCTGGAAGGACAAATAGTTCAGGAATCTGCAATAAATGGTTTTAAAATAATATATAAAGCCTAATATAAAATCAACTATGATACTTACATTGAATTCATCGATAATCTGCTTAGCTTGTCTTCTACGATATTCTCTTCGAATTAAATGAAGCGTGGTACGATTTAATACAAGATATTCTAAATTGATAGGTGTAGGAGCAGCTAAAACATCCTGTACTTTATTCAGAATTGCGTTAGCTGTTGCTGCAACAATATGCATAGCATCTCTTGTCGAAAGCTTGCATTTGTCCATGCTTGCTAGCATTCTGTCGTCAATAAAATTAACAGTACCGTATAATTTCTTTTGTGATATAACTTTTTTGTATTTCATTTACATTGTCTGAGACGTTTTCGGAGTCCGGTGAATCAATTCTTATTTCGGCTTCTATGTTATCTTCAACACTCAGGGCTAATGCAACTAATTTATTTATTTTATAAAATCTTTATAAATATAATAGTTTGTGAGTTAAATACCTTGAGCTTTATGTTTTCAACACGCTTTTTTCTTCTTCCAATAGATTATCTTTACGTTTTTGTTTTTGCGTTAAAATTCTATCAACACCATACATACATTGTTCCTGGGCGACCTCTCTTCCTCTGAAGCACTAGAAAATCTTTGTCTTCCTGTATTTTCATTATCTCTAGAGCATTTGAAGCTGCAACATCGAATATACAGTTTTCTATCTCGTCACGAAAATCTTGTTTGCAGTATTTTTCATATGGGGTTTTACAACTTTTTTGAATATGTCTCTAGTTTTCAAAAATTTTCCTCAATTTCCGCACACAATTACTTTCATGTTCCAAAATTCGAGTGTAACGCCAATAGTATATTTCATACTCTTTATCACTGTCATATTTTCTACTCGAATTTTGTAAAAAAAATAATTGAAGCACTTAACTTCATCACAGCGTAGGTTTATTTTTCGTGTCACTTTTGAACTCATATTGCTAACCGGATCAATTCACTATATTTTTTATTTACTTAACGATTGATTATTAATTTGCACTTCTTGCTACGTTAACAACTTGAAGATTGTGAAAAAATAGCAAACATAAATGAATACTTCAGCTCAATCGCATCACATATCGTTCCACGAAAAAAGCCGTTATCTGTATGCCAAACGTCAGCTTCAAATCAGAGCAAATGTTTTGTGATGTATAAAAAAATGTTTACAGACAATATGAAGTGCGTGTATGAACTACCGTTGTTTTACTTACATTGTTAGTGGTACATTTTAAAGGTTTGATAATTATTTCGTTTGTTAAATAATTTTTCGAAATTTTCATTAAAAAAAATTATGTTTCCAAAACGTCTGCGCATATAAGAAAAAAATTTTACCTTTCTAAAAGTAAATTTCTCGAAAACCAGAGCTAACCTAAAAAAACGGCTAGCACCACTTAGGTAAAAAAATCTTTCGTTCGTATCATACTAAAATATTAAATAGCAAATACTTTAATCTATCTATAGGTACAATATATAATTTCTTAGTATGTCCGGATGTTTGTATGTATGTCCTATTATTTCCTGTAGAAGTTAGAACTCAAAGAATTCTGATGAAAGAATGTGGTGATTCTTGAAACATGTAAATTCAACCCAGGTTCGAACCTCAGCTCAGCCAAGTAAATTATCAATAAATTTTAATAAAATTCCAAGTTGTAAAATTCCTTCCTTCAGTAAAAATAATTTAATGGAAATTAAATTTGATTAACTCAAGTCTAACTAAAAAAAAAGAATCTGGGAATTTATTTCTCATGTTGAGTTACATTTATTATACAAATTTTCATATTATTCGAGTGTATTCTAAGTCAAATTTCAATCCTCAAAAGCTCTTATACATTAATAGTCTTATTCCTTCAATATTTTCCAGGAATATTTTCAATGCACTATCAGAATTTTTCGTTTGTATATTTCTGTTATGAGGCTTACTTTAGTTATCCTTTGGCTAGCAATGAGGTAGAATACACATTCGAATAATATGAAAATTTGTAAAAAAAAAAATTATTCAAATTAACAGTTCAACTAAAAATCACAATTGTGCTCCATAATAAATAATTAGTTTAGCGACTCTGTATTCTAAGTATTCTTCATCTCTGTCGTGGTCCGCCAATGTTAGGCATCATTCTAGCAAGTGCGTTTGCCACCAAGGTAGCATTTTTAAATGAGTAGTCTATATGTGTTTTAAAATTTTATACGATCGTCATAATACCTTGGTACTTGCTTGCTAATGACGATGTAATGTTTGTTTTCCCCACTTTTATTGGCAGAGTTCCGTACAGTTAACAAAAAAAACTTGTAGACCTTTCTATTCAAAATATCCGTGTTTTTAAAAAAGATTAAAATACTCAACATTTTTATTTTTTCGAATTTATTCTATGAGCTAAATTTCAGTTATGTATTTTATAAATCTTTTTTTGTAATAGTCCTATTCCTTTTAATTTTTAGGAATGACTTTATACACTACCAGACTATTATATTGTATCTTCTTGTTACATTTTACCTTAGCTGTCCTTTGGATAGCAAAGAAGTTTCTATTTGTTAAAATAGTTGAGTTAAATACATTCAATTTATAAAGTATCACTATCCAGTGTGACACAAAGAATGCTGACGAAGGCTGTAGCGGGCCAGAAAATGCATTACATTCTGCTGGTGTCTAATAATTGTAAATTTTTCTGTTCATACAATTGCTATCCAAAGGACAGCTAAGGTAAAATGTAGCAAGAAGATACAATATAATAGTCTGGTAGTGTATAAAGTCATTCCTAAAAATTAAAAGGAATAGGACTATTACAAAAAAAGCTTTATAAAATACATAACTGAAATTTAGCTCATAGAATAAATTCGAAAAAATAAAAATGTTGAATATAATAAAGTAACCTATGAAAGGAAATAATTCCCAGTTTCTAAAGATTAAAATAATTAAATTAAAAATATTCCAAACTCAAAATACATGATATTTTATCTATTTTCAAATGCACGTTTAATTTTCTCTTTATGGTTGATCGTATTAATGTTATCTCTTAAAATAATAAACTTGTCAGCACTGGGACGTCAAAAACAAAACTGGTACATTTGTTGCTTTGTTTATAAAAAAGGTTCCGTTATAAATTTTTGTTAAAAAAAATCGACATATTTGTGTTTAAGTTTAAGTATTTATTAAAATTTACCTGTGTCTTTTTAACCTGTGGAATACATGTACCTATGCAGGAAAAGCAAATGTCCAAGGAAGGAAATGAAGCAATTATTAAAATGTGGAAAGAAGGAAAATCAACACGTGAAATTGGAAAAATACTGAACAAAACACAAAGTACTGTCCATTATGTCATAAAAACTTTTCAAAAAAATGGATCTTGCGAAAGACTTAGTGGAAGTGGTAGTCCAAATAAATAAATACTGTCTAAATTGAAAGACAAATTTGTAAAAAAGACCCAAAAATTTCCACTGCTAATAAAGCCAATGAACTTAGAATTGATTAAATTGTTGATATAACTCCACAGACTATTCGGAACTTCCTGCGCTCCCAAAATGTAAAGGGATACTCTGTTCGTATGAAACCTCTGTTTTCCTAAGAAAACATAAAAAACGGTTAGTGTACGCTAATGAATATATTCATAAAGACAATGCTTTCTGGGGCACTGTAATTTTCACAGACGAGTCCAAAGTTAATATATTCGGCAGTGATGGTAAAAACCGTATGGAAAAAGGAAGGAGAAGCCCTAAAATCACGAAAGATTGCACATTGTGTTTAGCACGGAGGTAGAAATGTTATGGGTGCAAACGGCGTAGGTAACCTGGTTTTTATAGAGGGGATAATGAAAAAAATAGATTATTTAAATATGTTAAAAAATAATTTGACTCAATCTGCTCAAAA
Source organism: Pollenia labialis (assembly GCA_949318255.1). NCBI lineage: Eukaryota > Metazoa > Arthropoda > Insecta > Diptera > Polleniidae > Pollenia > Pollenia labialis. The sequence goes on from OX439141.1 coordinate 64,167,545, forward strand.
AATGGGAAACGACCTAAAGCACTCTGCCGTTGTAGTCAGAGAATCGATACTTTATAACACCCCACCCTCCCCAGAGCCCATAGAACATTTGTGGGCTCATATGAAAACAAAAATTATTGAATACCATGTAACCAGCAAAGCAAATAAACCCTAAAAACACTCTAATAAATATATGGCAATCTATACCTGTAGATGTCACAAACAAATCTGGTGTATTAGATGCCAAGAAGACTTCAAGCTGTTAAAGAAGCAAAAGGACAACACACAAAATATTAAAATGATAAATATTTTAAAGTATTTTATTATTTTAATAAGAATTCCACCTCTGTACAAGTTTTTTTTTTTGCCTTTGAATATTGGCATATTTTTGTTGTAGTTTTTTTTTAAATATATATACTCCTTAAAAATGTTTTTTTTTTATATAATTAAACTATGGATCTCAGGTTTTTATTTCTCATTAATAAACACAAATTCCTTGTTATAAATATTTTTGTGCTCATATTATTTTGGATACAAATGTTTGTGCTTTGCTGTGATACAGACGTGTATTATTGTTTTTTTTTTAATTTCCTATTCTATTCCCGCGAAGCTCTTCGCTTGTCTGCAGGAAATAAACCAGAGTCTCTGGCGGGAATCGAACCCGCAACCCCGGCGCTGATAGACTAGCTCTCTACCAGCTAGCCTACCGGGGCACTCGCATGCAATTTTAATTATAAATTACTTAAATTTGATTTTTAATTTAAAATAAACATTCAGCGAATGAATGCAAAATAAATGATTTTTAAATAAATTATTTAGCATAAAAGTGATCAATTATTAAAAACGAAAAATTAAATAAAGAAAAATAATAAAATAATAGTCTGATAGTGTATAAAGTCATTTCTGAAAAATTGAAGGAATATGACTATTACAAAAAAGCTTTATAAAATACATAACTGAAATTTAGCTCATAGAATAAATTCGAAAAATAAAAAATGTTGAATCTATATATATAAAAATGAAAAATGTTTGTATGTTTGTGTGTTTGTTTGTTGGCTTATAGACTCCGAAACTACTGAACCGAATTTCCTGAAATTTTTACAGTAACATCACGTGAGCCCTAAAAATAAAATAGGCTACTTATTTTTTCGATAGGGGCAGGGGAATTGGTACCCCCATAGGATGCCAATATTAATTATCGCATATCTTAAGAGCCGCTGGACGCATTTTGCTGAACTTTTTGTAGTAGGATCTTCTGAGCCCCAAAATTGAAATAAAATAGCAGCGGGGGAAGTGGTTCCCCCCATAGGACGCCAATGCTTAATATCGCATATCTTATGAACTGTTATAGTGAGAATGTTCAAACTTTGTGGAAGTCACTCTTATGGTATACTACACTTTTGAAAATAAAAATAAAGCGGGTAGGGGAGGGGGGGAAACCTCCCATAGGATGCATATATTAAATATCGCTTAACTGAAGAACTATTAAAGGGGGAGTCTTCAAACGTGGTTAAAGCTACTACTATGGCAAACTATAAATTTCAGTATATAAATGGGCGGGGTAAACAGGGGAGGAGCAGTACCCCTCATAGATAGAAATATAAATAAGAGCCACTGCACGCATTTGGTTGAACTTTTGGTAGTAGGATCTTCTGAGCCCCAAAATTGAAATAAAATAGCGGGGGAAGTGTTACCCCCCATAGGACGCCAATGTTTAATATCGGATATCTTAAAAACTGTTATAGTGAGAAAGTTGAAACTTTGTAGAAGTCACTCTTATGGTAAACTACACTTTTGAAAATAAAAATAAAGCGGGTAGGCGCAGGGCGGAAATACCTTCCATAGGATGCATATATTAAATATCTCTCAACCGATAAAGTGGTTAAAACAGTGTAGCGAAGCGCACCGGGTTAAGCTAGTATAATATAAAGTAACCTCCAGAAGGAAATAATTCCCAGTTTCTATTTGGAAAAATAAAAAATATAAGTGAATAAATGTACATACATACTTATGTATGTATACATAATCTTGGAAAAACATTTTAATTTTGTGAAGAACAAAAAAAATATTAAAAGCACAGAATACGGTGAAAACAAAAACAATATTTTGTATGAGCAAAAATAATGAGACAACAATAAAACTCAACGAAAGGAATTGCTATGTATGTAACAGTTCATGCAAATGAAAATAATGTTGAAATAAATAAAACAAAACAATATTAACTACCTAACGGCTAAGCCAATTATTCGCACACGTTCCCTCTCACCCTCGGTATTTACACAAACGGTGGATAGTGACTCATTATAAAAACTAAAACTAGACCTGGTGACATGTGCTGCCAGACCAGCAAGTATTGCATCGACGTCAAAAACAAATTTAGTGGGAAATGATACCATGAACTTAAACACAAATGCAATGGAAAACCCCCCTGTAAAATGTTGTCAAAAGCCGCAAGTCCAAGTTGGTATGGACAGGTATATAACTGTGCTTAAACGGGGTCGCAGCCCTACCTCTTCAGCTGTTGCTTCGGCCTCAAAAGTGCCATCTTTTGATAAAATAAATTCCCAAAATCGTTTTGCAATTCTGGAGGATGAAGCCTCTGAAGCACCAAACGTCATAAAATCGTCCAAGCCTCCCCCGATTTATCTTAGGGAGCATAACTCAAATGATCTAATAAAGAGTTTAATTTCGTTGATTGGTGAAAATTCTTTTTATGTAGCCGCAATAAAGCGAGGTAGTATAAATGAAACGAAAATTCAAGTAAATCATGAAAATGATTTTCGCAAAATAATTAACAAATTCGAGGCACTTAAAAAACATTTTTATACATACCAACTGAAACGCAGTTAAGGGGGGTTATTATGTAATACGATTCGAAAGAAAAGATTAACGAATTCGTACAAATTGTATTATGTACTACGTTTTTCGAAAATTTATTTTCGAACGTTCGGAAATATTTTCTTTTGCGGGATTTTTTTTACCCCTTTTCGTAAATAATAAATTACCGTTTTACAATTCAACTATGAAATACGAAAGCAAATGTCAGTTCATTTAAATTGATCGTAAATTATTCGAAAGTGGATGTGCTTGCGGAAACAATAAAAAATTTGAAAATGTAAGTAATTAGATAAAACTTTTTACAAAAACTGTAATTTTAATTGTAAAACATCAAATATCCTCTATATTCATGACCGTGAGTGGCTTGAAATCACAATTTATATACTGTGTTTGTTGTCAAAACTCTTTGTTTTTAGTCTGAACATTTTGCTAGATAGCAATTTTTTTTAATTTGGGTTGCTTTAGTAAAAGCTCAAGCAAAGCAATGTTTACAAAACCAAGACAGTATGACAGTATTGATGGTTGATTTTACTGTTGCACATGCAGATTTAGCAAAGGGCCACCTCAATGTTGCAAGTGCTAAAAGCAAGTCGAAAGATTTGTGACAACGACTGTCAAAAGATTAAGATGCGGTTGATCCACCGTATCGTGAATTGGAAAAGCTGAAAAACCCCATTCAACATGCAAGTGCAAGTTCAAAAAACTCAATACACTCATACTTTTTCACTAACATTACCACAATTTTTGTACTTTCAGCCAATCGGCTGTTTCCTCGTTTTTCGTTGATAATACGTATCACTACTTGCAAGTAATTACTTTCATGTGGAAACGTAGGGTTATGAATGCTATTAAACTACACGTCTTAGCAAAATTTTACACTTCTGCGATTAAAAATTAAGCTTTTATCAACAAAATACAAAGGGACGTAACTACAAGTATGTTTAATTGATAAATACAAAACGACGTAGTTACACATTTTTTTCTAACAAAATATAATGAATGGGTTTCTTTGAAAATTGTTTGAAAAATTCCATGGATGGCTTATCTATGCATGTTTTTCTAGTTTTCATTTTACAACGTTGTTTGCATCTCCTGTAGAATTATATTTTTGTAAGTTACTCCTCTTTGCATTTTAGCTTTTGATATGTGAATTGATGAGTGTGAAAGTCCCACAAGAAGATCTTGGCCAATCTGATGTTGGTATCTACCTTGTGCTAAATATTTTAATGTGCTAGCTAATTTTTTCAAAGGTGCAAGGGCTTTCGAGCTTTCATGTGGCTTTAAATCCCCTTATATTCAATTGAAGACATACATAAATAAATTTTTATTAATCCGTAAGCTTTTTACGAAACTAAAAGTAGCATTTTTATGATTAAATTATCAAGGCTCATTATGTCAAATGTTTCTCTTATTATGAATTCTTTCTGCAATTGCATCACTTTCTTCATCGCTATCCTCCAACCACAATGCAACAGAATCCATGTTCTTAAACCGTTAATTTATATTAGTAATTATTTGTTATTTTATTTTGTTTGAAAGTTTTCACTAATACATATGTACATATATTCTTTTTGCGGAAAATTTAACGTTTTTTTTGTAAACGATTGATTTTCAAAAAGTTCTGTCAATATTGACAGGTACTGTCACATTTATCGTATGTAAATTTGGCAGCACTTTGTTTTTCCCTTTTTTTGACAAATACAAATCTGTGGGACTTTCGAACGGATTAGAAAATACCATTTCATTTTCGATACGGAAATTTCTTTCGAAAATATTTTCGTTTCGAATCGAATTACATAATAACCCCAAAGGTCTTCAGGTAGTGAATAAGGGAATTGACTCATGTGTGGACATTCCTAGAAGAAAAAGGCTTCAAAATAAAACATGTAGTAAATATTAAAAATAGAGAAAAAATCCCCAACCACTTTTTCGAGTCGAGTTTGAACCCGGCGATGTAAAGCTTAAAAAAACGAAACGCGTCCTATTTACAATTTGAAATATATTCTCTATAGAAGAATATCTATAGAAGAACCACACAATAGAAATGGTCCCGTTCAATGTTTAAACTGTCAAGAATATGGTCATACTAAGGCATACTGCTATTTACCCCCTGTTTGCGTGGTATGTGGTGAATTACATGGTACAGTTCTTTGCGATAAGTCTAAAACCGACCCCAACAAATCGAGTAAACACTAATGACACTCAGGCTCCGCTAACGTCCTTAAATCAAATATATCTCACGATATTGCGGTCGAGTTACCACCTGCTGCTGCTAGAGCAGCTGTTCATCTAAGATTTGAGATAAGAGAAATCGAGAAGGCTATTTGTGATTTAAACCCCAAGAAGGCTCCTGGTTTTGATAAGATCAGCAACAAAATGCTTTTGGAGCTACCCAGCATAGCAAAGAAAATTATTCTTTTAATTTTCAATGCAATTTTACGCCTTGAATACTATCCTCAAAAGTGGAAGGTTTCCTTAGTCACCATGATACCTAAACCAGGAAAGGATCACACAAAAGTTGAGTCATATAGGCCTATAAGCTTACTTTCTAATATATCAAAGCTGTTTGAGAAGCTGTTAGCGTCAAAATTAACGCCAATTTTAAATGAAAATAGATGTATTCCTAACCACCAATTCGGCTTTAGAAGAGAACACAGCACAATTGAACAAACCCATCGTATAGTAAACGCAATAAGAAAAACCTTTGAAGAAAGAAAATATTGTTCCGCTCTCTTCATCGATGTTTCTCAAGCTTTTGATAAAGTCTGGCATGAAGGCTTGTTACATAAATTGAAGCTAAACTTACCAGTAAACACACACAAGCTGTTAGAAAGCTACTTAGTCGGTCGAAAGTTTATTATTAACGAAGGTGATTATTTAAGCTCTCCTCAGCTTATTGAAGTTGGAGTCCCTCAGGGAAGCATCCTGGGCCCACTTTTATACTTAATATATACCCCGGATATGCCAACAAACAACTACACTACAAACTTCAACATTTGCTGATGATATAGCTTTTATAAGCGTGCACGAAAACAGTCAAGAAGCATCTCGATACCTACAGGATCATATATTTCAACTCGAACTATGGTTAAAGCAATGAAGGATAAAGATCAATGAGCAAAAATGCGTACATATAACATTCACCTTGCGTCGGGAATCGTGCCCACTATTAAAATCAATAATCAAATAATGCCTCAAAATTCGCATGTAAAATACCTCGGTATTCATCTAGATCGCCGTTTAACGTGGAAAAGCCATATAGAGGCAAAATTAACTCAAATGAAACTAAAAGCCATCCAAATTCATTGGCTTATTGGAAGAAACTCTGTCCTTAGTCGCGACTGCGAACTTCTACTTTACAACTCCATCTTAAAGCCAATCTGGTGTTATGGGGCACTGCGTCGGCCCCTTACATCGAAAAATTCAAAGGCGCCAAAATAAACTTCTTCGAATAATCACAGCTGTCCCTTGGTATGTTAAAATCTCAAATATTCACAAGGATCTCAATGTTCCAGTAGTTAAAACTGTGATTACGAAATATGCAGTGAAATACTTAAAAAGGCTCGAATTGCATCCGAACCCACTAGCTCGAAATATTTTAAATGATAGTGGCCACACTCGCTTAAGAAGAAGAGACACTGCAGCACTTACCCATTTAGATGAGCGATAAATACATTTGCGAACAGAACTCGTTATGAAGAAAATTGTTGTCTGACACTGGCGGGACATAAAATGAAGAATTAGGTTAAGATTTGATTACTTATTGTGAACTCATATTTAATATATAAGATAGATAGATAGATAGAACAACTTTATTGAGTATATAAAACAAATAAAGCATTAAGAGGCATTGACATAGCGTCGTCAGCCTATATAATTACAAATGTATTATAACTATGTATATTTTAGTGTTCGATAAGTTTTAGACTTCAAACTCCGTAAGCAAAAATTTTCGGAAGATTAAGGCATTTATTATAAAGTTTGCTAGGTTTCTTCAATTACAACCATCACATGTTCCGTTCAATAAACTTATTAACGTATTTTGGTCAAAAGAATTTTTTCCGAAAAAACGAACCCTAAATTCTCTTAGTATCGGGCATTTTCCCATAAAGTGTAATATATGTTCATCTTCCCCCATATTACATAATTTGCAGACTGAAGAAGTGTTACTATTAAACATACATTTCGCAAGAGGTAGCGTGTCGCATCGCGCTTTAATAATGGCAGATATTTCGTTTATTGACAAATTTTCCTCAAGTATGTATGTTAAACCCATAGCGGGTGTAAGGTGCTTGTAAATGCGAGTATTACTTGCTAAAGCGAGTTCTTCCATTTCAAACTGTTTACTACTTTGAAGTTTGGACACAAATTCCAAACGCTGATTAATCCACTCATTCATAGATAGATGCTCATCAAAACATATATTAAACTGTTCACCAATTTTATTAATTTACTTTGCCCAAAAAATGTTTTTCTGAAGAACTAGTTTTGATAATTTATGTGGCAGTCTTTTCGCATTATAGTTATACAATGTTTTACTCATATAATTAAGATGAAGACATAATGTATAGAAATGGCTTTCTGTAGCTCCAGTTTCTAAAGCCAGTGCATAATTAGGAGTGATATCCGGTATTTTTAATATTCTTTTAAGAAAATATCTTTGAAGCTTATCGACTGTCTCAAAAGCTGTGAACCCCCAGACTTGCGCACCATACGCTTGTACAGCTCTGCATACAGCTTGAAATATTTTCCACTTTGACCTTAGTGATATATTTGGTTTTTTTAAATAGTTTTCCCATGTAGAATTAATGCTAGATTTCGCTGCGTTGTTTCTACGTTCAACATGCTTCATGAAAGACATTCGTGGTGTAAAAATTACTCCAAGATAGCAGAATTCTGATGATATTTTAATTTCCTCATGCTTAAAAACCCACTTTTCATCCCTTGCCAACCTACCACCTTGTCTAAAAACCATCATCTCAGATTTATCCATATTGTCCTCCATGTTCCATGTTGTACAATAAGTGTCAAGTTTGTTTATCATTTCCTGCATAATCTCTTTATCCTCCGACAGTATGACTATATCGTCTGCGTATAAAAGAATTCGTATATTAAGTTCTTCAACCATAACGCCTCCGCCTAGGTATTCATGTAAATCATTTAAGTACATAATAAATAATAATGGAGACAAAAGACAGCCTTGTTTAACACCCGAATGAGTCCCAAAATATTCGGATAAGTCACTTCCCGTCCAAACAGCTGACGAAGTGTTTTTATATATAGCCTCTAGCAATCTAACAATCTTTGTGGATAATCCCATCGTATGTAATATAAAAAAAAAGCTTTTGTCTAGGAACTTTATCAAACGCCGCTCTAAAGTCTACAAAGAATGCGTACACTTTTTTCTTTTCATCGAACTTAAGTTTCACCAATGCCGCCAAATTGTATATATTATCTATTGTTGAGTACTGCTTTCGAAAACCTGCTTGATATTCATTATATTTTTTTCTAACCATTTAATATATAAAGATTCAATAAATTAATAATGAAAATATTATTTTTTTGCTGGCTGTATATCTGAACCAAAGATCTGCAATGAATCGTGTTTTCGTTAGTCATACTGACTCATGAAATTTTAACTATAAGTGAGTAGAAATCATTTAAACTCAACTACTCTGATTCACTCATACTCACGAGACCGTTGATGAATAAGTATAGGTTGCAATAAATATGAGTGCGACGCCGACACTCATAAATGACCTCAGTTTGATTTATAATTTCAGGAAAATACTTATAATACTTGCATTGATTCAACTCATTTAGCTCAACCATTTACCGTTTTAACACAACAGATTAATCACACAACTTCATAATCAGCACTGCCAGATAAATTTGCCGAAAAATCGTTCACTTCATACATATAACTTTAGTTTACAGTAATTGCCAAATCGTCACTTTGCTATTTCGGGGACATATCTGGCAGCCTTGCTTATAATAAGATCGTATGCGAATCGTACTTGCATACATATGTATGTACGTATGACTCGCATTTTTCATCGCCTATACACATTGAGTTAAGTTGCACCTAAATTAACATGGCAATAAGTATGAGTGCGTATAAGTACAAGAAATTATGATCATGATTCAGCTCTACTCACTTTTTCACCACTCATTGCTGATCTCTGATCTGAACTTCCTCAAACAGCTGCGCTCTGACTAAAATTGTCACATCATCTTTGAATCCAACCATCACTTCCACTATGTTAATGTCGAAAATGCGATTGTTTATAACATTCCACAGCAGCGGTCCTAGGACCGATCCCTGGGGGATGTATGTGAAAAAGAAAAAGGGGGCGTAATATGGAGGATTGTTATAAAATCGAACATATTAAAAGCTAATCATACTAAGTCTTAGAAGGAATTTCTTATTACGTGAAAAAAAAATTTCACATTTGGGGGAAGGAACCGAGATGGCATAAGTGGCGCCCAGAATTTGAGTTCGGATTAAAAAGTCACCAACGGCAAAAATGAAGCCACTGTCAAGCCATAAACAACGATATGATAAGATAGGACTTGAAATGTCAGCGCTACATATAAAAAACCAAAAGGGCTGTATTTGGGGGCGTGGAAAAGCATACCAGGGAAATTTGTTTATAGTTGAAACATAACTCAACAAATAAACATCTTACAAAAAAATATTTGACACATACATTTATATCTATCAAAGGTAAAGTTTTCCCAAATATAAAAGAATTTCGGCAAAACAAAATATTTTTTGGGTTGTCCGCCTATTGAATAATGCCTCATATACAAGAGTCTGATAGTAAAATTGAAGTGATTCGAAAACATACTATTTAGTAGCGCGGATTTTTTCTGTTTTCTATTCTTTTCTTAACAAATTAAATTGATTTGGATCATTTTTATTTATTGTTTGCATTAATCTTGTTTTAAAATTAAAAAAAAACATCATTTAAAATTTTGAGTATTTTCATAATGGGGCAATGAAAATTAGGCGTGCCTGTTGTTCGATTTCTTTTATTTTAAGCACAACTCTACTTTAATATGTAAGAAATCTCTACGCCAAAAAAGCCTGTTAATTTAAAAAATCGAACACTGTGCGGCTATGCACTTTTAATTGGTTACAATAGCGATGCCACCTGCTTAAATTCGTCATGACTACAAACAAATATTTAACTGCCTCTCTTTGTGATTGCCACTGGTCTTATTGATTTACACATAAAACGCATCAGTTGATTTGTTCTGTTTTTAATATGGTTTAATACGAAGTTTAATTGTGAAAATATAATTTTTTAATAAAAAAAATTTACAAAAATAAAGGTTTTGACATTTTCAATTGTCGCATTTTAATAATTTTGATGGAAAACATTATAATCAACAAAAAAAAAAAATAATTTTTGTTATATTTCTTTTTAGGCGACCGTCATTGGCATCTTTTCATGACGCCAAACACTCAATTGTTTATATGGATTTAGAGGAAGAACGTAAAATATTGCTCACAGTCGGACAAGATCGAGTAATAAAAGTTTGGGATTTATCTACTATTTGGGTTTAACATAAACAAAATATTTCTAAAAAACAATAGACACTTAAGGATCAATATGTAACTAAAATAATATAAATAAAATATTATTAAGAACTTTGTTGTTTGTTAATAGTCGATGGATATTTGTTTAACTGGTGTGTTTAAGGGCTCCACGAAAAGCCCCCCAATGAAATAACACCCAAACGAGAAATGAAATATTCCCCAAATTTGTTTCATCCATTTTTGGGCCCTTTTTCAATTTTTTTTTTAAATTTTCAATTTATTTATTTACATAACATGGATATATATTTACAAAGTAATAATACAAATTTAAAGAGTTCAGGCAATAATTAGCCTTTTCTACTTAGAAAATTAATTACAAAAGATATAATAATATTATATTTTACAATATTTTTTTTGTTTAGGAAAAAAGTAACAAAAACCTATTAAAATAAAAAAAAAAAAAAAAAAGTTTTTAATGGTAAGATAAAACTTATTTTGGGCCCTTTTACATTTTTTTTGGGAATTATTTCATTCCTCATTTGGGGTTTTCAAATTATGAAATAATCTCCAATGAAATAACACCCAACAAATTTTTAAAATTCGGGGCTTGTTTCATAGCGTGTATAATTTGGGTGTTATTTCATTTTTTATTCGGGGGTTATTTCATTTTTAAAAAGCTGTTGGTTTTTGGGGGTTATCCTTGCTGAAACTGACTCTTTTATGAATTTTGGGCATAATTTCATTTTTGTTGCTGATGGGGTTTATTTCATTGGGGTTTATTTTATTTTCATCATTGGGTATTATTTCATATGAAATAACTCCCAAATATTGGGGGTTGTTTCGTTTTCGCTTTGGGGTTTATTTCATTTATTTTTCGATGTTATTTCATTCACTGTTTTTGGGTGTTATTTCCTATTTTTTGGGATTTATTTCATTGGGGGTTATTTCCTGGGCGTTATTTCATTGGGGGCTTTTCGTGGAGCCTGTTTAAGATTAACATGAGTACGTGCCATTTTTGCAATTCGCGTGTGGTAAAACCACCACCCAGTTGAGAATGTTAATACGTGGCTGCCTCAACCTTTGCTTGGGAGCTTAAGATGTTAGTTGTACTAACATATGAGGAGCCGCAGAACAAAACGTACTTTTTCGCACTTTTTGAAAACTGGTTTTTTGATATTTTTATAATCAGGGGGGTTATCGCGTATTTCGATTCGAAAGAAATAATTTACGAGTTCGAACAATTGGTACTGTGTATTACGATTTTCGTACAATTTGTTTCGAATGAACGGAAATTTTTTACACACTATCGAAAACAAAAAATCCCTTTCGAAACGGCAACTCTCTATTACGAACAATAAAAATCCCTTTCGAAAGTGCAACTCTGTATTACGAAAACACGAGTCAGTTATGCAAAAAGCGTTAGGAAATTGTTCGAAAGCTATTTGGTTAGTGACAAAGTGAAAGAAAAATAAAAAATGTAAGTATTTAAATGTTTCATGATAAATAAAAGTGTACAACAATCAAATTTAACTTTATAATGTTAGATTTGATATAAAAAAATGTTTTCTAATGTTATTGTTGAAAATTTTTTAATATTTGTGGTCTTAAAATTTTCAAGGAATACTTCAAAAAAAATGACATATACAAATAAAAAGCAGTATGAGGATATCGTTGACTTCATGACTAAGCATCCAGACTTGGCAAAAGGGCATCTTAATGTTCCAGATGCTAAAAATAAATCTAAAATTATGTGGCAAAAATTGTGCTTGAACTTGAATGCATTTGGACCACCCGTGCGTGATGTTAAAGGCTGGAAAAAGGTATTTTTTTTTAATAAGGCTGTTTTAAATAATCCATTTGTTAACATCGCTTAGGTTTGGGCAGACTACAAAAATCACGTAAAGTCTAAATGCCGTCGAAACCGCAGCAGTATTTCGGGAACAAGAGGTGGACCAAGCAAATACTGTTCCCTTACAGCATTGGAAAAGCAAACATCCGATCTCCTTTCGATTGAAGAGGCTGTTAGTGGAATGACTGGTACCTTGGAGTTTGGTGCAAAAACTTATTTTAACACCGCATCATCATCGAATAAAAATTCAATTGATGAAATCATAATTGATGATGAAAACGTTGAGGATATTGGTTCAGACTTCTCCGTGCCAGATGATACTATTCAAAAGTCTACTCCACATCTTCCAGTACGAAGAGCGTTTAATAAAGATGCCCTTATGGAAAAACAGGTTGAAAATCAAATCTCGTACCAACAGAATTCATCAAGAATTTTAAAGGAAATGAATCAGAATTTAGAAAGCATTCAAAAATATGTAAGGAGAAGTTCTGACACTGAGGAACGCCGGTATAAACTGCAGTTAAAAAAGTATGAGCTTAAAAAAGAAAAAATGGAGCTAGCAAAACAACAGTTATTACTAGAAAAGGAAAAATTTGAGTTTAAAAAAAGAAATGAATTAAAAAAATCCAAACGAAAACTGCAACAACTAGAAATGAAGAAAAGTATTTTAGATATAGAGTTAGAAAAACGTGGTATTTAAAAGTCAAATTTTATCTTTATTTAAATTTTTTTTTTTTAAAGTTATTACATTTTTTTATTTTATTACATTAATTGTCTTTTGTTTTTTTTTATTATTTTTTTATCTTTTGAAAACTTTTATTATGTTTGAGAAGCTGGCGAACAAAACTTTACATGTCCTCAGTAAATAATTTTTTTCTGGCTCTCTAAGTACACATCTATGAAGTCACGAAATATTTTCATTAAAATCAGTTTAAATAATTTATGATCGAACTGGTTTTAAATAAAAATATTTCGTGACTTCGAAGGTGTGTACTTAGAGAGCCAAAAAAAAAAAATAAAAAAATTATTTACTGAGGACATGTAAAGTTTTGTTCGCCAGCTCCTGGTTTTATTTCTGCAAATGAATTCGAAAATATGAATGTACATATCGCTACTTTAATTTGCAAAAGGCGTCTCTAACATGAAATTTTTTTATGTTTGGCACTTGATAAAAAAAGAATATAGTATAAACAATTTTTCTTTTGTAAATTAAAGTGACAATATATATAAAATGTTAATATTAATTCAAGTATGTATATACATATCTTAATTTAGATTTATTGCGTTATATAAAATTTTAGTTTTAATAATTTCTTTTACTTTGTGCCTTTTTTATTCTTAATAACTACATATAAATTGAAGTTCTTTTATTTTCTGTAAATAAATATCATATTCATATTTTTTATAAGTTTCTTCTTAAATTGTTTTTTATTTCATCTCTTATAGTTTTTGCTATATCACTTAAATTACTATTTCCAGTTTCAGCGGTAAAGGTTGAAGCAGAAAGAGCCACATCGTCATCAGTATTATCTACAGGAAATTGTTCAACATTATACTCCAAGCAAATGTTGTGTAATGCACAGCAGACATTCAGAATTTGGGCTGCTTTTTCTGGAGCATAGTGTAATTCTCTCGCAGCTAAGAGGCAACGAAATCTGGCTTTCATGAGTCCAAAAGTTCTTTCTACAACAGAGCGTGCTTTCGAATGTTGTTCATTGAAAAATGATTCCGCTGAATTTTCAGCAGCATTTCTGTATGGAGTAAGAATCCAAGGCTCCAGGGGATAACCAGAATCACCTATGTAAATAATTTAAATTATTAATATTTTCTATTAACTTCTAGTTATGACAATAAAAAGTTTATGTAATTACCAAGTATTCTAGTTGATCTGTTTCCATTTTCAAACAATTCTTTTAAATACTGCCTTTCGCTTGATAAGCTCCACACATGAGAGTCGTGGCTTGCACCACCAAAGCGTCCATTCACAGCCCTAATAAACATTTCGTGATCGCATATCTAAATAAAAACATAGAAACTTTACATGCATGCATAAATAGTTATGTATATAATTGATCTTACCGCCATAGCATTGATGCTGTGCTTTAATTTTCTATTAAAATACAGATGCTCGTTAGCACTTGGCCTTATTATTTGAATATGAGTGCCGTCTACTGCTCCAATCACACCCGGAGTTCCACTTATATTATAAAAATATCTTCTGGCCTCCTTCTGTTTTTCTTCCGTTGCTTTCAACACAATATGCTTAGGACAAAGAGATTTCTCAATAGCATGACATACTTCAGACATGCAACTGGACATTGACTGCTGAGAAATTCCCAGGTGTCGATCTTGTCCAATTTGATGTTGGTACCCACCTTGTGCCAGAAATTTCAGAGTGGCTGCCAGTTTTAATATAGGTGCAATGGCAGTAGACCTGCGTGCAGTTTTTAATTCACCTTCTATACTAGTAAAAACGTACGTAAATGCATCCTTACTTAGTCTAAAGTTTTTTACAAAACTAAACGTACAATTTATTAATATAATATTTAAAGTAAAAATTTTGTTTCCTTACCTTTTATCATTAAGATTCATAATATTTGATGAATCCCTTACTTTTTTTCTTTGGACTCTTTCTGGAATGGTATCATCGTCTTCATTGTCATCAAACCACAGGGAAATACAATCCATTTTAATTTAAATCACAATTATTTTAAACACTTTGAATAATATTTAATATTTCTTTTGTTTTGGGATATTTTCGTCCATTTTTGTATTTTGTAACAGTGCTACCAACTTTTTATCAAATTTCCCATTTGCTTATAAATACAACTTTCGAATCGGAAATTGCTTTCGAAAAATTTTTTCTTTCGAATCGAAATACGCGGTTACCCCCCAGGTATGTGATGGAAATCGATTTTAAAAACGAATCGATTTGAAACCGAAAATATCGTTTTCAGTATCTTTTAAGAAGGATTTTAAATACATATTCCTTTTATTTCAGTCTTTATTCTTTTAAATTTTATACGTTAACTAAAGTGTATTCTGAACGAAAACTTAATCCTTTAATTCAGAAATGGATTTTAAAATCCCTAGAAATTCATCACACCTTTTAAAAACGTTCGTTTTGAAATCGATCGATTTCCATCACATACCTGAATATTTGGGTTGAAATCTTTAAGCATAACTCTAGTTAGCATATTTTTTTTTTGCCAAGAAAATGGGTTCCAAAAAAATTGGTGCATAACAAAACGTACTTTTTTAATTTTTTTTTAAACGTGCTTTTTTTCGGCGGCATGAAAATAAGACCCCAAATAAAATGAAATAATTCCCCAATTTTTGGGGTCTTATTTTATATGAAATAAACCCCCAATTTTTGGGGTCTTATTTCATATGAAATAAACCCCCAATTTTAAAATGAAATGAAACCCCAACGAAATGAAATAACTCCCCAAATCAAAATGAAAGAAATCCCCAAAAATTGCGAAGTTATTTCATTTGCAATAATTAAAAAATTTAATCAAAAACTTGCATCGATTCGCCAACCGTTTGACGGCAACAGAGGCAGTTGTATTTTTTCAGCCCATTAGAAATGGAGTCCGCCATTAATTTTGCGTCACATTTGTTGCATTTTTTAAAATGCTTTTAGGGAATAAGAACAATGTTTGGTATTTTGTCCTGATAAATAACACACAGGTTATCGTTATTGGAAACTGGGAGTTCAAAAATTTCTTCTTTCGATTCTTCATCGGAAGACTCTTTAAAAATTTCTTCTTTTGGTGTCATATTGATACAAATTTCGTTTCCCTCAAACACTATACTTGATAGGAATTTAGAAACGATTAGTTTTCCTTCCTACTTTTAAAAAATTCTTCGTTGCGATTTAATTTCACAAATTTGAAAACGTGACCATTTTTTTCTGCGAACCGACCTAAAACTTTATTATTCATTAACACAAGTTTTGTGTACATATTACAACGTGACATAATTTGCATTTTTAACGATTTTAGTTATTTATATTTTTAGGGACTTATTTCAGATTTTTGGGATTTTATTTCCTATAAAATAACTCCGCAATATAAAAATGAAATAAGTCCCCAAAAAACATTGTTGTTGCCGCCCATATACTTTTTTGGGGGGTTATTTCATTTACGCTTTGTGGGCTTATTTCGTGGAGGACTATTTCATGCCGCCCTTTTATCATTGTATTTGCCATTTCTTCGCGTAGTTGTTTTAATAGCATGACATTTCTTAATATTCTTAATTTGTTTGACGTTTATTTATGTCATTTCATTTTCGTTAAAAAAAATGTAAATTCTTGAAAACGCGTCGAAAAAGTGAAAATTTTCATTAAAACAAAAACAAAGTTTAATGGTGTTTTCTTTTCTACACAAAATGTCACATTTTTATTTAAAAAAATGCAATTTGGTGTTCGTTTTATAAAAGTGGTTTGCTCTCTAAAAGGGCAGCGTGTTTAATTCTTTGGGGGCTATGTGAAATTATTAACCGATTTTCACCATTTTCAGTAGGCTTCGTCCCTATGGATTGAAACCAATGTACATCATTTTATCAAATTATCTTTACAATTGCGACCTGTACTTTTTGCACAATGTTACATGGACAGCCAGCCACCCAGACACATCGTTAAATCAGGAAGTAATATTGAGTCGATCGGCATATTATATGTATATTCTAGCATTTCACACAGCAGCACAAACGCATAATACCATATCCACTATTGTGGTTTGGGAATACAAAATAAAGAAGAAGCAACATTTTCTCTATTTCTCTTTTTTTTTGTCAACGGCGGAGAAAGTGTAAAAAGTGCCACCAAAACAATCGGCACTTAGGCCCGTTTTCACAACTTACCGATAGCTAAAGGTAGGAAGATATCGAACAGATAATGAGTTTTTAATTATCACAAGTTCCCTTCAATAAAAAATCGAAGGATAAGCTAAAGAGAGGAACGTGCTACCTTTAACTTTTGTCGTGAGGTTTAGATTTGAGATTGCCATATTATATTCACATATTTTTTATATATGTATGGCAGCTCCAAGTATACGTTTATTTTGAAAATAAAAAAAAAATCGTATTTTGACAAATAAATTTTACAAAATGTTTAATTCGCGTGTATTTTATATAAATAATTTGGGAAGATTATTTTCCTAAAATAAAAACAATCAAGATATATCGCGAGCGAGTGGATTATGTTCAATGTTATAATGAAACTGAATTTATACAAAGATTTCGTGTGTCAAAAGAAACATTTCAGTATATTTTGGAAAAAGTTCATATTTCTTTGCTGCCAAGTAGTCAAAGGTTAGTAATTTTATAACAAATACATGCATGTATGTATGTAACATATATAAAAAAATAATTAATACGTATAATAAAAAAATATCTTGCAGACATTATTCTCTTTCACCTCAGACGAAATTACTTATAGCGCTACGGTTTTACGCAAGTGGAAGCTTTCTTATTACAGTGGGTGACTTTTGTGGTGAAAGCGTTGCTACCGCAAGTCGAGCAGTAAAAGAAACATCATTTGCTTTGGCGGCCTTGTCGAGGCAATATATAAAACTTCCTTCCAATTGCAAAGTTCCCAAAAGTTATTGGTGCTATTGATTGCACCCACATACGTATTCAGTCACCAGGAGGAAACAACGGTGAAATTTTTCGTAAAAGGAAAGGTTATTTTTCCCTCAATGTACAAGCAGTGTGTGATGCTAAGTTAATATTTCGAGATTTGGTTGTCAGATGGCCTGCGTCAGCCCATGACAGTAATATATTTAAAAATAGCCGTTTAAAGTTTCGGATGGATAGTGGCCATTTTGAAAATTATATTATTTTAGGAGATTCTGGATATAAGCAATGTAATTACATGATGACTCCTTTATTAAATCCACGTTCAAGACAAGAACATCTTTATAACGAATCCCAAATCCGTACACGCAATACTATTGAAAAAAGTTTTGGAGTTTGGAAGAGACGTTTCCCGGTTTTATCTATTGGTTTACGATTGGCTACAGAAACCAAAATGGCAGTCCTTGTAGCATGTGCTGTTCTACATAATATATGTATTTCTGCAAGAGACCCACTACCATTGACAGAAGATATATCAATACCAGAATGTCCAGAAGAATTTGACAACAATAACCTCATCGAACACAACCAGATAACAACTCAAGCCAATTCTAGAGCACGAACTGTTTTGATTGAAAGCTACTTTGCAGAGTAAGCTTAAAACTTTTTGTTTATGTACATAAACTATTTTTTTTTATTCTAATTCATTGCATTTTTTTATTTTCAGTCTTTTAAATACTACAACTATACTAAAACAATAACAACATACATATAACGACAAAAATTAAATTTGTACTTCAGTGAGATAAATAAAAAATAAATAAAAAAAAATTAAAAGATTTTTTGTGTGTAATTAAACTGCACAAACACACATATGTAAGTATGTACCAGTAGTACCAACCTAACGCACAACAAACCAACAGTTGCTTTAATAAAAAATTTGAATGAATGTACATATATCTACATATCACTCCTTAATAGTTTCGTAATCATATCTCAAAAAAAAATCGAACTTTGCAAAATGCGATTAAAGGGCCTGTTCGGAAATGCATCACTGCGCTGCATCAGTGATTTAAAATGCTTAAATATATATCAGTGAAGTAGATGTGGACCAAAAAATTGTCAAATACTCCACAAAAATAATAGTCAAAGAATAAAAAAAAAATTTAATTATTTTTTATCGGCATTAAAAAAAGTTTGCTCTTCTGATGCAGCGCAGTGATGCATTTCCGAACAGGCCCACAGTTTTCATACAGACTTAATAAAATGTTGCTATAACTTATGCTCAATATTAGATATAAAACTGATTTTTTTTAAATGGTATTAAGGAACACTTTTGCAAATTTAAAATTGTTTGATATAAAGGAGCGGTATGTATGTACATATACATATGTATTAGTCTTCAAAAAACATTATTTTAAAATTTTTTTAAGAGCTCCATATCATCTTAAAAGATTCTAGCATGTACATATGTATACATCCAAAATTTCTTCCACAAGATGAGATCCATATTTTGATTGTACATGACGGTCAACGATTTTCTGTTTTTTTATTTTATATAAATTGCGCGTGAAACCGTTTTTTGTTAGTTTTTTGCAAGTAAAACTACTATGAAATTTTTACAATTTTAATGGGTACATTCTTGTTGGAAATAAAAAATTTTGAATACCTACAAGGTATTATTTTCTGTGAACGGAAACCATTTCTTACAAATTTTGTTTAAGTTCTTTCTTTTTGCTAGTATTCAAAGTCATAACTTTTTACCTATTAATTCCACGAACAAATTATAAAAGAGGTTTTTTATTTCCAACATGAATGTACCCATTAAAATTGTAAAAACTTCATAGTACTTTTACTTGCAAAAAAATAATAAAAAACGGTTTCACATGCAATTTATATAAAAAAAAACAAAGTCGTTGACCGTCATGTACAGTCAAAATATGGATCTCATCTTGTAGGCGAGCTTGAAAACTATCAGCCCAATTATGAATAAAAATTCCCCGGGAGTTTTTTCCCTTTTCCCATTTTACCTATGTTAATTCAATTGTAAAAATGGGAAAAAACTCCCGGGGAATTTTTTTCCATAATTGGGCTGTATATTTTTTCTTATGGATTTGTAGTTGTGGAAATGGACATCTTAAGTAACTACTGGTTTGTTTTGTGCTTTGGCCGGCACTATCAGCCTGTTCATCGATTTCGAACGTTAACGTTCGCATAGAAAATTACACTTAAAGCAAAATCAAATTTTAGAATTTTGTTTTAAATATACATAATTCTCTATGCGAACGTTGACGTTCGAAATCGTTAAACAGGCAGTATACATATGTAAGAATGTTTTTACAGGTCTTTAGTGCGTTAGTTTTTAAAAATTAAAAGGTTTGATTTTTTTGTGCATAAATGCGCTTCAAATATTTCAATGACTTCTGTTTAGACTTTGCTCAGACTACATTGGGCCAGGGACACGTCACAATATTTCCCTATACCGGCAAAGAAACGTAAAGTTGAGCTGAGTTGCAAAAGTGGAGATACTGCGAACGACTTCATTTTTGGCTGACAGTTGGACGTTAAAGTTCTCATTACTAAAATTAAAAAATATGTACAATAATATCTTTTAATACTTACAAAGTTTCCGGCAACTCAAGTGGGTTTGCGTTATCACGCAACTCCCTCCTAGCAACGCTTTGCTCGTTTTTTAAATGTTGCTGATTTTCTGCTTCATCAGCTACCATACGAAATGCTACACTAATCATTTTCTTTTGTTATACCCTTCACCACAGGTTTGCCATTCCGTTTGTAATTTCTATAATATTGATGTAAGACCCTATAAAGTATATATATTCTGGGTCCTTATGAGGAGTGAAGTTGATTTAACGATGTCCGTCTGTTCGGTGAAATGGATTTTCCGAAGACCCCATATATGATGGGGCAAGGTTAATATAAATGTATGTCACATATGGTCCGGAATTGTTTGCTATTTAAATTCAGCAAGATCGGTCCACAAATGGCTGAGATATAAGTAAAAAGCCACGACTGCCTGAAATTGTTCCCTTTAAAGGTCCAATTAGACGTGGCATTACCCTACCAACACTGTATTACCAAAACGACATAAACATACCATACAAACCAATTCAATTTTGGTTTCTACGGTCATGCAGTGGATATGGTAATACAGTGTTGGTAATGTGGTTTTTTGTTGTTTTTTTATACCCTTCACTACAAGTGGTGGATTTTATTTGTAATAAGTTTAATTTTACGCATACACATACACATTAATGCATGTACATGACCCAGCGGTAAAACTTAGAAGACCTTCTTACTTCAGGCCTTTTTGAAGGCCTGATTAAAAAATTTTTTGATTTAATTACTATTCTTATGTAACTGCTAAAGAATGCCTCATAGAAGGCCTCGGCTCTTTGGTATAAAAGATAAGATACACCTTCCACACTCGCTTCTATGAGAAGCAATAAAAGAAGGAGTAACATTTTTTGTTTTGTTTTTTTGCACACGCAAAAGCAAAAGAGTTCAGATTCCTTTACAAAAACAAAGTAACATACATAATAAAATAACTTCCAAATGAAAACAATAACGTAAATCTGTTTAGTTGATGTTAAAAAGAGAAAGAGTAAAATTTTTTGTTCTGTTTTTTCGCCAAGGCAAAAGCGAAAGAATTCAGATCCCGTTATAAAAATAAAGTTACATACATATTAAAATACCAAGTGAAAACAATAATGTAAATCTTTTTAGTTGTGTTTTGTTCATTGAAGAAGAAGGTTCTGTGTAGGGATGGACACTGTAAAAAAACATCGATGTTTTTTTCGATGCGATGCGAATGAAAATGGTCAGCCAATTTCCATTAGAACCGATGCACTTTTTACAAGGATGGTCCGAAAGGCCTTTTAAGAGCCATTAATTAAAAGGCCTTTTAACATACCTTTCTTAAAAACCCTTTAAGATAACCTTTATTCTAAAGCCTTTTAACAGTCCTTCTCTGGAAAGCCTTCTAAGAGCCATATATTTGAATGCCTTTAAGAAGCTCTGGCGAAAGAAAGGAAAGCGGAAGGCCTTCTCCGCACTGACAACGCGTGTAAAAAAGATATGAGTATGAAATGGAGCAAGAAGGCCTTGTACATCCAACAGAAATGGTACAGAGGCCTTCTAGAAGGCCTTCGTACTCCTTCTTTTTCCCGCTGGGGATATGCCGCTCAAATAAAGAAACAAACTCATAAACTCAATCGTGGTTGGCGAATTTTAAATACGCCTGCGACTGTTAGGTAATAGACTAAAGAGAACGTGAACTTATTTCCATTAATCTATTACCACGATAAGGGTGATTATATTTTAATTGAGGGGTATAGATGATTCGTAATAAATAGTAAAAACCTCTAGCTCAAAGTATATTCATATAAATACGTTAATTAAATACGTTTTCAAATTAATATTCTTCTTCAGCTTCTGAAGAATCGATCAAGATATCATTATAATATATTAACGTCATTCTGTTTCGAATTTTCGTTTTTTAGATATTTATACCACTAAATCCCAATTTTAACTTCCGCGTTGCTAACTGGCAAAACCAAGAACTGCATAGCAAAAGAAGCTAATTCACTGAATGGATTTTCATGTAATGAATTTGTATATCCATATACATTTATCCAGAAATCAACTGTCATATGAATTTGGTTTCAGCCACTGATGTTCCAAAGTTGTAATTTCTTCTACAGTGAAATCAATAATTTCTTCTTTCGTTCGCTTAATTTGCATTTATTAGTTTTTAAACGGTTTTCTAAGATGACATATAAATTGAGCTATAAAATCTCGACATGTAATTCATATTTGTTTTTTTCTATTTCAAAAGTTATGCTATCTCCAAGTCGAATTTATTATGGGTGGTCTTAAAAGCCCTGATGTCAAAATTTTTTTTTATTATCTTTGTTTCTTGTGACATAAAACAATTTCTGTTTATGGCATTGTACAATGATTTTACAAAAACAAATTGCTTGTGGTTTTTGTACGAGTTGTACTTGTTGTAGTACCGAGATTACCTGGAATGAATTCGCCTTGGGTATCTCTTTTCGATTCCAAAAAATTCAAAACCTTAATTGATCAAACTGATACAATCTTAAAACCATTTGATATGAAAGGTCCTTTAAAAGATTGTACAGTTTCGATAGCAAAAAGTAGGGGTTTGTATTTGCATTCAACAAAAGTGTGTGGTAGTTTTTCAAAAAAGATTACTTTAATATTCCTAAATTAAATAATGATTAAAAATGCTAAATATGTAGTTGAAAAATTCTAACTGCTAAATGAAAAATTTGCAGCTAAATCAGACAAAAAAATGCTAAATCTAGCTGCAAAAATGCCAAAATGGCCACGCTGCTTATCGTTTATGTTATGAATCATCACTTGCTTTTGATGGGAAAGAACCACCCCCGGACTGAGCACGGCTGGTAAAATAAGATAGCCAACTACCATTCAGAGGCAAGGCCTTATATGTGAGCTTCGTTACAAAATATGCCCCAAAAATTCAAAAACAGTAACAGATTCTTTTAATAAAAACAATCCTAAAATTTAAATCGGTACGTCCCAAATACCATAAAACAAAGTAATTTTAAGAGGTACAAATTCATATAAAAGTTATTTGTGCCGAATATTAACTAAATATTAACATCCATATGAGATTTTTTGTCCTTAAGGTATATAAAGGACGGTCGCTAAATTGCTCATTAATGTTAACATTAAAAAGGAAGTTAAATCTGTTTATAGATGAGAGCTTTGAGCAAATATGAACTGATTCGTAAATAATTTAATTTGTAGTTAAATATTTTTGGGCCGAATTTAATCTAAATGCCAACATAATTAGATGGACACAAAGAGTCTAATTTGGAAAGAAGATTGTATGCGGAATATGAAATATGTGAAAATTATAGACCGATTCTCACTATTTAGACAGACTACGTCCTTAGTACAATTAACATGTATTTACCAAATTTAATCAAATAATCTACAAAATTGCAACTTGTAATTTACGCACAATGTTAACATGAATACAACCAGCCAGTCGGACGGATGAAGATCGCTAGATCAGTTTTAAAAATGATTCTGAGCCGATCGGTATATTAAAAGATTGGTCTTGATTTCTATGCGTTACACACATCGTCAAAAACGTACATTTATAATTAATTTTTACTTAACTTTTGTTTATATAACTTAAGCTTTTGAAAGTTTCGAGAAAAAATTAAATGTCGAGATTGGGTATACAGATAAATATTTAAAACAGAAAGGCCAACATTTTTCAAAAAAAAATTATTTGCTGCGAAATAGGCATATAAAAAATTTAACATGTACCAAAATATGCCTAAAACAGGAAAAATATGCGCTATAAACTTGAAAAATACTGCAAAAAGGCTCTTTTAACAAAATTATGCTGCAAACGGTAAAATATGCAACAATATGCACTAAAAAAATGATGCCAAAATCCTTAAAAAGCTCAAAAACGGATAAATATATTGTTTCTGCCTTCATTGCTCGCACGAGGAAAAACATGCAAGTGCATATTTATGGTTTCCCTGGTTATAACCATATTTTTTGCATCTCACAATTATAGTTGTTGTTATTATTTGTGTTATAAATATGTGTATACACAATTACGAAAACCGTGGGTAAATACAGTACTTTTCGCTTATAGTCCACTACTATAGTTGCACAACTTTTGTGGACTATAAGCGAATTTGGACTATAACCGATTTTTTTTATAAGCCATTTAATGGCTTATAAGTGTATAATCCACGTTTTGGACTTTATTAAATTATTTTCTTCAATAAAACTGCTCTTTTTTAAATAAAACAAAAGTTTATTTAAAACATAACCAAATTTTGATTAAATTTAAATAAATAGTTAAAACAAAAAATAATACAATAAAAACAAAAATGGTCAGATGAAGACACCATGTTATGAAATATAAATTGCGAAATTTGGTATTTAAATTAGTTACCAGAAATGTAAATAAAAACATGTTACAAGTTGATTAAAAAAATATTAAAAACAGAGTGGACTATAAGCGAACATTTTTGCATAAAGAATTATATTCGTATGCTAAGAAAATGTGGCTTTTAAACGAAAATGGACTACATGCGAAATGGACCTTAAGACAAATAATTTGTATGAAATTCGAAAAAATCTGCATGTGAATATGACAGTTGTGGCTTATATCCGTTTTTGGCCTTTAAGCGGAATGGACTATAAGCGAAAAGTACTGTACTAAACATTTGCGTGAATTATTGGACGAATAATAAATTGTACATTTTAGGCCCTAATTTTACTAAATCACAAATATATTTTTTAATTGTTCTAATCTATATACATAACGGGTCCGCCATCTAACGTTTTTTTCAACTAGTGCTCAGTTCGTGAATGGTAACACTTAGCTCATGTCTGATTTGACATATAATTAGTTTTATCCTTCCACTGAACGAATATGGTTGTGTATACGCTTGAACAACGCTGAGAAATATTGCGACATTACTTTGAAAATCATGGTAATGTTGCAGAATGTGTGCGAAAATTGCGTACGGATTTTGGAAGAAGAGAAGCACCGTCAGCTCCGTATGTTCGTTATCTTGTGAAAAAAGTGAAAGAAACTGCCATCCTCATCGATAAACCAAAGCGTGAGAAGCCAAAAACAGTGCAGTGCGTACACCCGAGAATATTGCTGCTGTGGCAGAAAGTGTGCGTGAAGCGCCATCAACATCAATTCACCGTCGTTCTCAACAATTGAACATTTCGGAGACATCATTGAGACGAATTTTGCATAAAGACGTTGGTATGACGCCATACAAAGTCCAATTGGTTTAGAAGTTGAAGCCCACTGACCATCCAATGCGTTTGCGCTTCGCGAAATGGCCCTGCGATCGACTTACAGAAGATGCCTATTTTGCTAAAAAAATCATCTTTTCAGATGAAGCTCATTTTGATCTTGGCGGATATGTAAACAAGCAAAATTGACGCATTTGGGGCACAGAAAACCCACACGCATACATTGAAAAGCTGATGCACCCAAAACGAGTCACTGTTTGGTGCGGATTTTGGTCCAGAGGCATAATTGGGCCATTTGCCTTTGAAAATGAGCAAGGAGTGGCCGTTACAGTCAATGGCGATCGTTACCGGGCCATGTTGAACGAATTTTTGTTCACAAAAATTGAAGAGGCAAAATTTGGATTCAACAGGACGGCGCTACGTGCCACACAGCCGAAGCTACACTCGATGTTTTGCGCCCTGTTTTGGAAGATCGCATTATCAGCCGCAGAGCTGATGTCGTTTGGCCACCTCGGAGCTGCGATTTGACACCGTTGGACTATTATTTGTAGGGTGCCGTCAAAGATAAGTGTTACGCCGACAAGCCAGAGACAATTGGCGCTTTAAAGGACACTATAATCCCGAAGCCATTGGTGAAATGCAGCTGCACACAATCGATAATGTGCTTAAAAATTGGACCGATCGTGTTGGCTACTGCATGGCCAGCCGAGGAAAGTACCGGAAGGATTGTAGAAATTTTTAGAAAATATTCAGTAATTTTTTTTATAGCATTTTCAAAAAAAAAAAAGTTATTTGGCGGACCCTTTATAAAATTGTAACGTTACTGACTGACTCACTGATTCATCATCGCACAGCCTGAATCGAAAAACTTGAAATTTGGAGCAGAGATTCATCAAATCGATCCAATAAGACGGGATTTTTGGAAAGTCAAATGTTTAGGGGGTAAAAAAGAGTAAAAACAGGAAAATACGGTAACCTTATATCTCCAAGACTAAAAGAGATAAAAAAATGTAATACTTGTCGTAAAAATAAGCGGACAGGTGTCTGGTACTTTTTTGAAATTCGGCCCTTTTAGGGATAAACGGGTAAAACCTGCATTTTGGTACTTTTTTGATAGGTGGGGCCATCTTTTGAACCAATAAACATAGATCCAAAGCTTATGCCACATTCGAAACTATCAAAAAAGTACGAATCCGAATTTGGTACTTTTTCGAAATTCGAAGATTTAAGGGGTGAAAATCGTAACTATTTTTGGTACTTTTTTACAAAACATTTTCCTCCATTCTTTGAAATATTCGTACTAAATTATGGGCTCCCACTACAATACTGAAATTTTTGATACTTTAATCAGGGGAAAAAATAGTACCAAAAAAGCAAATACGGGAAATTTTATATTTTTGTTTAGCTTTTTGGTTCTACAACTGGTATATTTTTAATTATCGTTAATATTGAAGCTAGAAACATAAAATTCAACATGCAATATCCTGAGTGGATAAGAATCTATGAGGAAACTTTTTGGTACTTTTTTGTTCTTTAGATGGTCCTTTTTGAATTTCCGTCGGTATTGGACCTATAAGCATAAAATCAAACATGCAATGTCCTGAGTGGATGAGAATCTATAAGATGGCAATATTTGGTACTTTTTTATTAATTAGCTGGTTCTTTTTGAAAGATAAAATTAAACATGCAAGGTCCTGAGTGAATGGGAATCTGTGAGAGGAATCTTTTTTGTTCTTTTGCGTTATTTAACTGGTACTTTTTTTAATTTTCGTTAATGTTGGTCTTATGAACATAAAATTTAACCTTCAAGGTCCTGAGTGAATAAGAATCTGTAAAAGCACTTTTTGGTACTTCTTTGTTTTTTAACTGGTACTTTTTGAATTTCCGTTATTATTGGACCTAGAAACATGAAATTAAACATGCAAGGTCTGGGGTGAATGACAATCTGCCAGAGGGATCTTTTTGGTACCTTTTCATTTTTTAACTGGTCCTTTTTTTAAATTATCGCTTATATTGGTCTTATGAACATAAAATTAAACCTGCAAGGTCCTGAGTGAATGAGAATAGCTAAAAGCTATTCTTAAATTGGTACTTTTTGAATATCCGTTATTATTGGACCTAGAAACATAAAATTCAAGATGCAATGCCCTGAGTGGATAAGAATCTGTAAGAGGGCTTTTTGATACTTTTTGTTCATTAACTGGTACTTTTTGAATTTCCATTAGTATTGGACCTAGAAACATGCAAGGTCTTGAGTGAATGATAATCTGTTAGAGGGATCTTTTTTGTACTCTTTGTTCTTTAACTGGTACCTTTTAAATTTCCGTATTTATTGGACCTAGAAACATAAAATTAAACATGCAAGTTTCTTAGTTAATGAGAATCTGTAAGAGGGATTTTAGGTACTTTTTCGTTCTCTAAATGGTACTTTTTTAAATAACCTGGTAATTTTTTTTTTATTTAATATTTATTTTTGTGCATTAAATAAAAAAGGCAAATAGGTGTCTGGTACTTTTACGAAATTCGGCCGTTTTAGGTTATTAACGGGTAAAACCTGTATTTTGGAACTTTTTTGTCCGCCATCTAGCTTTTAAACCAATACGCATAGAAATAAAAATTATGTAACATTTGTAACTTATCTAAAAAATACAAACGCATATTTGGTACTTTTTCGAACGTTTTTGGGATGCAAATTTTTTGTTACTTTTTTCAAAAGATTTTTTTTCCATCTTTTTATCTTTCATCGCAGAGCATATACGTATGAACCTAAATGGTTGACATTTGGAACGAAGGCTGGCCTCTCGCCAAATTAATCCTGCTAACCTCATACCTCCTCATAACTCATACCTCCTAAAGTTAAAGAGTTAAAAAACATTAACACTTATTGTTGTTCATTAGAAAAATTCGCTAACTTCATATATCCTAAACTAAAAGAGATACACAAAATTGAATACTTATTATTGTTCATTAAAAAATAAACGAACAGTTGTCTGGTACTCTTTTGAGGTACGGCTTTTTTGGGGTGTAAAAGATAAAATAAAAATTATATCACATTCGTAGCTTATATAAAAAATACAAAACAGATTTGGAACTTTTTTGAAATTCAAACGTTAAAGGTGTAAAAATCGTTCCTAATTTTGTTACTTTTTCACAACATTTATCTCTATCTATCTATGTATATAATATAACATTGTAAAGTTACTGTGAGTCTTTCGTTTGCTTTTGTGTTCTACAGAAAAACTAAATTTTAAGTTGTCCGATTTTTTTTTTGACGATTTTTCAAAACAAGAAAGACGATTTTTTTTATTTCTTCTCAGGGAATAGACTATTTTTTCAAATTTATCTGGAAGCCCGGTTCGGAACATTTTCATATTGAATTGGTGTAATTTTAGTTTTTCCGGAAACAACTGAACTGTGCTGCCAGTTATTTTTAATTTTAAGCCAATGTTTAGCTGAGCTACCATATCATATAAATGTAGTAAAAGTTTTATATTTATAAAAATCGTGATTTTTTATTGAACTGTTGGTTTTTAATTGAAGTTTTTGATATTTTAATTTCGATCCCCCATTACCATTGGTTAAAGATTGATGCTTGACTATAGACAGGTGCAAACGGTAGAACGGCAAAGAATTCGGATGATGAGAATGTGGTTGTTCTCGAAACTTGTAAATGCGACCCGATTCAACTCGGTCAGTTATAAAATTATCAAACTAATTTTTATTTCTTTTCATGTTGTAAATTCGTTTCTTCACTAAAAATAATGTAACAAAAATTAAATTTAATGAATTTATTTAAGTCTTATTCAAATATCATAAACTACAGTTTTATATTAATTTAGCTGAATTTTTATTTAAATAACATTAAATAAAAATTTAAACAAAAAAATTTTGTATGGAGTTTAATGAATGCACATTAGTGTGGCCGCAAGTTATATGGGCATTTTTTTCCGTATTTTCACTTGGCAAACCCCTTAGATTGATTCCAAATTAGAAAAAAAATAATATATAAAAATATTTAGATCGTTTGCATAGTTATTAGGCGTGCCTTGAGCCCACAAAGTTTACTAAAAATGCTATTTTTCTCACTATGTGTCGCTTTATTTGTTGATAACTTCAGCAATATTTATTTTAGAGAAAAATCTTATTCACAAATATTAAGGGCTTTATCTTATGAACAATGTTGCTCTGTATTAGTTTTCTTTAACATTAATATTTGATCCAGAAAAAGCCAAATTAAGAAATAACACCGAAATTTTCACATATCTACGCATTATTTGCCTGGTGATTACACTACGTGACAAATTTTCAACAAAGTCGTGACCAAATAAATCTTCTCAGATAATTTTTCTTGATTAAAAACTGATTTATCAGTTGAGCGATTGAAAAAGGATTCATATATAATTCATTGACGAAGAAATAAAAAGATTGGCGAAACTAAAAGCCCAAAAATTAGTGTCAATTAATGAAAATTACAACTACAATTCGAGTCGGAAAGAACCCAACCAATTGTAGGGGAATGTAAGAAAAGATAAACTCACTGTTTATTGTTGGTGTTTTGTTTTGGCTTTGATATTGTTACAAGTAAGACTTTGAGTGTTTATAATTCTTATTCGCTTTAGGGTTTTATTTGTATAATATTTTTGGCCTTTCTAAAATCTTTGGAAAAGGTTTCCTGATGAGCTGGCTTAAGCAACCAGTGAAATGCGCATAGAAGCTAGCTTTCCCTCAACAATAAATTTCAGTGTATTTATCAAATATGAAAAACTGGGAATTTAGCACGTCATACGGAAATCGTATTAATAATAAATTTTGTATTCCCGAAAATAACTTTGATAAGAAAATAAATTAAATTACGAATGTTTTCTTCTTTTATTTCCAAGATCCCTATAACTTTTGTTGTTTTGTTCAAAATAAAATTTGTTCAAATAATCAAGGGCCATAATTGTGCTGCTTTTATCGGAGAACAAATTAAAAACATGACGATTAAAAATTTATTTAAAACATAATCAAAAACAGAAACTGGGAATTATTTCTTTTCATAGGTTACTTTATTATATTCAACATTTTTTTATTTTTTCGATTTTATTCTATGAGCTAATGGAATAGGACTATTACACAAAAAAAAGCTTTATAAAATACATAACTGAAATTTAGCTCATAGAATAAATTCGAAAAAATAAAAAAAGCGTTCCCGTACTTTTAATTTGTGTAAATGAGAGCGGATTTGAGAGAATAAAATTCTTCTTCTTCTTGCACGAAACAGCCCAGACTTTTTCTTCGTGCAAATTGTGTAAATTGTAAAACAGCTGTAAAACATAAACAAAACAAAAAAGGAAAAGGAAAAAAGTTCATGACCCAAATTCTGGAAAAAGTATTGTTGAATAAAACAATGTACTTAAATAAAAAGTTTTGTACTGAAATTAAAGGGAAACATAATGTTAGTTATTGTAAAAGTGTTTGTTTTGTTTTATTTTTAGTAAAAGTAGTTTAATTCAAGAGCCAATATAAAATTTTTCAAAAGTGGCGCAAATTTTTTTGGTGTTGTAAAGACTGTCAAAACACTGAATTTTTATTTTGTGCTTAAAATTTGGTTTTTTCTGTTCCCGTACTTTTGTGTAATGTTGTCTTTTTATGAGAGAAATTTATGCTTACTCTCATTTGCACGAACTTTACCCAAAAAGTAAAGAAACAGAGCTATAATCATAAAATTTAAAATGAAGTTTGAAGTTTTGTCCACTATAACTCTGCCATTTAATGACCCATCTTCACACACTACCCATGGTTATTTAAGAAATTTTATAACCTCTCAATAAAAAGAAAGAAATACATAGTCAGTGTAAAATTTTTGAAGATAATTGCATTTCAGTCACATCATCTTTTTTAAAAACACCAATAACGCTTATTTTTTAATATCTCAAAAACGGTTCTACTTTTGACAATTCTAACTTCATATTCGGATTCAGGGGAAAATTTTACATAAAGATTAGCTGCTAGATTCATTTGGTCACGACTTTGTTGAAAATTTGTCACGTAGTGTAATCACCAGGCAAAGAATGCGTAGATATGTGAAAATTTCGGTGTTATTTTTAATTTGGCTTTTTCTGGATCAAATATTAATGTTAAAGAAAACTAATACAGAGCAACATTGTTCATAAGATAAAGCCCTAGAATATTTGTGAATAAGGTTTTTTTCTAAAATAAATATTACTGAAGTTATCAACAATTAAAGCGACACATAGTGAGAAAAATAGCATTTTTAGCAAACTTTGTGGGCTCAAGGCACGCCCAATAACTATGCAAACGATCTAAAATTTTTTAAATATTATATTTTTCTAATTTGGAATCAATCTAAGGGGGTTGCCAAGTGAAATTACGAAAAAAAATAATAACGGCCACCCTAATGAACATACTTTAGCAGTAAAAATCTTTATTAAGCTCAAAAGCTAATAATAGAAGTACTTGACTCTTATTTTTTTTTTTTTTTTGTTTATTAAAGAACTAAAAATAAATATGTAGCACCAAGAACGCAGCAAATTACAATCATCTGCCGCTGTACTGCCACCTTGTAAAATTAAATTCCATACGAAAATTTTTTCGAAATGGGCGAATGGTGTTGGGAAAAAACTCTCAGTAAAAAAAATTTTGTCCGGACAAAAATATTGTTTGAAAACAATGGTTGAATTCAACTAAAATACACGTGTCGTAAAAATTAGAATTTGCGTTTTGCTGCACAAGGTCAGTCCTCCAACTCCTTCTTTTTCTCGCTTAATACTTCACTAAGTCGTGTAAATATGTGTGGGTGCAATTGTGTTTGTGCTTAAAAGTTTTTTTTTAAGAGAAAAGCTTTGAATAAATACCCTGCAAATAATAGGACTAGTCCAAACACGCGTGTAAAGAGTAGCCCACAAGGGACTAGGACTAGTCCAAAAGTAACCCAAACGTATGAAAAAACATGGTCTATTTAACATTACGATGTCCTAGGGCAGGACCATATAACCCAGCTTTGGACTACAAAGGAGTAGTTTTAACACTACTCCATGGTATACTCAAGAGGATTAGTTTTCAAGTCGTTTAAAAACGAAAGCACGTTGTAAAAAAACCAAGACATGTCGTCTCACTACAAACGCTTTTTAACAATGACATGGTCCATGCTTGCATTACATCGTCCATGGAGTAGTCCATTTAATCGAAATGGATGAGGTGGTCCAATATTATTTGCAGGGTATTAGTATACAATACCCAGAAAAAATTAAAAATGTCCCCTAATCACCAAATTCATAGAATCAAGCAACCCATTTGTTGATTTTGCACCATTTTACCAAAATGATTATGTATATTGATTACCAAAAATTGTAAAAATTTTGTATTTTGTATGTTTTTTTTCCAATAAATGATATTTTTTATTAAAAAAATTATCAAAAAACTTTGCCGTTTCAAACAATGTGTTGATTGATTTTGACAGTTTCCAACAACAATTTCACAAGTTTAAATTATTTGATTTTAAATTAAATAATTTTTTGTTATTTAATTAATATTTTAATTCTAATTTTATTTTAAAACAACTAATATGTTAATTAAATCATAATAATATTTTTAATTTTCTTTCAAAAAAAAAAAAAAAATAATTAAATTTAAATACTTTTTAAATAATTTTTTTAATTGATAAAAAAACTACTAATAATTTTTTCTGTGTATGAATATGATGATATTTATATCAGAGATTACACATTTTAATAAGTGTATGCAATTTTTGCGGTAACAGTTTAATAATGTAAAGGAATTTTATGTTTTGCACTGGATCAAATTTGTATAAAGTTTACTTATAAAAAAGAAAATCAAAAGAACGGCATTTGATATTTTATCGATTGGAAATACAAAATAATTTTAATGAAAATTTCGATCAATATCGAATTCAGTAATTTGTCCCCAGATTTTTTTTTTTAATCTATAAAGTTTTTTTTAAAAACAAAGCTAAATTCAATTTGAATTTTTAAATAAAACAAAGAATTTGATTTGAACTTAAAACTACTAAATCTAATTAACTGAAATTTCTTTTTTTTTATAAAAAAACTGCAAATTTAATTTAATTTTAATTAACTTTATTGATGTAGATTGTAATTTAAACTCTAAACCCTATTTTCAATTATTTACCTTCTATTTTTGGTTCGGGGCACTCGCCATAATACATAAAGTAAAAGAGAGAAATTAAAATAATCGGTAAAGAAAAGAAAAACGAAATTAGTCGGAAAACCCATCCATGGATTATATTCTTACCATGAGATCTTAATTACACTCTAATTACCAAAGGAATTACATGTACTGTGTAAATGGTGTATTGACAACAACATGTTTTGCCAATTTTACAGAAATCACAAACTAAACTCACTTACAGTTGGTTGGAATAGTTATTATGGATTTTCAATTACAAATTATTCGTAATTGTTAATAAAAACAACTTCAATTACAAATTACAAGCATTTTGTAATTTCATTAAAGAAAGTTATGCTAATATGGGAATATTTATTCAATTACATGAAAAGCGAATTGAATTGTTTTCCAACTACAATTACCTAAAAATAAAAATAGAATTGCGTAGTGCATAATTGTGCTCTTATTTTTTTTAAATGTACCATTAGTGCTTCGCAAATTGATAAAAATTTTAATTGGGTATTACATCCCAGCAAAAAAAAATGGAAGTGCTACTTCATAAACGGCATCTTAATTACATCCAAAGTAGCTAATGCTACTTTTTAGCTTTAAAGAAGTAGTTTTGAAGTACAAATAAGAGATAACATTTTGAATAACACCTTTGTTCTTAAATAATTGTATAGAATGTAGTTGGCCCGGAAATTTTTAAAAAAGATTGAACAAGGTATATTTAATGTACCTTGGGATTGAATTTCTAAAAAATATTTGTTTGTTCAGCAAATCGAATTGTACCTGTAATACTTTAATTTTTTTTTGCCATGCAAATAAATTTTATATTCAATAAAAATTAGATTAAAAAATACAAAAAAAAAATTAAATTAATTAATAATAAAAAAAATTACCGAAACCATATCTTTTTTTCATTTTTAGTTAAGAGTGATGCTTTTAAATTAATTAAAGGGGTTTTTAATTATTAAAAGCGATATAGATGCATTTTAAAATCACTGCATTAATATCACTTCTTTAATTCACAATTTCATTACTATTGCAGAACTACTTTTGTTGAGCATCTTAAAAGTTATTTTAGTATACATTTTTTCTACTACTTATAATTAACATTCAAATATCAGAACTCTAAATGTACTAGAAATGTGGAATATATGCATTTAAAAGTAGTAGAAATTGAACAACATTTTTCCAATGACATGCTAATGTTAAATTCATAGCTTCTTCACCCGAATTTGAAGTACTTCGGGTTTGCGAGTTGTGGTGATTTAATAACATCTTTTTCAATGCTTTTTTTTGCTGGGATATACATACATATAAATAATTTTTTCAGTGTTATAAAGCATTAATTTAAGTTGCACAATACTGAAAAAATAATTTCGATTCGTTAAGTATCGAATGAAATAAAATTGCTTTCGAATCGAGAAAGTGGTTGATCATGACTGCCAGAATTAGGCCCCTGGAACCATTTCAATAATTTTATGTTTCATTTCTCCAACCCTAGACCAAAATACTTCAATGTTAAATGTTTGAAATTTTTAAATTGTACTAAACATGTCTTTGGAGTACTTTAGTACTTTTGCAATGCTAATAGTACTGAAAAAAGTAAAATTTTACTGACTTTATCATCCCTGATTCGTGGTATTGTGCATTCTCTCTCTTCACCAAGCAACGTTGTAACCACGTGTTTTCGGCGAATTCATATTTTTATTTTGTTTCAGTATGGTGGTAAGTCCCAATTCACATTAAACGATTTTTGTCGTTTCCTCTTTGAAGTAGGTCTGATGTTTACATTGTACGATTTTTGTCGTTACAACTTTTTCTTTTGCAACCGAACTTTAATACATTTTTCGTCAAATGAGGGAACAATGAGAGAACGAATTAGCGAACAAAATGAATCGAAGAGTACATTCGCTTGTGTACCCCTTTTAGTTCCTCTCTCCCCTCTCGTCCATAAGGTAAGAATCGCAACGACAAAAATCGTATAATGTGAATGGGCGCTAAGATGGAATTATTAGGGGTGTGCTGGAAAAGTACAAACGTAAAACGCAAGAATATTAAAAGTCGTTTTTAAATAAGATTTCTGTAATAAAAGAATTTTATGACAAATATTTAACAAATATTTCACTATTAAACAGGATTTTAAACCAAAAATTATAAGAATTAGGTTTAAAGTTCATTAAAAACAACTTCCAAATTCTTGCGTTTGCGATTTCCAGCACACCCCTGTAATTAATAATTTTTTTTAAGATATTCTAAAATTTTCAACAAATTTCCTAATTAAATTGTTTGTAAATTGTCATATTAACAATTTGTTTTAATTAATAAACAAAACCTTATAAAGTTAAAATTTTTTTCTGACCAAATTTTAAATTTTTTTTAAAAATAGTAAGAAAAATTTTAATAAGAAATCCCCAAATAAAAATTTGTATTAAAAAAAATATTTTAATTTGATTGTAGCGACTGGTTTCGGCATATTTTTTTAAATTCTTTTTATGATATTTCAGTGACGAATTACAAGCTGTTTTTGAAGACGAATGAGCTAATTTATATGAATTTGGAGCTTCCTCCATCGGTTTTAGCCATCCTTAAAATCAACAAAAAAAATACATATTTTCCAAACTTTATTATAATGCCTTAAATATTTACTTAATTTTTGGAAAGACATATATCGTCACCTAAAACGCAAAAGGCCCAATCTTAGATTTTAAAAATTTCACATCAGAATCAAAAACCATTCAAAATGATAAATAAATAGATCTCATTAAAATGTTTATAATTAAATATTCTTCTACTTTTTTTGTAAGACCTTCCAGTTGTTTTGACAATTGACAATGTTGCATATTATGCAAACTGTCAGTTAGGCCTTTTAGCGTTTACCATAGAATCTTTTGTAGATATTGGTCGAAATATTCCAAAAAATGTTTGTGGACATTTGTGTTGATGCAATATATAGGAATAAATTAAAGCGTTGATTTTGAATTTTTCGTGAGCTAGGGCCTTTTGCGTTTCAGGTAAAGATATATTTACTTAAAAAATTTTCTTTAAAAAATCAAAAATTGAATGTGTTGTCAACGGTTTTAAGCTGGAGGTCCACACCACGCGTTACTCACTTGTTCGCAGCATACGCAGCTGTCAAAAAAGTAGAACCTGTGTAGTTATACGTAGTAAGTTACAAACACAAAAGCGTTGATGCCTTGAGGCGAAAAGTAGGTTTACTTTCTACTTTTGTAAGCGTCACAAGCAGCGTTCGAACAATTCAGCTGATTTTGACAAATTAGATTTTATTTTTACTTGTGGTGCTGCTGCATAAAAAGCGTTGCATGTACCTTTAAACGTAGAACGCAAGTAAGGTTAAAAAAGCATGCACTGCGTGGAGGCGAAAACGCGTTGTATGGACCTCCAGCTTTAGATTCTTTTTTTAAATTCTTCATTTTTAAATTTAATCCCCAAATGACTGTCCTTTTTGCTCGAATGAAATCCCCAAGTCTGGCAGCCATGTATAATATTAAACAATATATTTTTTGTTTGTTTTAATCTTATTGACCGAATGAGACCGAAAACTTGATTTCGGTCATTTCTTTCAATCATTTACTTAACACCAAAAGAAAAATGTGGCTACTCGCTCCAATGATGTTAACCGAACGGCAGAGATGTAAATGAATCATTCAATTTTGATTTTAATTCATTAAGAATTAGCTAAATTTTGAATTAATTCTTTTCACACAAAAAATGAATTGAATGGTAACAAACCCATGTCAGTGGCTCCAGTAATTAATGGCAATTTACTTACTCAAACTCAATATATTTTCGAATTTTCTTTTTTGACTTGGTTCGGTTCAGCTCTGAGCCCTCCAAACATGAATTACAAGTTACTTTTGTAATCCATTTGAATTAATTTTTCTAACTTTTTACATTTACTTACAGTAGTCTTTTTTTTAAAATTAATTCAATCAAAATAAATTGAAAATGAATAACAAATTAATTTTTTGAGTTCATTTGAATTAATTCAAATGAATTGGAAATTAATTGCAATTCATTTTTTCTAACTAATTTGAATTAATTCAAAGTCAATTCAATTCAAATGAATTGGAAAAAGGATTTTAATGATGATATTTCATTTAATTTAAATCAGTATTGGCCAAAATTTTATAGCTTTAAGCAGGGCTGTGGAGTTGGAGTCAGAGTCGAAGAGTAGGAGTTGAGGTTTTTTTACCGGAGTCGTAGTACCCACAAAAACTCGCGACTCCGACTCCAAAGTTTTTCGGCATACAAAATTTAAAAAAAAATTTCCAAAATAAAAATTATCTTAGTCTGGGATCACACTATGAAAGTTTTCTTTCAGAAAGTCTGAGTTTATTGGTGAGAGGGGAAGAGAACATGCTTTTCTTTTCTCCTCTCTCATCCGTAAACTCAGACTTTCTGAAAGAAAACTTTCATAGTGTGAACCCAGACTTAATTTCTTCTCAAAAACTCTAATTTTTAGAAGGTAATAAAAAAAAATTAAAGTTAACATCACTGAGTCTCATATACATTTAGCATCAAGATTATAGTAGGAGTGGGAGTCGAAGCCGCACTTAAAAAATTTCAGCGGTTGGAGTCGGAGTTAGTACTTTTTTCGGATAGCAAAAAAATATTGATGTTCTTTTAAATAATTTAACCCGCTACATATTAGTAAAATCAAATAAAATTAAAAACTAACAAATATGAAAGATTAATTAAAATAGTTTGTTTGTATTTTCCAAAAATTTTCGTGTTATAAAAAGTTTTTAATCGAGTACCGATAAGATAACGAGTTAAGTAGTCAAAAGTGTAAACATTTTTCAACACTTCAATTATTTGCCATCAGCTAGCTGTTGCCTTTATTTTACGAGTTTTTACAAATTTTGCGTTCGCGTACTTTTTTGCACAACAGCTTTTTGCGAGAGCAAATTTTTCAGTTTACTCATTTACTGCAAAAGTACTCAAACGCACCTATTGTCGTTAAAGCTGAATGTACACGACATGTTTTTGTGATCTGACATGTCAAATTTTAAAGTCACATGTAATTTTGCATGTCTGTCAAAATTGCTGGTTTACATAGGGTTTATAATATTCGGTTAAAAACGTACATGTAATTTGCTTCTGACATCGTCTCTGTTTTTTAATTCGAAGATGCCAATTTTGGGTATAATAATGAAACGTTTTTTACATACGTTATTTCTATTAAAACGTTAAAAGAACATACATTTAACGGTATTGTAAAATAACAACCTCAGCCTGCTAATGAAATCGTCAATAGTGGACGCCGCTGACGGTTTCTGCCCGGCATAGATTTCTGAAGTCAGATGGTTTGTCAGAAGAAAATAGAGCACGCTCTAATTGAAATTTTGTCAGATGACTTTGCATCTTTTTTACAGAAGCTTACTTTTACAGAAGCAAAGTTAAAAAGGTAACACACGACATGTACATATCGAGCCCTAACCGCGAAAATAGTGTAAGCGCCAAAAATCAAATTTTACAGGAGAGAGCTTTTTTATTTTTTACAATAAAATTGTTCTTGCTATAAAATCGTAACGGTGCCTTATTTGACCATGACATTTTAGGAGATGATGCAAGTGTTGCCAATAAAGTCATTTATTAAAAAAAAACGAAAACTGAAATTTATGTCGCTTACACTATTTTCACGGTTAGGGCTCGATATGTATTTTTCAGTGGGAAATTTGACATGTCAGATGACGAAAACATGCCGTGTACGGGCGCCTTAATCAGGAATTGTTTTCGTGAGTTAGCTATTCGCAAATAAAAATTTAATTCACTGTTTATGGGGCAATTTTCTTTACTTGCAATATTTTTATTTGCGAATAAGTGGTGCGTATAAACTTAGTAACAGTCACACGATTGTTCTTACTTATATTAACTGCGAAAACAGCTGTTGTGGTAGCTTTTTTATTTGTTTGAAAGTTCTTGTTGGTTTGTTCATTGAAAAAAATTAAATTTATATCAACAATTATTGTTGAATAGTTTTATTTAATTTTTTTAAGATATTCCAAAAATTAACAGTCTGTTCAACAATTTCGTATGTTTAGGTTCGAATAGAAATATCTTTAATAAAAATATTCGCACAGAACAGCTAAATATGCTTGTGAACACACATACTTAAAAAAATTAATTAAAAAAATTTAAATGCAAAATAAATAAATACATACATACATATTTATTTTCATTACCTACTAAAAGAAACACAAAAAAGTAGATCTAATTAAAAAAAGGCAAATATTGGCGCGCATTGTAGATTTGATTGCCGCACAAGAACTCAATAAATATTGGTGCATTTTTGTCATTTTTATTGACGCGCAGTTGCATAGCAAACAGTCACACGATTGCCGAACCAGGGTTGCATTTGATTGGTAAAAGTAAGCACAATATTGTCCAAGATTGGTACATGAGCCATTTGGTTGTGCGGTCACACGATTGCGGTATTAAAAAGTGTGAATATTGGTGCATTGCGGCAATCGTGTAATCCCAGCTTTACAGACAGAGGTTCCAATATGAAAGCTGCATTTAGAACAAGTGATCATATATTTTGCATTAATCATTTGTTGCACAACATAGTCGAGAAATCCATTAATGAAAACGTTGACATTAAAGAATTATGCGTAAAGTCCTGAAAGCTTGTGAATTATTTTAAAATATCCGGCGTCAATGCACAATTAACAACAACTCTCAAAAGTTTTTCTAAAACTAGATGGAATAATATGTACTTTTTGTTACAATCAATACAAAACAACTGGATTGATGTTGGCAACATCTTGCAAGAATATGAGCAACTGAATAGAATTAAGTTAATTAAAAGTTTTAAAACATTTTGAAGCAACGTCGAAAGAACTCGAAGCCGAGATATATTCAACTTTTTATTTGACAATAGTTTATATGTATTTACTTTTTAAAACGAATATGCGAAATAAACAGTGATGATTTAGAGTGCATAAGAACTTTGAAACAAACACTTGGGAAGTTGTTGAACGATGTGGTCATGAATAACATCACAATTTTTCACAAAATTGCACTGTTGCACCAAGTAACAAACTTTCGCAATTTACGAATGTTGAAAGCTGTGACATAAAGGAACATTGTCAAAAACTTATGGAAAGTTTTATAAGTGAAACCAACTCAAATCATGATGAAAGTTCCCAGTCAAAATTCTTTACAAATGAAAAGGAGCTTCTTTTTTCAGGGTTTCTCCAGCCTTTGAATTCATCAAATCAATTGCCACTGAAGTTATGCACAACAATTTTGATGTCAAAATCAGATATTAATTTTGTCCATTTATGTTAGACTTTTGCGTGGAATTGCTCTTTAGATTGTTTAGATTTTTAAAAACTTAATTTGTCTTATTTATAAATTGTTTTTTAAAGCTGTAAACTTTTCATTTTCAAAAAGTTATTTTTTATTAAAGAAACATTTCAAACATTAAAAGATATTGAAAATAATTTTTAAATGTGATATTGATACAAAATTAAACATAATGAACAAATCAAAAGTTGATTAGTTATACAGGTTTTATTTAAATCTTCGTATAATTAACAAACAGCAAATGCGTTTTCTTAAATCCACTAAGTTGCCAAACTTTTTACGCCTTCTTTTTTTTAAAAAACTATTAAGTATTAAAATTAAATGTATAAATTAAATAAATCTAACTCAACTATAATTTTAATTGCATAAAATATTCTACCCTTTTCAATCGTAAAAGAATTTATACCAAATTATAGTGAAATATTGCAATTCATACATAAAAGTTGAATGGGAATATTGCATGTAATTAGGGAAGCAACATCGTTGTGAAAAGCATCGATGTTTAAAAATATCGATTTTTGCACGATAACCATCGATGTTAAAAAACATCGGTAAAACACGATACATCGATGTTTCAATATCGATGTTATAAACTTCTTTGCATTAAGACTTACGGACTGCTCAAATTCTTCCTTGCTACTAAAAATCTTAAGGACCACACAAAAGCCTGTCAAATGAATTTAAAAACATAAAACCAAAAAACATTAGATTCCGTACGGAAAGTACGACCAGTTTCGCGCTTTGCTTAAGCAAATGGCAGATTCATAAAACTTTACAAAAGTTTTCTTTAGTACAATACGGTTTGACACGTACGATTTATATGTATTCGCACAGTTGCTTAAGCCAACATAAGCATATTATAGTTGGGCTTTCACACTTGTTCACACAGTCTCAAAAATTGTTTAAGCATTTCTTTAGTTTATAAAAGGGGTTTCTTCTAATTACATATAATAATGCAATGCATAGTATGCATGTATTCAAAATCATATGTATATGCTTTGAAATACAATTTATATTTTTAAATAACGGCTTTAATTGAAAAAATAAAAATTGTTAAATTATTATAAAAAAAATTAAATAAATGAAAATATTAACTGGACGATGTCGATGTTTTTTTAGTTTTGACGCCGATGTA
This sequence comes from Pollenia labialis, assembly GCA_949318255.1. Classification (NCBI taxonomy): domain Eukaryota; kingdom Metazoa; phylum Arthropoda; class Insecta; order Diptera; family Polleniidae; genus Pollenia; species Pollenia labialis. Next base: position 64,209,773 of record OX439141.1, read on the forward strand.
TCGCCGATATATCGTCCATCAAAACATCGATATTAACATCGATGTTTATAAACGATACATCAATATTTTCTTAGCATCGATGTATCGTTTGCATCCCTACATGTAATTTTATTAGTTATGAAGAATGTAATAGCTCTGTTCCACATGCATAACGAAACAGTCCGAATTTGCACAAAGTTACCCAAAAGCGTTCCACATAACAATTTTTGTGCAATAAAGAGAGTTTGGGTAAGTTCGGACAGGAAAAAACAATCAGCTGTTTTTGTTTACATATGAAACTGATAAATAATTCAGGAAATTTACAAGCAAAAGGAAAAGTTTAGTTTTAATTAAAAAACATATTAAAAAGCAAAATGTAAGGTTTTTGTGAAAAATGAAAGTGGTTAAAACGTTATTGCATACATATTTCCCTTTAATAAAAAAAAAACAAAATATAAAAAATTACAATGATGCTAATGTTTTAGTTTTATAATGTTATGACTTTTAAGCGTCTTAAATCACTTAAATAGATCTTAATTTGAAAAGTAAGCAGCATTAGTATTTGAAGATGTTCAAAAATGGTTTTTTGCGTTCCAGCAATTTTGGGTAGTTTCGGCAAATTTAGAGAGTAATTTTCATTTTACCCTCATTAGTCCGAACTTGCCCGAGATCTTGTGGAACACACCTATTATAAGGTATGTATTTTAAATTCATTTAAGTAAATAAGTACTAAAGAAATCATGAAAATATTCCCTCTTCTTTTTTTTCCTCGGAAGAAGTATATTTTTTTTTTATATAAAATGAATAATTTTTACTTTTTTTCCCTTGTTATAAACAATATTAATTTAAAAAACAATTTTGTAGATTTTTCTCCAACTTCAGGTAAAAAATACGAACGAAAACCAAAAGGAATTTGCGAGGAATTTGCTATTCTCTTTTCCCTCCCTACTATAAACTCAAGACTTTGCAAAGTAAACTTTGCCTGTCTAAAAGGGGACTTAATACATTTTGGATAGTACATGGAAAATATTGAAGGAATAAGACTTTTAAAGTATAAAAGCTTTAAAAAAAATTGTAATTTGACTTAGGCCCGTTTTCAGAACTTACCGGTAGCTAAAAGTAGACTTTAACCTGAATTAAAAAAAGTTTTCCATTATTTAATCTTAATTTTAACCTGGATTAAAAAAAGTTTTCCATTATTTAATCTTTATTTTAACCTAAAGTGAGCGATAAAGTAAAATAAATGTTACTTAAGGCTAGTTTACACGGTAATACATTGTATTACGAAATTATGTAGAATGAGAAAAATCATACCATGTAAAAGGTAAATGTATTGAGTAAGAGAGAATACGAACACAAAATCTGACAAGCGGTCGGTAAATGATTTTTTTCTAAACCATTTTAGAAACGTATGTATTTTCATCACTCCAGAGTTGTATTTTAACAGAGTATATTGAAGGTGGTAGCATTTTTATACAATTACAAAAACAACTAAAATCAACTCAGGAAATTTTCATGTTGTTTATGTAAAAATTGTAAAACTGCAACCATCTGATTTTTTGTCATTATTTTTGATTTTACTTGTACCATCCGTGTAAACATGCAAAATACATACAACAGATTTTTATTTTTTTCTTTTAAACACGGAGAGAATTTCATAATATTTTGATTCTACAAAGTCGTAATACATTGTATTACCGTGTAAACTGGCCTTTACCATGACAAATAAATTCCCTGATTAAATTTGTGTTTTATTCAAAATCAACATCGGACCTTAAAATTTAACCACCCTTTATTACAATGCAACTTTAAATAAATTTTAATGATTTTCTCAATTAATAAAAGGCATTTTAAATTTGGTTATATTTTGTTACATTTGGTAACTTTTTCAAAAATTTTGGTTGTAAATATTGTTGTGGTTGTGGCAGCACTGGTCTGTATAAACACGACGCACATTGGTTGGAGTTCATAGAACGAGCGGCAAAAAATAGAAAAAGTTGTTGAAGGATAATAAAACTTGGCAAATAGGCATTTTTGTTTAAATCAAGAAAAAAATTAAAAAAACAAATTTATCCGCCCACCTCCCTCCCATATGAAGTGAAAATTAAATTTTGACCTACGGCATTGTTTTTTTGAAAAATATCCGCCCACTTCCCATGCAACTCGTATTGAAAAAGTAGCAAAACTGCCTTGATTTTTAATGCATCAACTCAATTTAAAAAAAAATAAATATTATAGTTGTAGAACGGGCTCCTGAAAATATATACCTGATCCGCCTACTTTTACGCCCACATCCCATAGAAAAAACATGAATACGTAATTTAAGCGTAGCCTTTAAATAATTTTAACATCATTATCGTACTCCAATTTTTTGATTTGCAGCTTTGAGCGCATTCTATTTATAAATGGGTCTGAAGCAGTGTTGCAAAATTTTAATTTTGAAATGGTACTGAACTTCAACTAAAAGAGTATTTTTCCCACCAAATGGTACTTTTTGTAAAAAAATAAAACGGAATTTATGAAAATAAAATGAACAAAAAATAGTTAATTGAAATTCATTTATCTAAGCATTTAATAGCAAGCAGTATTTACATAAATTTGAGATACACATGTAAATAATATTTCTGTTATACATAAGCGTCAAGCGCCCCATCCATTTACGATATTATTGTATTTGTTATTTGTCATATTATCTCTATACTGCCCATTATGATTCAATAAGTGGCACAATGGTTCCAATTAAAATATGGCGCAGCTCTTATTAAAAACAACCTTTAAAGCAAAACAACATAGTACATTGTTGCCAAAAGATTTCACAGTATATTGCACTTTTTTTTGATTTCGATTTACACATTGGTGATAAATTGAACAGTTATATTGCAAGTGTATGAGCCGCTTAAGTACGTTTTTCAGTAGTTTCTAACCCCGTGTCACCACGTAGCAATATCTATAGCAGCAAACGTCAAACTTGATTGCTCCATTAAATTCGCGACGTATAGACCGCATATTGCCATGAGTGGCAATCCATTGCGCATTGATTGCTCTTCTGATTGCTTGAGCAATTATTGCTTAGCAATCTGCTGTCAAATCAGTAGTAATTTATCTGACATTTCATTTGTGTATTTATTTATAAAAAAAGCAATAAAAAAAAAACGCCAAGTGGCACACTTTATGTTCAGAAATGTGGCATCGACAAAATACCAAAAGCGATATGTGAAATGTCGGCAAACATTAGTTTAGTTCTTAATAGAGCTGCAAAACTATCGATAGTCGCACCATCGATAGTTTCGATAGTTTTAAAATGAACTATCGATACTATCGAATTTTTTTTAACATACATACATATGTATGTATTTTGTAGTACATTAAAAAAATCAGGGTAGCATTACCAATTTCTTTTATATGTATTTACACTGGATTCTCTTATTGTAATTTACTTGCTCTTATTTTACATTAAGTAAATGCAAACATAATATTTTTAAAGACAAATTAGAAAATACATACAAAAATTTACCGGCAGCGAAAAGCCTATGTTGAGTAAGTATGCTTTTAAAATTTTCCGATAGTATCGCTGTCGATAGTCGCACCATCGATAGTCAGCCAAAAATAAAACTATCGATACTATCGATAGTACTATCGATTGTTTTGCAGCTCTAGTTCTTAACATTGGTTATATTTTTCCAAGAAATTTTAATATATTCAGTTCTGAAATGCTTTATTTTTGAAAGATCCTTTAGAACACGGAGTTGGGAATTGATATTATTATATGTTAAGTTATCGTTTGTAAATAACATTAATAACAACAGTATTATGCTTTTGGTTTTTCCGGAAACAATCTTTTCTGGAGTGAAGTATATTATCCCCTTTTAAGGGTTTATTTGCAAAACAAAATTTGGTTCTTAACCCATATCGTCGCTTTTTTGTATTTTATTTTCTCACTATAGGTAAGACTAAAAACTAATTTTTTTATTTGAATATCTAGTGTAAGGGGTAAGCTACAAATATAAAAGTAAAAGTTCTTGCCCTCTTCAATCCCCCCTGTTATAATAGGGGTGAAGAAAAACCCTTGATTTTAGCATAATTTTGAAAACTTAAAAATATGTATAAATTAAAAAAAATAAAAAAAGTGTAAATGTAGTTTAATTGAAAAACGATTCCAATTTCAACAATAACTTTTTTTTTTTTTTTGGTCATTGTTTATTTATTGAATCTTCATATATTAAATATGAACTAACAATAACACACTGCTACAAAAAAACACTTTTTGTCAGAACTTGAAAACCGACCTAGTGGGGGTTGTAGGCCTAGGTGAGGACATACAAAAACCGTTTTCAAAAGTTTTGAAACACCCTCAAAATTTTGAATTATTTTCAAAAAACTGTTTTAGGGTAGGTCGTAGCACTTTAGTACCTCTAACTCATACATTTTTTGATCGATTTCAAAATTTTAAACAGTTTTGAAAAGGCAAAGAAGGAAGCTTTTATGAAATGTATTCATAAAAAATATATTCCAAGAAATTAGGTGAGTGTTTATCAAAAGTTTCTAATTTTTTTATTTTTTTTCATAATTTTTCAAATTCAACAAGAGTTATTTTAATTTTTTTCTATGAAAACCTATCTTTGTTTGCACTGTATTTTAAAGATAATTTTGTGTAGAAAAAAACGGGATATCATTTGTTAAAATCGGCTTATATTTACAAAAGTTACTAAAGTTTTAAATCACGCAGAAGATCGCAAAAATATGCATTTGTCACAAAATGTGGCTCAGCCGATTTTGGTAAATATTCCATACAACATTCCTCGTTTTCAGATTCATCATCACTTTGTTTATGTTAAGTTTCATTACATTTAATTGCACTTAATACTGGCTTAGTAACAGTTAACACATTAGCATACTTAATGCTATCACGATTTTTATATTGATAACCAGTGATGTTTGTTTGGCAAAAATAACAGTCTTGTGGTTTATGGAATATTTGATGATGCCAAATCATTGGGAAAGATAATGGTAATGGCTGGCTTATAACCTTTTCGGACTTAGTTTTCTTAAGCATACTGGAACAGCTTGTACAAATACTTTAGGGTTTATACCATTTGCTCGAACTGTATGAGCAGTGTTGAAGGCATTTACCAAGGCATTTCTTCAGATGCGATGTTTTTTGTCAGCGAATAAACCTGTCTGTCCGTCTGTTCGTATGTTGAAAACACGCTCACTTTCGAACAAACTTGGTGCCAAATTACTTGCAGTTATCCTAAGCAGTTTGCGATTCAATTCAGCGAAATCGGTGCAGTTGGACCAGAGCTATGAATCAAAATGTGGAACCATCACCTAAAAAAAATGATAACTTTGTTATAAAAAATAACATAAATGGTGGAACAAGGCACGGAATGAGATAAGATTTTGCAAACATTTGTTTTATTCGACTGGAAATCACGCTGTAAAATTTCGTGAAGATCCGTCCATAATTTACCCTAGGCCCCATATAAACACTACTCCCGGAAAATAGTTTAGTACGCCTAAAACCGACAAAAAATAATGCTATCATAACAAAATTTGAATTGAAACTGTTACTCAAGCTAGTTTAAATTGCTAAATAATTTAATATAGATCTAAACCTCAAACCAACCAATTTTAATGCTGATGTCTGTTTTTATAAAGAGAAATTAATAATAAATAGACATCCTATAGATATCCCTCCTGAAATATTCGAACAGTCGGTGGAGGGTATTAAAAATTCGGCACAGCTGAATATAGCACTCTAACTTGTTTTTATTCATATTTTTTGCGCGGAGGGAGAAAATACTAAAAATAGGTGTTAATGAAAAGTTAAATAACTTATACAATTTTTATCCGATTTGAAAAATTAAGACCATGTTTTGTTAAGAACTTAATTTTCTTCATACGCTAATATAAATTTTTATAAGCTTTCATATTAAAATAAGCAATGAAAAGCTACTAAAATCAAAAAAGTTTATAATTTTCGTTTTTTTTGTAGATATTCTTAACAAAAACAATACTTATAATTTACAAATTTATAAAAAAATGCACGTAATTTTAAAGCGTAATCAGTTTTCTTTCCAAACCTGTTAAAAAAATAAAAATCGGACAAGAACTGACTGAGTTACAGGTCGATAAGTTGACGAACATCACTGAAAACGGTTTTTTTAAAATAACTTCTGAATTTGAGGGTGTTTCTGAAATTTTTTGACACAATTTTTAATGTACTCAACAAGACCAATAACCCACGCTAGGTCGTTTTCCAAGTTTTTTTACACTGTAGCACCGTGTAATTAATCAAATCTTATCCTAATACTTTATTTATGTCCTGCCAGTGCCAGACAAAAATGTTCTTTATCACGGGTTCTGTTCACATATATAGGTGCTTATCGCTCTTCTAGTTGGGTAAGTGCTGCAGTGTCTCTTCTTCTTAATCGAGTGTGGCCGCCATGATTTAAAATATTTCGAGCTAGTGGATTTGGGTGTTGTTCAAGCCTTTTTAAATATTTTACTGCATATTTTGTAATCATAGTTTTTACTAATGTCTCAATGTGCCTTATGAATGTTTGAGTTTTTAGCGTACCAGGGAGCGGCTGTGATTATTCGAAGAAGTTTATTTTGACGCCTTTGAATTTTTTCGATATTAGAGGCCGAGGCGGTGCCCCATAGTTGAATACCGTAGCACCAGATAGGCTTTAAGATAGAGTTATAAAGTAGAAGCTTGCAATCGAGACTAAGGACAGAATTTCTTCCAATAAGCCAATGAATTTGAATGGCTTTTAGTTTCATTTGAGTTAATTTTGCCTCTATATGGCATTTCCACGTTAATCGCCTATCCAGATGTAAACCGAGATATTTTACATGCGAATGTTGAGGAACTATTTGATTATTGATTGTAATAGGGAAGCAAGATTCCCGGCGCAAGGTGAATGTTATATGTACGCATTTTTGCTCATTTACTATTATCCTCCATTGTCTTAGCCATATTTCTAGTTGAAATATATGATCCTGTAAATAACGAGATGCTTCATAACTGTTTTCGTGTATCGTCTGCAAATGTTGAAGTTTGTGTGTAGTTGTTTGTTGGCATGTCTGAAGTATAAATTAAGTATAAAAGAGGGCCAAGGATGCTGCCTTGTGGAACTCCAGCGCCAATTGGCTGAGGTGAACTTAAGAAATCTCCTTCTTTAATAATAAATTGACGGCCGACTAAGTAGCTTTCTAACAGTTTGTGAGTGTTTGCTGGTAAATTTTGCTTCAATTTATGTAGTAAGCCTTCATGCCAGACTTTATCAAAAGCTTGCGAAACATCGATGAAGAGTGCTGAGCAATATTTTTTTTCTTCAAATGCTTTTCTTATAACATTTACTATTCGATGAGTTTGTTCATTTGTGCTGTGTTTTCTTCTAAATCCAAACTGATGGTTTGGAATACATCTATTGTCATTTAAAATTGGTGTTAATTTTGAAACTAATAATTTCTCAAACAGCTTTGACATATTTGATAATAAGCTAATAGGCCTATATGACTCAACTTTTGTATGATCTTTCCCTGGCTTTGGTATCATGGTAACTAAGGAAACCTTCCATTCTTGCGGGTAGTATTCAAGCCGTAAAATATCATTAAAAATAAAAAGTATAATTTTCTTTGCTATGCGAGGTAGCTCTAAAAGCATTTTATTACTGATCTTATCAATACCAGGTGCCTTCTTAGTGTTTAAGTCACAAATTGCCTTTTCGATTTCTCTTATTTCAAATCTTATGGGAATAGATGCTCTGGCAGCAATAGGTAAATACGTTTTTCAAGTGACTCACAAACAGATTTCCTTTTTCAATATCGTTTCTTGCCCAACTACCATTCAAGTTTCTTAATGGTGGCTTTGATATAACTGGCCTTTTTAGATTTCTAGCTGCACGCCATAATGAGTAGTCAGATTGTGAAGTTGCATCAAGTTCCTGCGTTTGAGGGGGATTAGGTTTCGGTCCAGACGACTGCTTGACGATAGTGTATACAGGGCATCCTCTATAATTGGCAGTGTGATTACCGCCACAGTTGCTTCATTTCTTTACGTTGGGGTCGGTTTTAGACTTATCGCAAAGAACTGTACCATGTAAATCACCACATACTACGCAAACAGGGGGTAAGTAGCAGTATGCCTTAGTATGACCAAATTCTTGGCAGTTTAAACACTGAACGGGTCCATTTCTTTTGTGCGGCTCCTCTATCGTGATTTTCCTGTACAGGATATATCTCAAACTGTATATAGGATGAGTTTCGTTTTTTTTTAGCTTAACATCGCCGGGCTCTAACTCCACTCGAAATAGTGGTTGTGGATTTTTTTCCCTATTTTTGATATTTACAAATTGTTTTATTTTGAAGCCTTTCTCTTCAAGGAATGTTTTTATTTCTTCAGGGTCCACATATGAGTCAATTCCCTTAATCACTACTTGAAGACCTTTGCTGCTCTTCAGTTGGTATGTATAAAAACTTTTTTTTAATGTCTCAAATTGGTTAGTAATTTTGCGAAAGTCATTCTCATGATTTACTTGAATTTTTGTCTCGTTTATACTACCACGTTTGATTGCCGCTACGTAAAACGAATTTTCACCAATTAACGAAACTAAACTCTTTATTAGCTCGTTTGAGTTTTGCTCCCTAAGATATATAGGGGGAGGCTTGGACGATCTTATGACATTTGGTGCTTCAGAGGATTCATCCTCCAGAATTGCAAAACGGTTTTGAGAATTTATCTTATCAAAAGATGGTACTTTTGAGGCCGAAGCAACTGCTGCAGAGGCAGGGCTGCGACCCCGTTTAAGCACTGTAATGTACCTGTCCATACCAACTTGTACTTGAGACTTTTGACAACTTTTTACTTGTGATTTTTCCATTGCGTCTGTGTTTGAATTCATGGTAACATTTGTTACTAAAATTGTTTTTGCCGAAGCGGCAACACTTGCCGGCCTAGCGAGAGATTAATATTTTTTAATGTCTCAGCATCAACCGTCTTTGTAAAAACAGAGGGCGAAAGGGAACGTGTACGCACAATTGGTTTAGCCGTTAGGTAGTTAATATTGTTTTGTTTGGTTTTATTTGTTTCAGGATTGCACTCTTTAGCCTGGTACTGTGTTCAACATTTCACGTGAAATGCTGTCAAAACGCATATGAAAAAAACTTGTGCGGAATATCTATGAAATAATGTTGATAGAGTTGTACTCTGTTCATTTTGTGAAAAAGTTAGGAAATGTTTCTGGCAACATTTTTTTACAACTGCGAAATAATGTAAGCTGCACTTATTTCACGTGGAATTTTAAGCAAAAGCAAAAAAGTAACAACTGATAATTAAATAAGAAATAAAAATTAAAATAACATAACCGGTAACAGTTTTTTATCCATATTTATATTCTTTTTTATTAAATATTTTTATAAAAAAATAATTTTTAGTTAAATACATGTGCGGTTTGTTTACATACGCAGATCAATGTCGCATACTTTGCAGGACTAAAAACGTCAATTTGTACAAACTCGCATGAAAGGTAGGTAACATTGATGCATTAAACACATTCACCACAGCAGGATACACGCACACACGACTACAAATGCTGCTGGGTGCAATTACAGTCGTGTAGACAGCTACTGAATTATTTTGAAGACGACATCTACAATTGAAAAATTAAGAACAGCTGTTTTTTTTATTGTGTATTTATATTCCAGTGGTGCCACTATAATTTTTTTAAACTTTTATGAAATGGAAAAACATGCATAATTCAAGACTCGTAACAAACTTAATTTTAGCCAATAAATATATAAATACTTATTTATAATAAATGTTATTTACGCTTTAACATTTATTATAAATAAGTATTTATTAAAAATCATTTAAAATAAAAATAAAAAGTCGAAAAAATAATAAGATTTAATCATTTAAAATATTTTAATTTTGTTTTTTGGAACTAATAAACAATATAATTTTAACAGCAGATTAAATAAAAAATATATATTGCTTTTAAAATAAAAATTTTGTTCCGTCATCGCACGTCATAAAAGTTTCAGAACACGTTGGGTACGTGCGTATATACATATATAAAGGCTATGCATCACTGCTGCAGTGATGCAAAATGTTGTTGCTGATGCGTGGTTACCAGTTGCAGTTGCAATGCTAAAGGCCCAACCATAATATGCATAGCTTTGCTTAACCTACTGTCAACATTTAAAAAAAAGTCTTTCAAATGTATGTACTTTGAAAATCAAAAATAAAATAAAAAAACTTTTAATTCCGTAAAGAATGTGCGATGAGATTCGCACCTTGCTTATAGGGCCCATACACAACACCATCATGATTGTGCAATCAAGTGATTGTGCCAGCTGATTGGCCGTGTATGAGCTTGTGGTGTGATTGTACCAGCTGATGGTGCTTTATCAAAAATAGTTTGATATTTTTTTGATTGTACCAGCATGATTGTATCGTGTGCTGTAAAGTTACATAGCTCATAAATGGTTAATCGTCAAGGCATAAACATAAAAAAATACAAAATTTAAAACATGAATGCCGAAGAAAAAATATTTTCGGGAGAACACGTTTTTTTTTTACTCCTTATTCGTTTTGGGATAATAGCAATAATAACAGCAGCACAAATTTTATCGTTATTCATTTCAACCTTTTCCACACAATTTTTGGTAAAAAATGAATTTTGTACCAGCATGCTGGTGTGTTGTGTGCTTCAAGCTTAATTGCACAATCACTTTATTGTACAATCATGATGGTATTGTGTATGGGCCCTATTACGTAAAAGACAGTTTCATTAAATTTAGCAAAAAGTTTCCTTAAGTTCAATATGGTTTGCCTTATTTAATTTACATGTATTTGCACATTTGCTTAAGCCAATTTAAGCACATCATGGTTTGGCCTTAATACTTTTTACTGCACAACAGCTGTGCAAAGTTTGAATTCTTGAACACGAGCTAAATTTCAAAAGTTTAATGGGCAAACATAAAATAATAAAAAAATTGTATCAACAATAACGGTGACAAATTCTATTGAAAATATTGAAAAAAAGTGACAGTGTTCTTATAAATTACCTTATAAATTACAACAAAAAGCATCGCAAAAGAGAAAAAATCGATTTTTTTTTATGTCAAAATTTATTGCATCAGAAAAAAATTTGCTGCAGAGCTGCGGCATGACAGCATAAAAAAACTTTTGACAAATGAGAGTGATGCCAAGTTTCTTACAAGTGATGCTTTTATGAACATTAAACTTTAAAAAGTATTGTTTTTATGAGAAACTACTTCAAAATATCTAGTAGCCCGTTAAGAACCAATTTCAAATATTAATATTTCTTGATAGATTTTTCAACAGCACTTGAAATTTTGTCAAAATATTTAATCAAACATATTACATATTAGTAACTTCATCATCTAAAATTTTAAATTTATTAAGGTTTAAAAAATTATATCTTGGAAATATATATGTGGTAGTAATTAATGTACTAATTACAAATTTAATTATTGTAATATGTACATAGTTAATAAGTGTTCCGCAACGCTGAAAACCCGCAATACAGAAAAACTTTATTAAGCAAATATCTAAGGGTTAGATAATAATTGCCATATCGATATAATTTTAATTTTAAAAGCTTATTTTGTAAAAAAAAAATCAGCCACGGAGTACGAATATAGATATTAAATTGGCTCTTAATTGGTTAATCGGTATGCTTTAAACGCCATGTGAAAAATACTTTGAATAATTTTCCAATGATTTCCATATTTTATAGATTATTTTTAAAGGTTAAGAGATGTAGATAAAGTATTTTACAACTTTTAAGTCCTATAACTTCTAAACGAAGAAAGCATAAGCACGAAAAAAATCTTCCTATAGAACTTCTTTCAAGGATACTAAATAGTTATATAATTTTTTAAATTTCAAGCGTATTTTGTTCTGTTAAACAAAAAAAAATTTTCAAGCACTTATTCCTTAAATATTTTTTAATATTAGCAACACTTTTTCTGTTTTGTAGTGGACAAAAATAGAAATTAGTTTAATTCGATTGCAACGACAAAATAAGCACAGACAACAACCTGCAGCCATGAAGCCGTGTCGTCGTGAAAATAATCATTTCCATATACATACATGTATTCTATTTTTGACATATTGAAGTCGGTAGCTTGCTGTCTCGAATGTGTTTATAGCATTATTGTTTAGTATATGTATACATACATTTATACATATATTTTTTTTTAATTTTTGTTTATTAAATTTTTCGTTTTTGATAATTGTTCACTTTTATTTTAAAAATTTATTTAAAAAATGCGTTCATTCGCTAAATTGTTATATTAAAATGTTATTAATAATTAAAATTTTAATGCGGGGTTAAGAATACGCGTCTGTAGCACAACTAAGCACAAAACTAACTCAATTTGATTTAACAGAAATAAAGTTATTATGTTTTTATATATAGTTTGTGTAGAATTTGAATTAACAGAAATAAAGTTATTATGTTATTGAAAAAAGAAAAATAGACATATGGCGGCATTATTGTGCTTTAAAATTTTTTATAATAAGGGTATTTACAAATTACATTATTGTGTACGTATGCATTCAATTCAATAACTCACTTTGTATTGACCAAGGCCCATTGAAAAGGTCTGTGCAAGAAGCCTGATGATCATTGTTTATGTTCTTTTTAGTTGTCAAAAGTTGTTTACATGTGCATGTATACGTTTATGGTATGCCACACATACACTTTTTTCCTTTTGCTTTGTATATGAGGTAGTAAATTTTTGACAACTAAAAAGAATCGTATTTTGTTTTTGTACAAGTAAGCAGACCTGATAGATGGGCCTTGGTATTGACACTTGAACGCGGTCAGTGTTACCTTTAGAGAGAAAAATTTTTATTACAAAACTTTTCAATAATGAATAAACCAAGATATATTTATAGCAGGTAGTCTCGGAAAGCCAGCTGTTTATTTTTTATTTGCTTGTTTTGCGATACGAACTGTCAAATGTTGTATAGTAAACAAGTAAACAAGTTTTTTGTCTTTATCTTTTGTCTCTTATCAGCCCCTTTGCTTTTTGACAGTTTGTATCGCATAACAACAATAAAAAGCCCTGTTGTTTGTTTTATTGTACAATTGTTGTAATCTCGCGGCTACCTGCTATAAATATACCTTGGAATAAACAGTCGGGATCAAGACGTGCTCTTACAAAGTATGAGCTGGAGGCAATAGTTGATAGCTGGAGTGACGAGGAGACAGAGCTGGACAAAATTTGCATTATAACTGATAAAACGGATGAAAATACAGACGAAGAAGATTTTGATGATGACGTGATTCCGTATGGTGATGTAAGTAGCTTATAACGAAAATTATTTTATGTGCATATTGCAACAGTTTCGTCAATAGTCAGATGCTATATTGGAATGCGCTGGAAGTTTTGAGGTGGGAGCCAATAGAAAAGCTTCAGGAGAACCTTGTGAGTTCAATGAATTTAGTAAGAACGATGATGTCACCATTCTCCCAATGGCTCCCTCAATATCGTCTACTATTACTCAACCGTCAAAAAGAATACGAATAGAAACTCAGCCACAGGAAAAAAAAATTATAAAAAACTATCTGATTTTGATAAGCCGAAGTGGACACAAAGGAGAAATCGTGAAGGCAAGTTCGAATATGAAATTTCCCCAATAAATGAACCACTCCCACTCGATGATGTGAAAAAGAAACTGGCCGATAGTTTAAGCGGAAAAACGCCGCAAAATTTATTTAGCCTCTTTTTTTTGATGATGAGGTTATACATAGATATGAAAATCAAGGAAACAAATCGCTACGCTCAGCAGCAGAATTCCAATTTTGTTTTAGATAACACTATGTTACAACGATTTCTGGGCATTTTGGTATTGTCTGGATATCATACTGTGCCTGCAGCTCGCGATTATTGGTCAAATCACCCTACATTAGGCGTTCCTGTTGTAAAGTTATGTATGCCAAGAAATAAGTTTTTGGACATTAAGAAATTTGTTCACTTCAGTAACAACTTTAATTTATATATTATTTATAATATTTATTTCATAAAATAAAGGATACGCCCTTTGTACGAGATAATCAACAAAAAGTTTATGCAATTCGGAGTGTGGGAGAAAGATGTGTCGGTTTATGAGCAAATGGTTCCATATTTTGGACGACATTCTTGCAAAATGTTTGTTAGCGGTAAGCCAATTCGTTTCGGCTATAAATTATGGTGCCTCTGCTCGGCAGATGGATATCTTTATGCTGGATCGGCAGATAACTACAACAAACAAGTTGGCTTAGAAGCTGATGTGGTTCTTCGCTTGGTAGATAATATAGAATTTGCAAATATGCATACCGTGTATTTTGGCAACTGTTGAAGCGACTTCAGTGAGGCATCTCTAATTTCTTTAATTTAATTTTTTTTTTATTTAGTTCTCATTGTTGCCTAATTTTGCATTTTTTTGTATTTTGCATTTTTAGTGTATAGTACTCGTTAGTTTTTTTTTCATTATCCCCTTTTCCTTTTTTTCATTTTATACATACAAATCTTTTTAGTTGTATTTAAGTCGTCAGTAAGGCAAGAAGCCAAATAAATTTGTTTTTTAAAATTTTGAATTAGAAACCTACCGCGTTCCATTTTTTCGAATTTTAAAATTACTGGTTAAAGGCTAGGTAACGATACTAGCCCCAACAACAACTATTTTACTTCCTACTACCTCATGTGCCTTTTGACTGAAAGAAGATTGTGTGCAACAGGTACTGTGCGGGTAAATAGAATCGGGGGAGCTGTGCTTAAAACCGGAAAAAGTTTGGAAAGAGGCAATCATGATTTCCAGTTTGACAGCAACAATAAAATTTTATTTTGCCGCTGGCAGGATAATAAAGAAGTAACAGTGGCCAATAATTTCGATCAGCTCTATCCCACTGTGCCCGCAAAAAGATGGAAAAAGCAAAAAAAAATAGTGATGGCAAAATAATAATAGAACAAGGTCACTTTGTTAATTATGACCAACCCCTACTATTGAAAAACTACACCAAAGGAATGGGAGGAGTTGATTTGCATGACAATGCTGTACAAAATTATAGTGTTGCAATTCGAGCAAAGAAGTGATATTGGCCTTTATGGATTGCTACTCTAAATTCTGCATTGGTAAATGCTTGGAAACTGGACTGTTTCCGTCGTCGTTACCAAAACAAAATTATTAAATCGCAAAAGGAATTTCGAGCATTCTTTAATGGTGAAACAGCAAGATATCGATTCAACGACACTGATGACAATGCTGGTGTCTCACAAAGGCCTTCAATTAATAGTCTTCCTATAAGAATAAGTAAGCATCTTATAGTTGAAATAGAACAAAATAAGAAATAGAGATGTAAGCAATGCCATAAACCAAGCTCTTTTTTATGCAAAAAGTGCAATATTGCGCTTCATACACATTGTTTTGAAGCATTTCATGACAAAAAATAATACATTTTTACTCTAAATAAATGTTTTGTTCTATTTTTCTTTTAATAAATAATATGAATTAGTTTGAGTTTATAAAAAACTTTGTTTTCTTTTTTTTACATTATATGGGAACAATAAAAAAAAATGGTAAATAGTGCCCAATGTTCGATTAATCGAACACCATTTTTCTCAAAAACAAAAAATTTTAAAAAAATTAAAAAAAAATAAAAGATTCGTGTTTTCTAGTCCCAAATTATCTATAAACCACCAAGTTTTCTAAAGTTACTAAAAAAAAATCTCTGGGATGATATGGGTTAATGTTTCGCAAACTGTCGTATAAAATGATTTATCAGTTTCCTTTACTTTATGAACCATTTCCTTAACATTGCATGCTTCTATAAATATGGTTTTCATTTAAATTTAAAGTTTTCACTAACATAGTATCCGGTTCATCCCTTTTTATAGATTTTCTTGCCACTTGTAAATACAAATACCCCATTCTGAAAAAATATGAATATATACTGGCGTCCACGGCTTGCATTTTAATGTTCACGTCGTAAATTATAAAAAAAAACAACATAAATTGTGCAACAAACACATGATGGCCAAAGCCTGCTCTCGACATGATCACATCACAGTTAAAAAGCTCAAAGGATAAAAAAGTACTGAAAACAACGCGGAGGTACTGCGGTATTTTTATTATGAAAAAGTACCAAAGTACTGAATTTTTCAACACTGGTCTGAAGACAACAAAAGATTATGCATTACGTCTTCATTAGTGGCAACAAATCCAATTCTTCGCGAATGATGTAATCTATAGGCTTTATAGACTTTTTTCTTGCTTCCTGAGCTTCCTCGGACAGCATACCTGATACAAATAAATTCAAATTCAGTTGAAGCATACGCTTCTTTCAACACTAAAATATATTTAAAAATTAACACTACTGATAGTATGTACATATATTACATTATCAGCCATGTCACAAATTATAATTCCGTTCGGAAACGGATTTCATTCCGTATTTTGGTGCTTTAGAAAATGACAAACAAATTTTCGGAATGAAACCATATTTGTTTTCATGAACGGAATGGGAGCTTTCTGTACCAGAAAGGCCAAAAAACTATCAAAATACACTTTCTATCAATAAACAAAAACATATGTTTTCTTCGATTACGAACGGAACCATTCCGAACGGAATTGTACTCTGTGACATACATAGCTGTATGTAATCATTTTAAACAGTAAAGAATTATGGCAACTACAATAAGCATGAACGAAAATTCCTGGGGGGTTATTATGTAATACGATTCGAAAGAAGAGATTTACGAATTCGTACAAATTGTATTATGTAGACGTTTTTCGAAAATTTATTTTCGAACGTTCGGAAATATTTTCTTTTTGTGGGATTTTTTTTACCCCTTTTCGTAAATTATAAATTACCCTTTTACAATTGCAACTATATAATACGAAAGCAAATGTCAGTTCATTTAAATTTTTCGTAAATTATTCGAAAGGTGCTGCGCTTGCGAAAACAATAAAAAAATTTAAAAATGTAAGTAATTAAATAAAACTTTTAACAAAAAGTGTCAAATATAATTTAAAACATACGATTTCCTCTATATTCAGAACTGTGAGTGACTTGAAATCACAATTTATACTGTGTTTGTTGTCACAACTCCTTGTTTTTAGTCTGAAAATTTTTTTAAATTTGGGTTGTGTTTAGGGAAAGCTTAAACAAAGCAATGTTTACAAAACCAAGACAGAATATGGTGATGGTTGATTTTATAATTGCACATGCATATTGAGCAAAGGGGCACCTCAAAGTTGCAAATGCTAAATGCAAGTCGAAGGATTTGTGGCAAAGACTATCAAAGGATTAAGATGCGGTTGGTCCACCGTATCGTGAATTGAAAAAGTGGAAAAAAGTGAGTTTTCATTTAATCGATTTTGTATTAACTATTTTTACAAATGTGCTATGTTACTAGGTATGAGAAGAGTTAAATGTCTGTTTTCGGTTGAAGTATAAATGTTCATACTTGGCCAATTACTCCAGGTATTCCACATTTATTAAAAAAAAACATCTTTTCGCCTCCATCTTTTTTTCTTCAGTCATTTCAAAGATAATTTGCTTCGGACAAATATTTTGTTCGATTATTTCGCATACCTCAGATAAGCATATGGAAATTGATGAGTGTGAAAGTCCTACAAGACGATCTTGGTCAATCTGATGTTGGTATCCACCTTGTACCAAACATTTTAATGTTGAAGCTAATTTCATCAAAGGTGCAATGGCTGTCGATCTTTCAGGTGGCATATGTATACACAATTGTTTACATAAATAAATGAATTTTTATTAAGCCGAAAGTTTTTCACGAAACTAAAAATAGTATTTTTATAATTAAATTTGATAATTAAAAATCTTTCTTACGTACTATTATCAAGGCTCATAATGTCGGATGTATCGGATGTATTTCTGCAATTGCATCACTTTCTTTATCGCTATCTTCCAACCACAATGGAACAGAATTTATGTTCTTAGACCGTTATATTTATAATAATAATTACACTACGTGACAAAATTTCAACAAAGTCGTGACCAAATGAATCTGACAGCTAATCTTTATGTAAAATTTTCCGCTGAATCCGAATATGAAGTCAGAATTGTCAAAAGTAGAACAGTTTTAAAGAGAGATTTTCCAAAATAACCGTTATTTGTGTTTTTAAAAAAGATGATGTGACTGAAATGCAAATATCTTAAAAAATTAAAAAAACGGATTATGTAATTCTTTCATTCTAGTGAAAGGTTATAAAATTTCTAAAATAACCATGGATTGCTAGTGAAGATTGGTCAAGAAATGACAGAGTTACAGGGGACAAAAGTTCAAGCTTCATTGAAAATTTTATGATTTTGTTCAATTTTGCTCTTTTCAAGTTATTTTTTTAACCAATGATTTAAAAATCTTAATGTTTTATTGCATGCGACATTACACTATTTTAATATGAACATTTTGCGCCCAACAAGACATAGATTGGTACAAAAATGACAAAGCTACAGAATATTTAGTAAATTAACCCACATAGAAATTCAAAAGTTTCAAGCAATTTTTAATATTTATTGTTACTAAAAATTTAGCTTTGTATATTTATTTGTTGTGGGTTAATTCAATTAATCTTCTGTAACTTTATCATTTTTGCACCGATCTGGATCCTATTGGGCACAAAATGTTCGTATTGAAATATGCTAAAATTTTATTTGTTGGATATTTGCATTTCAGTCACAGCATCTTTTTTAAAAACACAAATAACGGTTATTTTGGAAAATCTCAAAAACTGTTCTACTTTTGACAATTCTGACTTCATATTCGGATTCAGCGGAAAATTTTACATAAAGATTAGGTGTAAAATTCATTTGGTCAAAAAATTGTCACGTAGTGTTATTTGTTATTTTGTTTGGAAGTTTTCACTTATATTTACATTTTGCGGAAAATTTAACGTTTTTTAATTAACGCTTGTTTTTCAAAAAATTTCTGTCAATATTGACAGGTACTGTCAAATTTATCGGCTATAAATTTGGCAGCACTTTGTTTTTCCCTTTTTTTAACAAATACAAATCTGTGGGGCTTTCGAACGGATTAGAAAATACCATTTCATTTTCGATACGGAAATTTCTTTCGAAAGTATTTTCGTTTCGAATCGAATTACATAATAACCCCCCTGTTTTGTTACTTTATCATTTTTTTTTATAGTTTTTTCTGTTTTTTTTTAGAAAAGAGCAGGTAGAAGCAGCTTTAAGATGATACTTCAAGCTGTAATTTGACATCTTTCATTAAACAGCGCTCCACAACGCTAAAAAGATTTTTTGATTTTGTTTATATTTTGTTCTACGAAATTTTATATATGGCACTTTTTCCAACTTTTTTTAATGCAAATCTCATCTATGACAATTGTTATTTACGAATTTTAAACAAGCTAACATATACTACGTTTATACGCACCTCTTATTCGCAAATAAAAATATTGCAAGTAAAGAAAATTGCCGTATTAATAAAATATTATATTATTAAATTTTTATTGCGAATAGCTAACTCACGAAAACAATTTCTGATTAACGACACTATTTGCAAATAAGATTTAAAGCATTGCCACACTTTTAACCGTTTTACGTTTTTATTTCGATGTGGCACATTCATACGACATTAAAAGTAAAATTAATTCAAAATTGTGGAAATAAAATTCACAAATACACAACAATTTTTGATTTTTTCATTATTCATTAAAAAATAAGTTTTTATACGTACAGTGCTACCAAATGAATAAATTTACCATCCGGCATCACACAAAAATAAGAATTTTCAGTAACAAAAGAGGACATATAAACAGTAAGTTAGTTAATCGCAAATAATTTTTATTTGTGAATAGTCTACGTATAAACGTAGTAATATATGAACTTTAAGCGTGTCTGTCCAAACAAATAATAAATATATCAGGCTTATGATATTACGGAATCATAATATTCAGATATCTGACAACAAAACAACAAAAAATTATCCAAATCGGCGAACATAAAAAAAATTAATAAATGCCGCTCTTCAACCATTGTCCGACGCTTCTACGATAAACTAGCCATCACAAGGGAAGATTCGAATTAGGATAGTTTGGTGGTATGCTTGGCGATAATTTTGGAATGGCGATAGCAAAGGGTACATAATTTATATGTACAACGTAAATACATATGTATGTACAAGTTAACAGACTTTAGTATAATGGAATTTTTTTTTTTAATATGTTTGCTATTAGAATATTTAGTAGCTACGCAAAACGAAATTGATAATTTTACAAAATTGTTTTTATATTAAGTTCTGTATCAATGAGATATCAATTAATGAATGAAGAGAAAAAATGGAGAGTTTTTTTTTTCTTTTGTACATAAACCAAAATTAGCTTAGTTTGTTATAATCAACGAAAAGAAATAAAAATTTAAAAAATACCATTGATTAGTTTCTATTCATTTATATTTGTAATTTTTGATGGTTTTTTTAATTGCTTTCTTTTTTAAATGACTTGTTGTTATGCTGGGTACAGACAGTGCAATCTACATGCAATCTGTTGCAATGCATCCTCAAAATATCAAAGCGTTTTGATGTTGATGTAATCTGGAATGAATGCAAAATTAATGAAAATGAATTTAATTTGCTAGATTGCGTAAATGCATTGCATTGTGTGTACCCAGCATTATTATTAATCTTAATTTAGGATGAGAATTAAGGTCCAACCATAATGTGCTTTTCTCAAGGAGAACCAAGTTTAAAATATTCAACTTCTGCTTGAAATCCAATCTTCTTTATGGCTGCAAGTTCTGGAATGCAGCTTCCAAAGGCCTAAACTCGTTACAAGTATTTATAAATCGGTGCCTGCAAAGAATACTAAAAATATTTTGGCCAGTTACTATATCTTATGTGAGATTATGGAACGAAACTGGTCAAAAGCCCGCAAATACGGAAATATTAAGATGGAAATGGCGATGGATAGGGCATACCTTGCGCAAACCCAATGACGATATCACAATAAATGCTATAGAATGGAACCCACAAGGTAGTTGAAGAAGAGGTAGACCATCGCACACATGGCGTCACCAAATCGAACTCGAAGCTGTGACACAAAACAAAAGCTGACACGTAATGAAAACCTTAGCAGCCGACAAATCACAATGGCCCTATGTTCCTTAAGGCTTGTTTACACTATCTCACAATTCTTACGTATTCCATAATACTTTGTGAGATAGAAATATATGTAATGAGTTTTGTTGAGACTGTCAAAAAATCGAATGTAACATAACAGTTTGTGTTCACACCATTACACAAAGTATAAACACTCACACAATAAATTAAATGCAACCCTGATCCAATGAAAAGTATAATTGTTTAGAAAGTTTTCAAAAAACGATGAAGTCGTATGGGCTATCAAACTTTTTTCATTATACTTGTCATTTTTATCACACATGCATGCACACTATCAGACTTTTACATATGACAAAGTATAATAGTGTAAACTAACCTTTAAAGGAACCACGGGAACTATTATACATAAAATTGTTCGGTGGTGATTTTGCTTCATCCGTTTTTCATGTTAATTCAACCTGATTTTACTATAACTTGCGAACAACATTTTTTTCTTTTAAAATAACTATAATTCATGTTAATTTAACATTGCAGTAAAGTTAGAGCAAAATGTCATTTATATTGAAATAACAATCCGAATCACGTTGTATGAAAGTTAGTTCAAGTTGAAAAACGCGAGTTTCTTGTAGAATCGAATTGGTCTGAATGTGATGTAACAGTGTGAAGAAGCTTCAGAGACACCATATGCATTTACTTAACCCTTTCATCCCCGTTGTTGCCTATAGGCAACATTGTGCACTTGTGCTTATAACTGCCGAAATTCTTGTCATATTTTATAACGGTTTTTTTCACTTAGTAGCAGCGTCTGTTGACAATGTTTGTGTAAAATATGATGCAATAAGCTTTGTGGGTATTCATTCGCAAACTGTTTGTTGTAGCATACGTACACGTGAATAATTATTAGTAAAAAGTGTGTTTCAAAATAAATTTAACAAAAATCTGTAAAAACATAATATATCAATAAAAAGTGAATTTTTATATTTAAAAGAGGTAAGAGCAGTATAAAAAATAATAAAAGTGAAAAAAAAGTTGTTGGTTGGAGCTCAGTATTTTTTTAAATGTCATGTTGCCTATAGGCAACATTGGTCCATTATGGTAAAATTTTACATATGAATTTTTAAATTGTTTTTTGATAACTGGTTCACTTCCGTTAGTCTTATGATTGCGCTCAAACAAAAAGGTATATTAGCTGTTGGAACAATAAGAGCAAATCGCATAAAAAACTGTGAACTAAAATCTGAAAAAGAACTTCAGAAATATGGACGGGGAGCAAGTGACTTGAAATTTGAAAATGTGCACAATCTATTCATGTGTCGGTGGTATGATAACAAGATTGTACAACTTATTTCAAACTACATAGGAGAGAATCCAATGAACACATGTAATAGGTGGTGTCAAAAAGAGAAAAAGTTCATCACGATCCCACGTCCAGCAATAGTAGAGTGCTACAACAAACACATGGGAGGAGTTGACCTTGCAGATATGTTGTTAGAGCTATACAAAATAAACCACCGTGCTAACAAATGGTATACGCGCATTATATATTGGTGTATAAACTCATCGGTAGTAAACAGCTGGCTTTTGTATAGAAGAGACATAAAATATACTAGCGAAGAGAAAAACTACATGCCTCTTATTGACTTTCAGCTGAGTATTGCCAACGAGTTAATGAACGCAACAAATGAAGCATTCATACCACGCAAAAGAGGTCGTCCGTCTACGTAACAAATCAACATACAGAACGAATTGCCTATATCATCAGCACCATCCTCACCAGCTCTGTCATCACCAACTTTACCGTCATCTCCAACTTGCTCTTCATCACCCTCATTATCAACTGATTGTATTGGCTCACGTAAAAGAACTTATGTTGCAGAACCTGCAAAAAATAAAAGATTTGATAAAACTAGCCATTGGATTGAATGGGGGTCAAAAGGACGATGTCGACTATGTCAAACAGGCTTTCCAAGATCCAAATGCAGCAAATGCAATGTATATTTATGTTGCAATCCCCATAAAAATTGTTTCGTATCTTATCACACTTGAAATAGTTGAAAAAATGTAAATTACAAATAAATAAAAATAATAAAAAAAAAGTTACAATGTGTGTTAAAATTATCCACAACTGCCCAATGTTGCCCATAGGCAACATTTTATATATCCTTTACCAGGATAGATACAACTTAAATTATTTTTTTATTTCATACATATGCATGTACGAACTAAAATATATAAAAAAAAAATTTTTTTGACATCCCGAAAAAATTCGGGGATGAAAGGGTTAAGAATAATTCAATACACTTACCCCTGTTACACATCCCAGTGGTATAAAAAGAAGCAATCGCCATTAATGACAGGCGAAATAGTTAGCACTTTTACTCAATTCTTACTAGTAACTACTGATGTTGCATTCAAATCATATCTGCATATTTCCCTGGTCACCAGTGTCTAGTGTTGACATGTTTTTCCCTTGAGACCAATATGTTCTTTTATTAATTCACCTTCTTATAAATTGTGTAGATATTTAACGAATTTTTAAAAAAGAATAACCGAAGATTCTATATAAAATGTTAAAGATTCAGACCAATTCAGAGGGAAATTAAGTAATCATTGTATACAGACAAATGAAAAGTTAATGTCATTAGATGTGGTATCGCTATTTCCTAGTGTACCAGTCGATTTGGCACTTGAAATAATAGAGGAAAAATGAATGAATGAAATGGAGCAATATACGAAAATTGACAAGGGACTGTTTTTGAGAATTTTAAAGTTTTGTATAGAGGACAACAGATACTTTATTGTGATGGGAAATTATATACACAACTGAAGGGACTTCCAATGGGATCTCCTGCTTCTCCAATTGTAGCAGATATTGTTATGGAAAGGTTACTTGACACATCCACTAAGAAATTAAATATTAAACCTAAAAAATTAATAATAAAATATGTTGACGACCTATTCGGAATTATTACTGAATGTGGGTTAAATAACTTGTTAGACACATTTAATGAGTTTAATAGAAATATTAAATTTACTTTGGAAATGGAAAGTAACTCAAAATTACCTTTCATGGATACTTTGATAATAAGGAAGGGAAATAATTTGTTAATAGATTGGTATCAAAAACTAACAGCATCAGGCAGAATTTTAAATTATAATCATGGACACAGTAAACGGATTATTATAAATACTGCTAGAAATTTAATTAATAGGGTACTAACAATTAGTGACAAGGTTTATCACAGGAAAACATAATTAAAATTAGAAATATATTAAGGGAAAACAATTTTCCAAATAGTTTGAGTTATAGATTAATTAATGGATATAGAGATAGGAGTAATGGGATTGCTAGAATTACGAGTACAACGGAACCAATGATATACAAATCATTATCTTTCATATCCAATGTTTCGGAAAGAATATAAGAATCAGGAATCTTTGACACTGATACATATAAGATAGCATACAAAGCTTATAATACATTGAACAGTTTATTTAGCAAGACAAAAGATAGAACTAGTAAATGGGATATGTCCAACATTGTCTACAAAATTCCTTGTAAGGGATGCAATCAGGTAACCTGATTCAGGTTTACATAGGTACAACAAAGTAAGGACTTGGATTGCGGGACATAAATCCGATCAAAAATATAGGGACATTAATTATAAAAAAGACAGCATTAAGTCATCATTGTCATCAATCTAATCACTATCCACATTTTGAAGAAGCATCGGTTTTAAATACTGAAAATAACTACAAACGCAGATATACATATGTATGTATATTAGAAATGTTACACATAATTAATACACCAATTTCACAGATAATAAATTTAAAAGCATACACAGAACATACAGCGAATAATTAAAGGAATTTAGTTATTAAGAGAAAGAAGATTAGATATAATATACATATAAGTATGTAAGATCAAAATAAGTTAAGTTGAACATTTTTATATGTTATAGGAATTTTCTTTAGTCAAAATGTTTTTTTATTATTGTAAATGTGGATTTTGAATTAGATTTATAAAAAGGAAATTTTTTCGGTTTATATGAATGTGTATCCTTTAGTTATATTTTATTTTTGTTATTAGGGTCAATTTCAAAAAAAACGTACACATCGAGTTTTTTTTGCTTATTTTTAAAGTTTTTTCAATTCGCCTGTAAGAGTGGCAAATTTATGTAGAAATTGATGAAGAATCCAATCCGGTGGTACTTTTAGGCTCTCAAAAAAATCAATATTTTTTGATTTTTTTTAGGTTTTCTATGATTTCGATCTTGAGCGTCACACACCAAATATGATTAAGAATTCGCTAAAAATGCAAAAATATTTGAAATTCAAGTTTACTACGATGTTCTTTTGTTTCTCAAGATTGACTTTTGTGAAAATCACCTTTTCGATTATAAACACAAAATCACAATTCAATTTGATTTTTAATTTTTTTCAAAAGTGACTAGTTATTTTAAAATTTTAAGATGAAAATATGTAAATTTTTGTTGAAAAAAGACTTGAACTTAGAGGTTACTTGCAAAGTAATAGGCTTGTAACAATGTATTTAAAAAAAACTGCAATTATAAGCGTTTTAAGGGAACAAATCTAAGTGTGACGCTCAAGATATTTTGTGACGATCAAGAGATTTTGTTGCACTTAAACAAGAAATAATGCCAAATTTAAAGTTTAACGAAAAAAAGTTTATTCTTTTACAAAAATTAAATAGAAACAAAACAAAAATTCTTCAAAAAGCAAAAATTTTCATACAAAACTAAACATGTACATATTCTTTGATGTCTTTAACAAAAATGGAAAAAAGGAAGTAATTCTTGAAGAAACTTATACACATATGTAAATATTTGACGCAAAACAATAACTTAACTGAATTTAATTTATAAATTTTCATTCGAACTCTTTATTAAATGACAAACGGTTTTGTTTTTCTCATTCTCATTCAGTTTTAGCACTTTCGAATTAAGTTTGTGGCAGTTGCATAAGTTTCCGGTCCCCAGAGGCTTAAATTGCAAAAGCACGAGCGAGATCTGTAAATCAATTCATCTCTGGATTTTGTAATTATATGGTGAATATCGATTATACCTTTCTTTCTTTCTTCTTTCTTTTACATTCGCCATTACGCGCTTTATCGAGCTTTATTTTCTCTCGATATCTTCGTGCTCTTTCAACCGCCATTAATTTTGTTGTTTAACTCTTGTAAATACAAAAATAAAATCAAAATTAAGCATTTTAAGCTATGAAGCAATATACATCAAAAGTGACGCTCATGAAATGTTTGCCTATTTTGGTTTTTTTTTCGTAGGCAATTTTTTTCTCAAATTCACAAATTATAAAAAAATGAGTTGAAACCATGTGAACAATGATTGTCAACTTCAATTTTTTACATTTAATATATTCACTTTTAAAAAAATTAGCGTGACGCTCATGAAATTTTATCGCGCCCTTACCATGGTGTTCACAAAAACTACGCAAATGGACACTTTTTTTAATTAATTTTTTTTTCGCTTTTTCACTTTTGTAATAATTAAAGTTTGTACTTTCCTAACTTTATTTACTTTATTTAAATGGAAATTGAAAACTAGTAATATTACTTGAATTATAAAAAAGTGACGCTCAATGCAAATTGTGGGGACAACCTTTGTTTGCAACGCCAAATTCGCACTAATTCAGTTTTGACGACTATAACAAATCAAAACACAGGAAAGAAACGCAATAATTCGAAAACTGTTATTAAATGTTGCATATTTACTTTTTTCTTGGTTTTATTTAATTTTGTTTACTAAAAATTCTAAAGGGGGACACATGCTTTTGTATGGAAGGAGTCAGAGGGAGAAACAAAACACCATTCTGAATAAACAAAAAAACAAACATACAAATTTGAGAACTACGTTTTTTTGTTACATATTCCTCGCTGATCACTCTGACATTTTTGTTTTTTTTTTGGGTTTTTTTTACCTAAAATAGAAGTGTAAAGTACGGGGACACAAAAATTGCGTTTTTTTTGAAATTGACCCATTATGGTTTTTAAAAATTTTTATGACAAAAAGGCTTTTGAATTTAATTTAATTTATATAAAATTTGTTAATTTTTTTCCTGAAGATGCTAACCAAAGGTTAGCGAAATATTGAAGAAAAAAATATGTATAATATTTTTGATAAAAGAAGACCTCAAGCTTAAGCAATTTAAAATAATTATAAAAATATAGGTCAAGTAATACTAATTAATATATATAATGTTCTTAAGTTAGTTTAAGCAAACATGCGAAAACATGTAAATCGTATGAGGCAAACCTTATTGAACTGTAGGAAACTATTTGTTTAGTTTTATGAAACTGAAGCAAAGTGCGAAACTGATCGCACGTTCCATACGGAATCAAATTTTTTAAATACATTTGAGAGACTTTTTGTTAATTTTTTGACAGGAGGTTAAGTAAGGCTATGCATATTATGGTTGGGCCCTTAAATTTAAAGTTTGGTTTTTTGATCTCATAGTGATCACTGCTCACTTAAAATAATTTTTTAATTAAACCGTTAACTTGAAAATGAAAATAAAATTAAAATTTGTGTCATTAAACTAACAGTAGATTCAGGCGGATATTTGTTCCATGATTTTTGGTGTTTGTGGGCGAACGAACGGTGTAGAAAAGCAAGCGGGGTATAGAAAAAAAAATCAAATTTCCTGTTCTCTGTGTCTTTTTTTGTATATTTTCCATTGCACACATTCGTATTTTTGTTATTCTGCTTCATTTTATTTTTTATTTCAAATTCAAAGAAGAATTACCGATAACAGGAAAAAATCCACCCTAAAATCATGGGGAAAATTATCGTTTGAATCTATTGTTTTTGGAAGCCACTTTTATGGCGTTATTACACTTGTGAACATTTAACATCTAACATTAATTTTCGAAGATGTTGAAATTTTCCCATAAGAAATACATTGGGCTAAAAATCAAATTTTTCATCATCTTTACAAAATGTTCCTTTTTCGTTGTATGTATTCCATTCTAGATTATTTTAGTGTCATCACTAGAAAAGTGACAATAATTTCTATTATTATTGTGGCATCACTGACAGAATGACATTTGCGTTGAAAGCAGTGCTACCATTTCTCAAGTTTTTCCTTTTGTGCAAGCCTTATTTTGCTTAATTTTTTTATATTATTAAACAAAATGAACTCTAGATTCATTTTGGTATTATCTTTTAAATTTTTGGCACTTTTGTAGAAAAAGGTTTTAAAAATAAATAAAGTTTTATTTTCAAAATGGTGACATTTTTAGTTGATAGTAAATGTTAGATGTTTCAAGTGTGAACACGTATTTCACATGTTCAACATCTTCCATGCGTTTCTCCGAAATGTATGCAAGTGTACAAAGGCTATGGGGTGATACGGGAGAAATTCCGTGAGGACGTTAACCGATCCTGGGGGAAACCAGGGTTCTACTAGGATTGGACGGTCTTAGAACACTTACAGGGTTCTTAAAGGGTCATTGTCCTGATAGGGCTTTTATTGGCAAATGGGACAACAGCATACCGGACTTCTGCAGGTTGTGCGGTGTTTCTGAAGAGCTGGAGACGATCAAGCATGTATTTTGCCATTGTCCTAGGATGCAGGGTCTCAGACAGAAGTGGCTAGGAGATAGATTTCACAACGAACTGGGGTGCATCGCTGGATGTAATCCGGCTGATCTACTGGGGTTTGACAGGGAAATAGTACGGTTGTTTCTGTTGAGAGGGTAATAGTTCTACGTGGTACCTACTAACTTTCTTAATTCTATCCACCTCATACTTCTTTTCTTTTCTCTTCGTTGAAGGGATTCACAATGGACCGCATTAGTCTCCGAGTGGAAGTGTGCCCTTGGGCACATAACCCTTCTTAACCTAACCAAACCGTACAAAGGGCATTAAAAGGAAATAAAAACACATTTTTTTTAAATCACGGTCTGAATCTGGTGTAAGTAAATAATTTTTTAATTAAAATTCCACATACATAGTTTTTTTTTATTCAAATTTAAAAAAAATTGGAATGAAATAAACGTCAAAATAGTTTTAAAAAAAAGGAACTACATAAGTAGTTTTGGAGTGAAAATTTTTAAAATTGATGTAACAAATTTAAATAAATTAAGGTAGAATTTAATTGAACTATAAAAATTTAAAATGAAAATTGGTTTTCTGAAACTGAAGGAAGTAAGTTTTGAGTAATTCAATAAATTTCAAAATTAATTGAATGAATTAAATTGAACAATAAAGCCTGAAAATGTAAACAATTTAAAGAAAATTAACTTTTACCTAATTTTGGACTAAAATTAATTTACATACATACATACCATGAATGTTCTACATGGACATCAACCATTGAAATTATTAAAAATCGTTGTTTTTTTCACATAATTTTAAGCACATTCTTATCAGTTTAACTTTAAGCCGCCCGATATTCTTGGAACAAATAAAAATAAATGTTTGTATAAAGAAACTTAATATTAAAGTAGCATTTTATGTTTGTGTGCAACATGTTAAATAACAATCAACAAAATTGTTTTAATCTATAGCCAAGGAACATTTTTCATCTTCAGTATGTCCTACGCATTCGAGAGCTGGTCTATGTTCCGAGTCCCACATACCTGGTCCACATCGTTTACAGAGTCCGGCTAATGTACAAGGAATTTTAGGAAGTTGTCGGAATTGATGCAGCAATCCACGGGCTTTTCTCAAAATTAATTGTCCGTCCATATACATGGCAAGGGAACTGAAGTGCAGCAGCATTTCGTCGGCTCTTAGATTTTGAGCAATAACATCATCGGCATATACGGCAATAATAGCTAAACAAAGAAACAGATGAAAGTAGTCTGTTAGATAATTGGACCAGCATGCTTCCCACATTCTAATAACAACTGCTTCTGTGAATTCGCGCTTAAAGCAAAGCAAAAGCCACCGATGACAAAATAATAATTCCAATGCATCGCTATGTAGTTCCAAATGCTCAAAGAATCGAGGTAACATGATTCGTATGAGTTCGCGCAAAAAGTTCAGATTTCTATCGACGTCGTTATCGGTTGGAGTGCATACAAAAAATGCTCGTTGCATGAGGCCAACGAAGCACCAAAAGGTTTCTGATTCATTTTGAATTTCGCATAGAACTGGTGCCAATAAATCACTCATGCCTTGCCAGTATGATATTCCTGCATTGTAAAATGCGTAATTTAGCAAAATGGTTTTCATTATTTCTGTGTTGGGGTTATCATCTCCACAGAAAAATGGATTTGTTCGATCGGTTCGCACAACATCCTTTTCAACCACACACTGAACAGTTTTCCAAAAATGGATCTGTTCTTCCGGAGACATTGAGTATAAACGTCTTCTGGTTATTTCCTCGTACTCCTGACGCTTAATATCCATCAGAACAGCTCGATCTTCAAAAGTTGATGAAAACGAATAACATTTTAACAAGAAAGGCCATACAGTTTTTCGAAGACTTTTCTCCAGGCCACCAAAAAATACACACTTGCGAAGCATTAAGTCATCGTCAATTTGACCTTTTTCATTAAGAAGAGTTCCGTAGAAAAAATTGGTAGTAATCTTTTGAACATTGCCTTCTTCAGGATGCAATTCAGATTTTTTAACCTCTGGTCTACAAACCATGAATTGTCGGTATGGTAAATTATGCTTTTCGTGACCTACAGCATGTGTTATATTATGAAGAAAGCAATGCCATTGGTGAAGAACCTGAAAATAGAATATAAGCACAGTTGGTTGCGGCTATTAAAATAATTTGTAAATATGTTTTTAAACGATAAATTAAAAAATTACCCCATATTCATAAAAAATATTTCAGGTATAACACAGGTTTATGAAACGAATATTCTATTAAAAATAAATGTATGAATATTGCTAGAAACACAACTGGGACGAATTATTCGCAACGAATATTCGTCGTCAGATATAGAACACATTGGTATATATGAAAATACACACAATCATTGCGTATACCGAACTCTGCGATAGTTTTATTTCTACTTCTTAGGCAGACGAACGACAATTAAATTGGGACAGGGAAATCTGCATAGAATCACAGGGAAAATTCGCGAAAAATTGCAAAGTTTTAAACAAACACTAAAATTTATTTGAAATCGCTAAGTGGGTTAAAAAACAAAATGTCGGGAAATAACAAAAAAAAATTGATTAAAAGTCCCTAAAACTATAAGGAATGGCAAAAAGTTCGTAAAAAAATTTCGAAATTAGTGAAAATTCGCAAAAATTTGCTAACAGCGGCTTGACAGCAAAGTCTACTATTTATTATTAATCGTTAAAGCTGTAAAGAATCAGAAAATCGCTAAATCGAAATGCAAAACACCAAGGGTCTGCTCGTCGATTTCGAACGAAAACTTCGTTCGCTTAAATTACAGTCAAAACAAAAACAAATTATAAAATATTGTTTTTGTTTTACATGTGAGTTAAGCGAACTAAGTCTTAATTCGATATCAACGAACAGGCCACAAAAATGTTTAAGTATTCCACTTTCGAGTGGATTCGGATTGTAGAACACACCCGATTAAAAGTTATTTGTTTTTTTTTTTTTGTTGAAATATGGTCAACCTATGATGATATAAATGTTAACAAGCAAATAAATTACAAAGAAATTTTAATAAATTATTTTGCTAGTTAAAAAAGATGAAAATGGATGCAGTAAAATAATTAAAGAAGTTTAGAATAATAAATGTTTATATAATCTAGCGTATTTTTATAAATTAAAAAATATATTAAGTCACATTAATACCTGGAATTCACGTACTTATGCCATGTCACAGAGTACAATTCCGTTCGGAAACGGAAGTCATTTCGTAATTTTGTGCTTCAGAAAATAACGAAAACATTTTTCAGAATGACATAATTTTTTTTTATAAACGGAATGGTAGTTTTCTGTATCTGAAAGGCCAAAAAACTATCAAAATACACTTTCTATCAATAAACAAATGTGTTTCCTTCGGTTCCGAACGGAATCATTCGTAACGGAATTGTACTCTGTGACATGGCTGATTGCAAGGCGAATTCACTAGAAGGTGGGGTCAAGTCAACATATGGTGTTTTTTCGGTGGTACCGACTTGTCAAAGTTTGTACACAACCTAGTTTTTTATGTTTTCAAAGCTATATTTTTTACTAGCAATAGTTAAGACAACCCGACCACAGAAGCAGTTTTGTTGTAGAGTTGTCTCATTTGACGAATTTACGCAACGAATTCTTGCCGACGAATTCTTCGTACTATACGAAGTACGGCGTTCGTCCCAGTTGTTTATACCAAATGGGGGAAAGTATCTAAACAAAACAGTTTTTACAATTATCGGGGACTGAAAACCACAATTATTTTAGATTTTAAAAAAAAACATTTTCTGATCAAATTGAGGGACTTTTTATGCAGTATATAAACCATAAGTTTTTAGTCAAGGCGTATTCAAACAGGTAAACTCATCTCGTCAGCCGTTCATCAGCTGTCTCCACGGCGAAATGTCAAAATATAAAATTGTTTTGAGAAGAAGTTGATTGAAGTGCTAAAAATATAATTTTTATAAAAAAAAAATTTCAAAACTGCGAATGATTAAAGTGAATTTAATAATTTTAATTTGCAATAAAAAAATTTTGACAGCTATCAATTATATTGCAAAAACAAAATACATGGGGCTTTTTAAATTCGGCTTGTTTTTAGTTTTCTTTTATTGCTGATTTTATTAAACTAATTTATACCTAAAAATACAAGTGCATACTATGAATCGCAATGTAGACTCACAGACTGTGGGAAATGATTACTCAGCAGTCCGGTACTCACGCACCCTACTAGTGTATGTCGCAGAGGTTAATCAATCAACGTGACATAAACCTAAAAAAGGGAAAGAATGTTGAACCAGAAGTAACTGGTCGATATGGTGCGGTGATACAAACGAGAGTGGCGACAGACCTATTCTTTCAAGAATTTAAAACGAAAATTACAAACACCTTGTTCTGCCTACCACCGGGAAGACTACACCCGGAAGTCCCCTCGGGTAAAAAAAATAAACAATATAAAAAACCAATTAGGCTTTTTACTGGTAAACAAGCGTTGTTGCTTCTCAAAAAAGAAGAACTCAACATATCCCAGCTAAATTCCTAGCCTTAAAAATCAATAATAATGTAAACAGGGAATAAGTGGAAAATATATGGAACACTTTCTTTTTTTAATGATTTTGTTAGTGTCCATTCACATTATACGATTTTTGTCGTTGCGATTCGTACCTTATGGACGAGAGGGGAGGGAGGAATTAAAAGGGGTGTACAAGCGAGTGTACTCTTCGATTCATTTTGTTTTCTCATTCGTTCTCTCATATGACGAAAAATGTATTAAAGTCGTAACGACAAAAATCGTACAATGTAAATATTAGGCCGACTTCAAAGAGGAAACGACAATAATCGCAACGACAAAAATCGTATAACGTGAATTGGGACTTATTCGTGCTTAATTCCCAATTTTTATTCTTGTTAAAAACACTGAAATTTATTGTTGATAGGATAAGCTATTCCTATGCGCATTTCACTGGTTGCTTAGGCCAGTTCATCCAAGAAGATTTTAGAAAAACTAAAGATATTAAACCAAATAAAACCGTTAAGCGTATAAGAATTATAAGCAACAGTTCTACAGTTCTATAAAATTTGTATTCCCACGAAAAGTATTTTGATAATAAACTGGCAAGTGCTTTATATTTTTTGCGAAAACAATAAAGCAAGTTGTTTTTATTTTGTTTTTGCCTAACCTACTTACAACTACAATTTATGTTGGAAAAATTCCAATCAATTGTAGTGGGGAATGCAAGAAGAGATTTGATTTTGTTACAAGTATAACTGTTGCTTATGATTCTTATACGCTTAGTCTGGGTTCACACTATGAAAGTTTTCTTTCAGAAAGCCTGAGTTTATGGGTGAGAGAGGAGAAAAGAAAAGCATGTTCTCTTCCCCTCTCACCAATAAACTCAGACTTTCTGAAAGAAAATTTCATAGTGTGGTCCCAGACTTAACGGTTTTATTTGGTTTAATATCTTTAGTTTTTCTAAAATATTTTTGGATGAAGTTTCCTGATGATCTGGCCTCAGCAACAAGTGAAACGCGCATAGGAATAGCTTATTCCATCAACGATAAATTTTAGTGTTTTTATTAAGAATAAAAATTGGAAATTAAGCACGAATAACAAAATCATTAAAATAAAATTTTGTATTCCCACGAAAACTATTTTTTTATTTGTAATGTTTAAATTTTTTTTTTTGTGTAAATATTACATTTTTTTTGAGTGTATTACAAAAAATTGTAATAATTATTACAGTGAAACTTCGATATAACGAATATAGAGGGGATCGAAAAATACTTCGTTATAGCTATTGATTCGTTATACATATGCATTGTGAAACCTTGGTATAACGAAATTTAAAGAAATACAAAATAAATTTGTTATAACTACAGTTTTTTTTTGTCCAAATTCTATTTTACACGAAACTACTATGTATGTACATAATAAAAATTCACTATTTAAGAGGTAAATAAAAAATTATGTTTTTATTATTTTTTTACATTTTAGTAAAATATTGTGTAATTTTTGTTTGTTTACGCAAGTTTAGAATGCAAGCATCAATATTTTTTTGACAGACGCTAAGCTGTCGAATGTATTTTGCGGTGTAGAATCCTGTGCCTCAAAAAATGTTTGCAGTTTTCCGACAATTATTTTAGCCTCTCTAGCGGTTACAACATTTTCGATTTCTTCATCCTCCTGCTCACCATTATCTTGTGGTTTCGTTACACTAGTAATAACGTCATCATCGGTAAGGGACCCGGTAAAAGTAATGTTGTCATCCAAAATCATCAAACCGTTCTGTTTATTAAATTGATTTTTTAGAATAAACCATTCTTCACTGTCTTGGAGGCAAACATTTTCTGTAATCCAAATATTTTATAGCAATTGTTAATTTTTCGACACTTTATCATGTCTTGTGTGCCATTCTTATTCCTTGTAAAACGTTTATAGAGCTTTTGCGCCCCTCTTCAAGATCGTTGATTAAAATTTTGACTACCTCTTTGCGATAAAAGTGTTTGAAATTTTTGATTATTCCCAGATCTAGAGGTCGTAGTTTCGATGTTGCGTTTGGCGATAAAAATTGTAATTTCATGGATTTAGGTGATGGAGCATTTTTATGTGCTGTGCAGTTTTCCACAAACAGTAAAACTTTACGATTGGCTTTAGTCATATCGTTGTAAAATTTTTGTAAGTAATGAAGCCATATATCGCTGGTCATCCAAGCTTTTTTGTTCACAGTGCAGTCCACTGGTAAGCTTTTTATGTTTTTAAAACATCTTGGGTTAGTCGATTTTCCGATTATGAGCAATTTTCCCTTTTCAGAGCCTGTACTGTTAACAGAAAATAAAATAGATAATCTTTCTTTACTATGTTTTCCACCGTGGCATTTTTCGGATTTAAACGCCATTGTTCGGTCTGGTGCGCATTTAAAAAATAGTCCAGTTTCGTCTGCATTTAAAATATTATGCGGCTCATATTCTGCCAACAAACTTGGTAACAATGCTTTCCATTCAGAACAAACTTCATCACTTACACTGGCACTTTCTCCCTCACTTTTCAAAATCCGATATCATAGCGCTTTTTAAAATCAAGCCAACCGATACTATATAGCTTTAAAATCGTTGTGTCCCAGACGTGCTGCAAACTGTTCAGCTTTGGTTCTTATCATCGGTCCTCCTAAAGGAATGTTTTGATTTCGACATTGTGTAAACCATTTAGATAAACATTGCTCAACGTCTTCATATTCCGCAAGGCGAAATCTTTTGCTCTTTAAAGCTTTATGGCCATTTTCTCAATGTACCGTCAAACTGCCTGTTACTAAATGTCAACATAAATTTATTAGACCGATAAACTGTTTGTTAACAATTTTGGGGTTCTCAATATACCGACAAAAAACATGGTTTTAAGTTGGCAACACCTCTCAAAATACATGTAAAAGTTGGAAATCAGCTGATTGAATTTATCTGTACGGCAAATAAAAGTAAAATAAATAATCGACAGATGAGTGCTGGTTAGCTTTGCGACAGAATAGAAGCAAATGAGACATTGAGAAAACCAAATTTCTTTAATGTGCAGTTTTTCGTTGATCGTGTAATGAAAAAACGGCCATTAGTGTTGCAAATAATCTCCCGGTTTTTTAAAATTCTGGAAAGATTTCTCGGCGGTATATTAAATTGTTTAGCAATTTCTTGCTTAGATTTGTCACCACGATCAACAGCATCAATTATAGAAATTTTTTCTCGTATAAAAATTGATTTACGAATTTAATACACTCACTTTGGCAAAGAACCAAAACAGATCTGACTACATAAGTATGTGGCGCTTTACATATGCAAAGACATTTATGTACATTTCGTTGCTTTTAAAAGGGACTTCCCCGTTTTGCTTAAAATTTAATTTTGCTTTATTCTAACTTCGTTGTATGGTGGCGATAGTTCAAGACTTTGTTATGTAGAGGCTTTTGATAACGGGATTTTAATGGCTAACTCACTTAAAATGTTATACATATGTATGTATTTCTCAATTATAATTTCGTTGTATAGAGGCTTTTGAAAAAATACTTCGCTATATAGAGGCTTTATAGCTCAGAATTTCTTCGTTATATGTAGCTATAGAGCATTTTTGTATGAAAAACTTTGCAATAAAAAGGTTTTTTCAAGGGACTCAGCTAAAAATTCGTTATATTCGGCCATGTTCTAGAAATCGAAATCACGTGAAATTGAAATCGAACAAATTTTGAAAACTTTTCCGTGTTCAAGGTTCGTAAAAATATTTCCTTTTAAATACGTCATAGTTTTAGGACCACTTTCCTCTACCTAAAGTACTTTTGAAATCAGGAAAAGCTTCGTTCATTTTTACAAAAATTCAATTAAAAATCTTCATCGATTTCACATTCACGTGGTTTCGATTTCCAGAACATGGCCGATCGTAATATCGAAGTTTCACTGTATATAAATCAAAATATTACATTTTTAAATAATTAAAGTTAAAAAAATCTAAAATTCCATCGATTTTAATTTTTAATTAATAATTTAAGAATTTTGGCCAATGAAAAACGATTTTCAGCCACTGTGAGACGTTGAAAAAGAAACATTAAAATAATTTTAAATAATAATTGTATTTTTTTTTAGCATTATTGCTTGCTATCGGCGTCTGCATTTATTGAAAAAAAAAATTGAATTAATATTTGTACGGAGAATATGTGAATGTGTGTGTTTGCCAAGCACTAGAAAATGAATTGCAAAATATTAAAAAGACTAAAAAAAAAACATTCAAAAATTCTTCAACAAATATATAGAAAAGTTATTGAGAAAAAGGTTTTGGTTGCGGGCTGTTTGGAAGGGAAAAAAATAGCATTTTAAGAAAGAAAAAATGCCAAACAATATTTGTTACGTTAAAAATACAATACCTGTACAAATTGATGATGTATCTCACGATAATGGAGGAATACTAATATGTCGACGACTTACAAATATTGAAAGTTTTTACAATGACCCATGTGACTCGATATCATTGGGTGTTTTTTGGTGGATTTAGAACCATCAGAAATAAAAGAAATATTTTCATTGTCAGACATAGAATTCCATACATGAACAAGTTATTAATATTGCCACTTTGATTTTATTATACTATTGTTACCTTAGTTAATTAAAAGAATATAATCACCAAAAATAACTATGTCGGATCCTATTAGTCCCCGTAAAAAAATTAAACGATTAGAAAATGCAATAAATTCTGAAAGTAAGTATAATGTTATAGTTCTTTTTAAAGTTTTTGTGGCAGTTGAAATAATTGTCTCACAATTACAACTACTTCCTCTGTACATCTGCGGAAGAAAACAAGGGTTTTGAGCATCATATCATTTCGTACAAAAACGGTTGAAATATTAATCTTCTAAAAATTAGTTTTTAACCACCGATATGCAGGTGAAGTAGTCGGAATTCAGAGGAAATATTATATCCTAGAATAATAATTAAGATTACTATAATAAATAAATTTAATTTCAGACAAAGTTCCTACATGCTCAGAAAATAACTCCATAACCAAAGGTATTAATGAAGTAAAAGACATTGTAACAAAAATGCAGAAAGAAATTAATGTTATTCGAGGTACCTCTTTTATTGTTGCTCCGGACGACTTGAAGTTGTTATACATTAATAATTTTATTTTTGAAGGCCAAATTAAAATTCTTATGGAAGCAGTCTCAGAAATCAAAGTAGTGGTAGAAAATCTTTTAAAGAAACATTGTGTCGAAGTTGCGATTCACAAAGAATTTCCTAAAACAACGGTGGAAAAGCTGATTCATCTGAATGAGACAATTAATGAAGAAAATAGGAATTCATATATACATACGTTAGTATTTTTTCATGATCATTACTATAACATACATATATTATTTTCATATTTTTTAGCCGTCCATTCCTTTATACTTTATTTTGTAAGCAACATTTTTTCTGGGTCTTAAGCAATTAACGTACTTTTTATAAATCTCATAGGTTCCAGTTGTAACATAATTTTAAAAACAGGTGGTGTATTAAAAAGTTTTAACTATGTTATTGATAACAAGGTTTCATTAGAATTTAATGTTGATGGTGTCCATGGCAAACATAGTGTGAAGAAATTGGAAATTTATATAGTGTCCTCATAGGTAATTGTTTATATTTAGTTATGGTTTTTTCTTCATCTAAAACTTAACAATTTAATTGCATCTTTTAATTTCAGAAGCCGTGTCACTTCAAAACGACACTACTGTTGGATCACCAGAAGAGAAAATTCGCAAAGCAATGCAAAGACAGAAAAAACGCCAGTTTAAATATAAATGTGTTCCAAAACCAACAGCTGATAATAGTACCTAATACCAAAAATAATTTAAATTTTTTTTTCAAATAATGTACTTATTTGATAAAATTATTTTATTTGATAAAACTATTAAATTATTTTAAGTTTATTTTCTGATTTTTAATGAAAGTATTATTTTTTAATTTGTCTTTAAATTCGTAAAAATAAAAATTTTATGTTTAGTAAAAAAATGCGTTAAAAGTACCTAATTACTATACTAGATAAATTGGACTAATTCAACGATCCTCACGCTATGCTCCCAGGGGCCGAGCACTTTTCGTGAATTTCACACACACAACACGAAGGTTAACGAAACTCACTTAAACAATTGTAAACAGTGTTACCGTTCAAAATTTTCAAAAAGGGGCACAAAAAGGGGATTTTCAAAAAAAAAGTGTCACAAAAAGGGGAATTCTGAGAAAAAAAGGGGCAACTTTAAAAACAGGAAAATTTAAAAAAACGTATGTATTTATTAAATTATTTTCATCGAAAACTAAACATAACAAAAAATAAACAATACTTACAAAAACAAAAAATAGTTCATAATATGATTTGATACAAAAAAACTTTACATTTAAATAGATAGAGATACATATGTATATATGTAAGTATATGTACATAAATATTTGGCACTTGGATTATTTTACTTTTTTACCAAAAAAATTAAGTTACGAAAAAACCTCGAGGAAAAAGTATATAAAAGTATTGATAGGAAGATAGTTAATATCAGGTACAGATCCATTTTTTTATAAATTGCAGTGTTATGTTGTTTCTTCAACTATTAAATATCTATTTTTTTGAAAACGTAAATCTATATTTATTAATCAATTCATCACTGGGAATCCAATCTTCCAAGTCATTTTGATACAAATTTAAAGCGGATAACATAGACTGGCAGGTATCTACTTTCAGTCTATTTGTCACTTTATTTTTTAAATATGCTAACTTAGAAAAAATCCGCTCAGCGGATGCACTACTATGTGGTAAAGTAAAAACATACGAAGCAAATTTATACAAGTTTGGATATAAATTGTCACCCAAACAGTTTTTTTTCAATTGCCAATTTCGTACCAAAATGTTTCAGGCTTAGATATTTTAAAAATTGCTTCATAGCTTTTATCGTTTGATCTGGTTTCTAAAAGTTTGAACTCTTTTATAAAATCATCTGGGCTAGTAATTATATCAATAAAAACGGTAACAATTTCAAAGTAATTTATGTCTTCAGCTGACTTAGTAAATACTGGATCTAAAACCTTTAATGAACTCAGCCTCTTATCGCTATTATAAATTCTTGATAAAATTTCTTTGCACAGCTTTTGGTAAAAAAGTAAAATGTTGTTTTTAATTTCTACAATATCACTATTTAAGATGTTGTTAGTACATATTTCTAGCTCGGCTTCGTGGCCGATATATATATTAAGAGTTTCTTTTATATGCAGAACATCAACAAAATCAATTTGTTCTATATTTGTTTGCATAACATACACTTTTTTTAAAAAATGTTTAAAAATTTCTAATACAATATCTTTCGTGGATGAAACTAAATATATACTTTGTGATGATTCGTTTTGAAAATTAAGGTTTAATTTATTCATAATATTTAATACATATACATACTAGAAATTTGAGGTAAATTTTATTGTTAATACATAGCCCATCCTGAATTATATTAATTTTTTCCAAATTAGATGCTATTTTCTCTTGAAATTGAGCTCGGATTCATTGGTTGACAGTATAAAAAAAATTTGGTTCAAAAAGGGGCAAAAGGGGCACAAAAAACTACAAAATGATACAAAAGGGGATTTAAAACAAAGGGGTCAAAAAAGTGGCACGGCAGTCAAAAAGGGGCAAAAATGCGACTTTAGTCGCATAATGGTAACACTGATTGTAAAAAGCAAACATTTCATTCAGTTGTATGCTAGCTTTCAAACACAGAATACACAGAACTGTGAAAAGTGACGTGTGAAAAAGGCCCAAAGCAGTTGCGAGGGCAGCTTTCGAAGAAAGAGAAATAATATGTTTTTTGGTAGTAAAGTGGCAATGTGTAAAAACAGGACGCTACTATCAACATGAATTGCGTAATCAAAACAAAAAATGCAAAAAGGGCAGCTTTCGCAGAAAAAGAAAGAAAAAAACACAATATTTTCTGTCTCGTGACACCTCTGTATGCTCTGTGCTTTCAAACAAGCAAGTCGTCGTCGCTTTTGTTGTTAAAAAACAAAAACAAAACACTAGTAAATATCTCAACTGAGTAAATATATTTGTCTGTTTTTTTTCAGCATTTCAACTTTTGTCAGTACACTTTGAATATTTTTCTATTATTGTGTGTATCATAATGTGGAAAGTAGAGTGGGAAAAACAATTTTTATTTTCGTTAAATATATTTAATGAAGCTGAATGCCTTGTTTGCAATCAGAAATTAAAAAGAATAAGTGCATACAGTTTTAAGCGTCATTATGATAGTTGTCATTTTGACCTGTCGAGTTTGTTAGGGGAGGACTGGGATAGGCTTATAATAAAATTAAAAAAGGACTTGGAATTAAAAAATAAATTATAAATTAAAAAAAATTTGATTTAACTGAACAATTATAACAAATAGAATTTGCGAATTTTTGTTTCTTATTGTGAATTATGCTATGTTTTCATCAAAATAAACTATACAAAATAGTTTAATTTTATGACGGCAAAATTAGTTTTAAGCGGAAAACAATAATACTCATTAAAAAAGTTTTATTTTAATATTAATATTATATAATATATTATATAAAACATTCATGAAAAAATTTACTTTCGTAATTGCGTTTATATATTTGAAATTTTTCTCTACACAAATGTTGTTCAACATTGTAGCACAAAATTTCTTCCAGTGCACGCAAAATACACACACTACTAAACACACATTTTTAACTGGCTCTCTTTGTGGTGACCGCTGGACTAATTAGTTATTAGTTGTCAAAGTTTGTATACAAACTAGTTTTTTATGTAAACAAACCAATTTTTTTTACTAGCAATTTTTTTGACAACCCGACCACAGAAGCAGTGTTGTTGTAGAGTTGACCTCACCTTCAACTCAATTCGCCTTTGACACACCAGACAGTCCCATGGATCTCTAAAAATTCTTTCCACACCTACCACTTTCTACTTAATATCATCATGGATATTTACTTCATACAATGGAATTTAAACGCCTCTTAAACAACCTCCACGAACTTCAACTTTTGATTCGTGATTTTAATCCTGATATCATAGCACTGCAAGAAACCCGGTTACCATCACACAATATACACCTTAATGGCTATCAAACAGTAAGTTCTACATACAATACTAACACTGCCTTGTTTATCAAAAACAACATCAATATAATAGCTATCCTTCAACGCAACGAATTTTCAATCGAGGCTGATATTTCTATAGGTTTTAAACTAAAAATAATATCTGTATACCTTAATTCTCAGATAATAACAGCAATACACTAATATTAGGGGACTTTAACGGGGCTATGCCAAAACCAATAACAGATGATATAGAATTGAGAACATCTTGAATCAATCTAATATGACTCTTCTAAATGATGGGTCGCCTACTCATTTCTCAACCAGATCAACATTTACACATGTCGACCTCTCATTTGCCTCAGCTGACATTTATCCTTTCTTATCATGGTACACTGATGAGTACATCCACGGTAGTGATCATTTCCCTATTCACATAAAATTCAATATGCCCATTACCTCTTACGCTAGTACTACGCAAGTTCGCTTTAACACTAATAAGGCCGACTGGACCAGATTTAGAAACTTACTGTCAACA
This sequence comes from Pollenia labialis, assembly GCA_949318255.1. Taxonomy (NCBI): domain Eukaryota; kingdom Metazoa; phylum Arthropoda; class Insecta; order Diptera; family Polleniidae; genus Pollenia; species Pollenia labialis. Next base: position 64,252,620 of record OX439141.1, read on the forward strand.
ACACAGTAAAAAAAATTAACCACAAATATTAATAAAGAAACCGCCAAACTTCAAAAAATCATCATATCAGCCGCAAACTCTTCCATCCCCCCCTCTTATAGGAAAAAATGTTCATACTGGTGGAATACTGATCTAAAAATCCCTCGGGATAATAAACAACGTCTCTTTAGAACTTTTTAAAATAATCCTAGCACCTATAACTTAATTGCCTATAAAAAAGCCAACTCGATTTTTAAACTTAAATGCAAGAATGCCAAAAGGGAATCAGTCTTTAACTTTACAAGCCAAATCAACCCAAATACTCCAATGGCCAAAATCTGGAATAATTTACGGAAGCTAAATGGCATTAAAACGCATTAGACATTTAGTACATAATAACCAACTAATCTCCAACTCAATTGATATAGCCAATGCCTTTGGCAATGTGTGATCTCAACAATCTAGTGACGACAATTTCTATCAGACTCAAACACAACAAGCAATCCACTAATAGCGATATAAAATATACACCAAATAATGCCACAAAAATGATCGAAGAAGATATAACACTTTTTGAACTTAAACTTACTCTTTACTCCTTAAAGGGCCAGACGCCTGGATTGGATTTTTTTTTATTATTGTTCCTATGCATAAACCTAGCAAAGACCCCACCACGATTGACGGATACCGCCCTATTACGCTAATCTCTTGTATGTCCAAAGTCCTTGAGAAAATTATAGCCACTAGACTTATCTGGTTTCTTTTAAAAAAACAAGTTCTCTGATATTCACCAAGTCGCCTGACTTTGAAAAAGCCTTCGATCGCATTGGCATTCACACAATAATATCGCAGCTAAAAGAGTGGAAAGTCGGCAACAAAATTTTTAAATATGTTTTCTCTTTTTTATCTCCGTTATCAGAAGTGTTATTCCAAATCGCAACAAATAAACTTAACAAGATCATATCAAATAATAAGTTCTTTAAACACGTCATGAATGCAGATGACCTATATATTTTATGGAAAAATTAACGAATATCGACATGCAATACGAATTTGAGTCCCTTTTTGCAGCTATAATGTTCTAAAATTTCGTTTTTAAAAAGTTAAATACTACACATGTGCAAAAAAACTTCATGCAATAAGTAGACTTCGCACGTAGACCAACTAAAGAAATCTCTTCACTCACATCTTAACTTAATTAAATGTTCATAATATTTCCACACAACTACCACTCCGCTATCCCTCTACTGTAAGACTAGCTCTAATCTTAGCAACTGATTTACATATTGACCTTGAGTAGCAAAAGGTTTATAACTCAACTACCCCTTACTAGAAACTTAAAGCGTCATGCTTTATCAACGATTTGTTATCGCTGCCAAAAGAATCTACACCTCACAACATTTATTTAACACTTTTTATAGATGTCTCTTCGTTTTACAATAGTATCAATTGGAAAATTCTTTACACGGAGGGCTCTAAGACTTCAACTGCTACATATTTTGCGGTCATTTACCACAATTCTAAGACAGACTTCTTAGGCCTACTAAACAACAAAAGCTCCATTTTTACCGCTGAATCCACAGCTATACTCCATACACTAAATAAGTATAAAACTACTCGAGGCAAATAAAAAATTTGTTCCGACTCTAAATCTACAATTACTGCAATCCAAAACACTAAAAACAAAAGTATTACTATATCAAAAATAAGAGACATATTGATAATGTTTCACACAAAATTCAAGCTCATGTGGGTCCCTAGTCACATAGGCATAGATGGCAACACTTTAGCTGATCAAGAAGCTAAATTTGCAACCTCTGCCCCTATAATAACATATCCCTCTGCAAATAAGGAGGACATAAAATTAATAATATCAACAGGTATTCAAAACTCTAAACCTGCAAATTGGGCAACCAACCAACACATCTATAAAACCTTCAACCATTATGGCACAAGATTGAGATTTGGACACACCTTCTTAACGCATCAACACATCTTCTTTAACACACAACCAATGGTTTGTAACCTATGCCAATCTAATGCCATACTGGATATAGATCACTTAATCTTTAACTGTCAGACTATCAGAATAGCACAAATCTCACTCTTCGGAAAAATATGTTTACCGGATCTGTTAAAATGTATTACTTACGATAATATCAAAGATGTTAACGCCCTATTAAAATACTGTAACATTTACAACCTAGTAATAAATAAATAAATACATAAATAAAAATTTAAGTTTCTTTAAGCAAATAAACAAAATTTTCCCACTTTGATAGGATTTTCGCCGATACCTAATAACTTAATTCATATTCCGCCGCTACTGGCAATTGCAGTATATCATAGGAATTTCAAATCTAAGATTTTTTTTGTTTTTGGACTTTACTAGGTGATATACAAAACGAGCTTGCTGTCTTTTACAAAAAAAAAAAAACAATTAGTTGAATAGCAAAACGAAAGTGATGCTTACTGTAGATTTACTTGCAAAGTCAATTCAAATTTCAACCAATTCCATTCAAATGAGTTGGAAATGAATTGCTAATTCTTTTTATCTAAATCATTTAAATGAATTCAAAGCAGTGTTCGAAAATAAACACTAAATATCGTTCTTAAGTGTTCGGTAGATTTGTGGAAAACACAAACGCTAATAGTGTTTGTGTAGAAAATCATTAAAAAAATAACGTTTCCCTGTTAGTCATCTTTCGAACACTAAAATAATACTGTTTTCATCCAACTCAACAAAAGATGAAAACATTTAATTCCGTTCGGTTTTTTTTTTTTTAAACACAAACTTCATTATGTTCGGTTCGGTTCATTAATGTTCGTTCGTTTTACATGTGCTTAACGTTGCCAGATGAACAAACAGATAAATCTTGTTTATTGCTGTTTTTTAAGATTTTATATAAAATACATTTTTCTAATATGGCAAAAAAATTAGAAACTGCCATACATATAAAAAACAAACAAGTCATAAATTTTAATTAATTTAAGAATTTCATAAACCCAATATTTATATGGGAGCCGCCCTAAGAAGTGGTGATAAAGAGCAAGTATGTCCCCAGAAAATCATTATATCCCCCTAGGAGGGACTCCTGAGCGGTTGTGGGACTTTTTCTTCAATATATTTATAGTCTATATTCAACATTTTGTATGGGAGCTCCCTTAAGGAAAGGAGATAGCGGGTAGTTTTTTTTCAATACATCTTGAAAACAAGAGCTAACCTAAATGAATTTTTTGAATTTTTCTATGAGTTTTTATTGGTGTCCCGTTTTGGCAATTTTAAATGGTGGCAAGCCTAATTTAAATATTAAAATTATGTTTTATATTTGTATGCTGAGTATATCTAAAACTTTTTAATGTGATTAAATTTCATATTACAACCCCTTTGAAAAAGTCGTCAAACAATCGACGAAACGTCGGGAACAAAATATTGTAATTTAAAATTGAATTTGTTAATTCAAAAATAACATTCATAACTAATTATAATTAGTAAGTTATTAAATTAAAAATAATTAAAAGTACAGTTCCATGTTTTATTTTATCTTTTTGTCCCGCGAGACATTCAAATATCTTGTTTTTTTAAAGCTTTTTATAATAAATAAATCTGGCAACCCAAATTTGTATGTACTTGTTATAAAAAAAACACTAAAGAACATTAAAATATAATGTTTTTCTACAGTATCACTACAATTGTTCTGTTTTTTAACGAAGAACAGAACATTAATTTCTTGAAAATAGTTACGAACGGTATTAAGGGTTGTGTATGTCTACGCAAACACTAAAATTATAGATAACTTTCTTGAATGTGTGTGAGCCGAACGCTAAATAATGTACTGTTTATTTTCGAACGCTGATTCAAAGTCAATTCAATTCAAATGAATCTGTAAAATGATTTGCAATTCACTTTAACAAATTCATTTGCATTGGAAACGAATTGCAATTCATTTGAATTTGTCAAAATGAATTAAATTCATTTGAATTGGAAACGAAATGAAATTCATTTCTGCCTAATTCGTTTGAATTGATTCAAATTTCATTCAATTAATTTTTTGTGTAAGAAGAATTATTATTTTTGAAAAACTTGACAGTATATTATTAATTTGAATGTCTTTTGGCAAATTAAAAGATTTTTCTTACATTTTTTCTTAGTATAGGATTTTGTTCTATACAAGATAATAATTTCAAGCCTGTTCATCGATTTCGAACGTTAACGTTCGCATAGAAAATTATATGTAAAACAAAAACAATATTCGAAAATTTGTTTTTGTTTTTAATGTAGTTTTCTATGCGAACGTTGACGTTCGAAATCGTTAAACAGACAGATAATTATAAAAAAATATAATTTTTCAAAATTAAATAAAGTTTTTTAACTGGATAAATTGCATTTTAGCTGGAACCTAAACCACACCCAAAAACAGGTAAATCCAGGCCGTCTGGCAACTCTACCGGTAACGGTAAATTTTGCGCAAAAAGTAATTTGCAAAGGTGTTTCTTATTTACCTGGGCTAAATGATCTAATCCTCCATAATGAAAGTGTAATATTTTATATTGTGATTCCCGCGAAGCTATCACCAATTGACCAGATGTACAGCTGTTATCATTAAAGAATAATCGCAATGACCGCATCTGACTTAAGTCAACTGAAAATCGACGACATTTTATATTCGATTTGCGACGCACAGTAGGTGTCGTGTTGGCACTATCTGGAAATGCGAGATTATGCTTGAATGCCAACAACTCTGGCGTCATCCAATTAGGATTATTGTCGTCAGACACAGATCCATCGGAGTTCAGCTGCAATTGTTCCCGATCTGCAACAACAACACAATTGTACGTTTGTGAAATATTGGCATTTTCTATTTGTGGATTTGATATTGTTATATTAACAGAAGTGATTGGATTTTTTTTTATTAATGCCTCCAAGTCTTCCAGTGATGCTTTTTTTCCTCCCAACAATGGCTGTAACTCGTTACGAAGTTCTTGCATATCAACTGTTGCTGTAACATCGTCTTCTTTTGTAATATCATTTTGTGTAGTCGCAATGTTCTCCGCATGTTTTGCTTTATTACCATCATCGCCATCAATACTGGAACATCTCCTTGATAAAAATGCATCCACTTTACCATAAGTTAATGGCAATAGTGGGCCACGAATATAGTCCAACGCACTGTTTTCATCGGACAATGGGCACTTGCACAGAGAAGAATTAGGTATCCACGAAAGAACTAACGTTGGCCGTTTAGCACTATTATATTGATCAACAAATGTTTTCGTTGTAACTGTTAAATAACCAGGATAATGCAGCATGTCACATTCCTGGCGAGCTACAATTGGTGGATGTATGCAGACATTATTTTTGCAAAACAATATTTCGTTGTCTTCGTACACTATATCGATTTTTTCGTTTATTTTCTCTTCACCAAGTATTAAACTTGAAGCTTTTTTAAGAATATTTGTGATGGGCATTATGTTTTCAACAAAAGCTTCGTAATTCAAAGTGTTTCGCCAACAATTTTTTTTTTTTTTAACTCTAAATGTTTTTTTACTGTGATTTGTAAATAATCCATAAAAATATGAAATAATCTTAACACATCTGCAAAAACACAATAAGAAAAATCGATACAAATTATTCTCACAACAAAACGAACGAACATCCGCAACCTTTTTTATTTATATGTATGTACAAGAAATACATATACATACGTACCTTAATATATGCACATGTATGTATGCTTTAATTGCGATTGGAAAGATTTTGTTTAACAATTTCAAATTTTCAGTTGATTATAATTTTTCAATATTCAACTAATTTTTTTTTTATTTATTCATGTATTTATTAGCGTAGTAGTGACCTTCTATTTTTCTCAGCGGTGTATATCATTCGTATGTAGTATATGGAATACGGAAATGAAAAATAACGTGTACTGTAATTAGGGTTGCCAGATACCAAAAGTCAAAAAACCGGACAAAAGAAAAAAATCACCTGGATTTTGAAAAAAAGAAAAGTGAACATTTTACTTTAGATTTTATTTTGCAATAACAAAAATTTAAGAAGCAAGAAAACGTTACACTTAAAATTCAGTCACAAAATTATTATTAACAGGACGAATTAACTACAAGTGGCAGCGAACAGCCTGCTGACTTTGTCTGTTCAAATTAATTTATTTTGGTTTCATAATCGTGGCTATTCTGAAATACGCGTCGAATAATTGAACATTTACATGAAAACAAATCCAAATTGACAAAAATGGTTTTTTTTAATTCAGTTTTAATTGACCTTTTTCAATAATATTTTGAATGTATTTTATTTTAAGCTCCAGTAGTGGAATGCTCTAACTTTTAACAATTAACGTTAACGTTAATTTTACCGGCACAGTTTATTGCTTACGGTAACAATACAGCAATTCAGTAACTCAATTTTAACAACATAACTAAAAATTTCAAAATTTGTTAAATTATTAGTATACATATTTAACGGCCACTGTCATCGGGAGCAAACTACTTCTCGTGTGGAACTACTTGAAGTATTTTCAAAACTAACAAAACCCCTTTTAGGATTTGCTAGTCTGGCGAAAATTGCAATAATTCGGAAGATTCATCATCGCACAGCCAAAACGCCTGAAGCTAAAAACTTTAAATTTGGACCAGAGATTGGTCACTCCCCGAATCGATCCACTTAGATGGGATTTTTGGAAATTCGAATGTTTAGTGGTAAAAAAGAGTAAAAACTGGAAAATTCGTTAACCTTTTATCTCCAAAACTTAAAGAGATACAAAAAAATGTAATACCTTTCGTTGTTCTTTAGAAAAATAAGCGGACAGGTGTCTGGTACGGGTAAAACCTGAATTTTGGTACTTTTTTGACACCCCATCTATCTTTTGAACCAATAAACAGAGAACAAAGTTAATACCACATTCGAAACTTGTCCACTACAAAACAGAAAAAGTGTTGCTAATATTAAAAAATATTTAAGGAATAAGTGCTTGAAAAAATTTTTTTTTGTTTAACAGAAAAGAATACGCTTGTAATTGAAAAAAATTATATAACTTTTTAGTATCCTTGAAAGAAGTTCTTTAGGAAGATTTTTTCGTGCTTACGCTTTCCTCGTAAAATACGCTTTCCTCGTAAAATATTTTCATTAACTGAGACACATTGGCCTGCAATCTCTTTAGCTTTAAAAAGAAAAATTATTCAAAGTGTTTTTCACATGGCGATTAACCAATTTAGAGCCAATTTAATATTATATTCGTATTCCGTGGCTGATTTTTAATTACAAAATTAGCTTTTAAAATATAAATAATATCGATATAGCAATTATTATCTAACCCTTAGATATTTGCTTAATAACGTTTTGCGGGTTTTCAGCGTTGCGGAACACTTATTAATTATGTACACATTGCAATAATTAAATTTGTAACTAGTACATTAATTACTACCACATATATATTTTTACTCAATAAATTCAGTAGTTTTCCAAGATATAATTTTTTAAACCTTAATAAATTTAAAATTTTACATGATGGAGTTACTAATATGTAATATGTTTGATTAAATATTTTGACAAAATTTTAAGTGTTGTTAAAAAATCTATCAAGAAATATTAATATTTGAAATTGGTTCTTAACAGGCTTATAAATCGAAATTTTTAATCCATCATGTGAAAGATATTTCGAAGTAGTTTCTTATAATACCAATACTATTTAGATCCAGTTTTCAAAGTTATTGATAAGGGGAACGTTCGTAAATGCAGTTGTTGGGTGTATCTTGCGCAGAAGTAAAGTTTAATGTTCATAAAAGCATCACTTGTAAGAAACTTGGCATCACTCTCATATTTCAAAAGTTTTTTTATGCTGTCATGCCGCAGCTCTGCAGCAAATTTTTTTCTGATGCAATAAATTTTGACATAAAAAAAAACGTTATATTTTTCTTTTGTGATGCTTTTTCTTGTAATTTATAAGAACACTGTCACTTTTTTTCAATATTTTCAAGTGAATCGTTATTGTTGATAACATTTATTTATTATTTTATGTTTAACCATTAAACTTTTGAAATTTAGCTCGTGTTCAAAAACTCAAACTTTGCACAGCTGTTGTGCAGTAAAAAAAGTATTAAGGCCCAACCATAATGTGCTTAAGTTGGCTAATCAAATGTGCGAAAACATGTAAATTAAATAATGCAAACCATATTGAACTTAAGGCAACTTTTTACTAAATTTAATGAAACTGTATTTTGCTTAAGCAAGGTGCGAATCTAATCGCACATTCTGTACGGAATCAAATGTTTTTTTATTTGTTGTTTTTTAAAGTACATTTGAGATACTTTTTGTTAATTTTTGACAGTAGGTTAAGCAAGGCTATGCATATTATGGTTGGGCCTTTAGCATTACAACTGCAACTGGTAACCACGCATCAGCATCAACATTTTGCATCACTGCAGCAATGATGCATAGCTTTTATATATTTACGTACGTACCCAACGTGTTCTGAAACTTTTATGACTTGCGACGACGGAACAAAATTTTTATTTTATAAGCAGTATATATTTTTATACCCTTCACCTCAGGTGGAAAAGGGTATTAATAAGTTTGTCATTCCGTTTGTAATTTCTACAATATTGATCTTAGACCCTATAAAGTATATATATTCTGGGTCCTTATGGGGAGAGAAGTTGATTTAACGATATCCGTCCGTCTGTCCGTCTGTCCGTCTTACGTTTGATATGTGTTTTCCGGAGACTCCAGACATGATAGCGGCTAGGTTGTTTTACATATGTGTCACATATAGTCTACCATCGGTTGCTATTGAAATTCAGCAAGATCGATCCACAAATGGCTGAGTTATGAGCAAAAAACCACGACTACCTCTAATATTTTCCAAAAATCCCTTGTGGTTGTTGTAATTTTATTACTTTTTGCTGTATATCTGGGGAACGGCAAAAGCCAAAGCTTCCAAATTAGGTACACACATTTAGGTAGCCCATACACACAATCCTACAAAATTTGGGCGGGATTGGAGAAGTGGGCGTGGTACCTCCCGTACAAAAAAAATTAAAAATTGTATAAAAACCTAAAATTTAGGGCTGCCATATGTCCTATAGATATGACTTATACACCAAAATATCGAAAATTTTTAGAAGAACATATTTTATAAAAAATTCAGAAAAATCGGTTCAGATACAAAAAAGTTATGACCAAAATTAATTTTTTTTTTTAAATACCCACTTTCGGGAACCATAGATTTCCCCGAGTCCAAGCTTTATAACACAAGTAAATGGTAAATTCCTTCTTAAACACGTCGGTATATAAATCTGTCAAATCGGTTAAAAAATGGCTGAGTTATGAGCAAAAAACCATGACTAATATTTCCAAAAAATCTCTTGTGGTTGTTGTTTTTTTGTTTGTGCTTTTATTCGAACGTGTTGAATGTTAGGCATATCAAACACACACATGTTTGTACATGATTGGTCGCTTAAATTAAAAAATCTAGCTATAGCAAAGCCATACATATGTATGCACATGAGTATGTATGAATGAGCAAAAGTTATTTATGTATAAAGGCATTGCTTTCGTAATTGTTGTTGTTGCATTTTATTTTTATCTCTTATTGCTGTAGTAATTGTTGTTATTGTGTTTCGTCTAATAAGCTGTTGCTACGTTGATCTCTTCTTGCATTTCTCTTGGTTGCGGTTTTTTTTGTTGTTTTTTTTATAATCTTTACCACAAGTGGTGGATTTTAATGTGTTTTTTACGCATACACATGTATGTATGTTCATAAATTTCTCTCAATATATATTAATTTAACGCTTCTTCAATAAAACCGTTCGTAGTTGAGTTGTCTAAGTTCTCGCTTAAGGCTCGTAAGATTGCGAGTTCAAGTCTCCAAAATAAATTTATTTTTATTTTTATTAAATTTTTTTATACACGATTTTAAGATTAAATAGGTATAATTAAAACTTATATAACGAATTTTAAACATCAACTTTGTCAAAAGAGGAAACGGACTTAGTTATATACATACATTTTTTGATTTTGTCATAGGTATTCTTTTTAAAAACTTCTTGTTCTTATCTCACCATGGTGAAGGGTATTTAAGATTCGGCATAGCCGAATATAGCACTCTTACTTGTTTTATGTAATCTGCTGTTAAAATTATATTGTTTATTAGTTCCAAAAAATCAAACAAAATTAAAATATTTTAAATGATTTTTAATAAATTCGTTTGTTTTTACGCTATAAAATGTATTACAGTAGTTTTGACTTAACTGCCTTTTGTTTACGTGCACTTTTGACTTAACTGCACAAAATTGATAATTTTTGGAATTATTCTTTCTAATTCCATACAAATTCCTTTTTTAAGTGCACTTTCTATACCTGCACATTTAAGATAAATGCACAAAATTTTTGGCATTTTAAAATTATTTTCATACAAAAAATCAAATTTAGCTGCACTTTGATTTAACTGCCCAAAATAAATATTTTCTGGAATTATTCTTCAAAACCCTTGTTTACGTGCATTTTGTATACCTGCACATTTTTCATATTTTTGGGCAGCTTTAAAATATTCTCATACAAAACATCAAAGTTAGCTGCACACATAAAACTATATGGTGGCCACTTTTTCACATAAATATCGAATTTAAGCTGTTTATAAAAATATAAATCGCAATTATTTTGTTTTTTTTTATGTTTTAAGTTCTTTGTGAATTCTCATTGTTTTTGTAAATGTTTCTTTTATATTAAATAAACATACATTCATGTATAAAATGATCTGTTATTTCCCAGCTAGCATAGGCTGTTTGTTAGACGATTATGTTTAATATACAAGTCCTAAAAGAATCTTCTGGTGATTATCTGACGAGTAACAAAAACATCTAAATCTTATTTTACCCAGCATTTACACGTGAAAGTAATTTCATGAAAGTCGCAATACACTCACAATTTTTCACTAACACATTTACATTTTTTTACTTTCAGCCCAACTTTCAGCTTGCTTTCAATGAAAATTTGAAGAAATCGATTTTTTGACAATTGCATGAAAACAAATGACAATAAACTAAGCAGTGTTGCCTATTTAAAATTTGCATTTGAAATTTCAGGATTGTGTTAAATTATAGTTACAAAAGCAGCATGTTTTGGACGTATATATAAAGAATTTTAATATATTTTTTTAACTACAATTATTTGAAACACAACTATTCTAATTAAAATGGATAAATATTAGGAAAATAAATAAATATAAATATTAATTGGAACGAATGCCTAAAGTTCGGCGTGAGTATTTGTCTTGGCAACTCTGAAATTACAAATAAGAAAAACAATAAAAATGGAGGCAAAATTAAGTAATAAACAAATTATTAAATTAATAAATTTGTACCGATCCCACCCCATTTTGTGGGATATGAACCACAAATCCTACAGAAGGAACGACATTAAAAAAAATCGTATGAAGCTATTGCAAATGAAATGTGTTTGGACGTTGAAGCCATAAAGAAAAAGATCCGGTCGCTGCGTATTACATATACCGGGGAAAAATTCAGTAAATTCGCTTCCACATCGAATTCTCATCTTTTTATTAATAATGGCTTTACCCACTGCCTCCTATTTACGGGTTTTTTTTATTTTCATTTCTTTTTTTTTGTTTTGGTTTTAAATTTCTAGTTTTTTTAGTTCTCAAACTAAAACAATTTTTGCCTCTTTGCGCTTTGACGACATTTTTCAAATGAACTTTCACTTTCCTGTGTAATCGAACAAGAAATTTTCAAGAAAGTCGTCTATTTCATTGAAATTTTTACTTATAATACGTATACAGAAATTTCATGAAAGAACTTTCATGTGTAAAGGCAGTGTTAATTAATTTATTTTTTTTAATTATTTTTTGACACACTCGTCTTTAAATCTTGAAATTAACCTTTTGGGACTCTCTGTAAGAGTCAGTTTTTGAAGTATGAAAATGCTTTTGCCAATAAAATTTTAATAAAACAAACCGGCCTAAGGAACTGCGAAAAAGGATTTTCCGACAGGATGGTGTTGATTTCGCGACTTTAAGGTTTGTTTTTTAGAAATTGTATGAAAATTAGAAGTTTTGGCATGAAAAAAAAGCCTGATGCCCTTATTTAGGTAGCTTAGTCATCAACTGAGTATTTCACGAGTTGTAAAATAATACCTACATGAGTTTCATACGACTGTTAGCATGCTTTTTGAAAGACTCGTTAGATAATCTCAACATACATACATCATAAACGATTCCCTTTACTATTAATATAAGCGTTTTCGCTGTGTTATGGAAGAATCTCTCATACGAATCAGCACGTGTAACAGTTTCTCCCGTGCTAGGAATCGTCTACAATTGAAAAATGAGCTCGTCGATGATCAAAAAGACTCTTTGTGAGATTCCCAGTAAGCTCCTGGGTTGAAATAAAATTTTAATAAAATATAAATTGACATATGTATTGAAAAAAAAAATTTTTTATTCTACTTTTAAATCAAACACATAACTTTAGCTGCACTTTTGTGTAGGTAACCACAATTGTGTACCTGCACATTAAGGCAGGGAAATGCATTTAAGATAACTGCATTTTTGATTTACCTGCACAAAAAATCGTGCAAAGGAGATTGTGCAGCTAAGTCAAAACTACTGTATAAATAAGTATTTATATATTTATTGGCTTAAATTAATTTTGTTACGAGTCTTGAATAATGCATGTTTTTCCATTTCATAAAAGTTTAAAAAAATAATAGTGGCACCACTGAAATATAAATACACAATAAAAAAACAGCCGTTTTTAATTTTTCAATTGTAGCTGTCTTCAAAATAATTCAGGAGCTGTATACACGACTGTAATTGCACCCAGCAGCATTTGTAGTCGTGTGTTCGTGTATCCTGCTGTGGTGAATGTGTTTAATGCATGAGATGTCAAGCTTATTAACCCAAAGTATACTAACCGTTTAAGTGAACCAAGATTTGACATGATAACTTACATATATTGTTGAAAACGGCATAAACGGCATTTTTTCTTGGAGTTTGTTTGAGGTTAAGATTCATTTAAGAGCTTTTTTGCCGAATACACAGGCCAATAAATTAAAGTCATGGACCAGATTTTATTTTTCTAGCGGTTTGAATTGCGTTGAATCCCAATCTATACTCAGAATTTCTCCATCATATCAGGTGTTCGCGATATACTTTCCAAAGCTTAAAAACCCTGTGTTTCGCCATATTCGAGACGTTATAAATGCGCGAATTAATCTTTATGTATAAAACATGATATCGTTCATTTGCTGCAATGTCGTCAAATCAAAAAATGTAATTATGGATTTAGTGATGCAGAATTGTTCGCTATGTTTTTCTTTGTGTCTATACTAATATTATAAAGCTGAAAAGTTTTGATGTTTCCATGTTTGTATGTTTCTTACAGGTAATCTCCGAAACTGCCGGTCCGATTTAAAAATGTTTTCAACAAAATGAAGGAATGAAACCTCCTTACTGACATAGGCTATATGAAGTTCCACTAAAGTACTACGATAGGGTCTAGGGGCGCTTAGCCTCCGATACTTAGAAAATATTATTTAGCGGTTGAGAAGAAAACTAAACTCACTCATATCTCCAAAACTAAAAGAAAGAAAAACTGTAATACTTATTAAGGGCATAATAAATATTTCCGTTTGGTGTTTACCAATAAACGATGCATATACTCTCCGTACAAACATTAAGTATTTTGTTTTTTTACAAAACATTTTTCTCCATTCTTTGACATATACGTACTCAATTGTGGGCTTCCACCACAATATTGAAATTTTCGATACTTCAATGGGGAGGAAAAAGTACCAAAAAGAGAAAATATGGAAATCTTTAGCTTTTTGATTCTGCAACGGTAATTTTTTAATTATGCAATGTGATAAGACTCTGTGAGGACATTTTTTGGTACATTTTTGTGTTTTAACTGGTACTTTTTTAATTTTTGGTGTATATTGTACCTAGAAACATTAAATAAAACATGCAAGGTCCTGAGTGGATGAGGATCTTTAAGAGGTTATTTTTGTTATTTAACTAATACTTTTTTAATTTCTATTAGTATTGGACCTAGAATCATAAAACTCAACGTGCAAAGTCCTGAGTGAATGAGAATCTGCAAGAGAAGCTTTTTGGTACTTTTTTCTATAACTGGTATATTTTGAATTTTCTAGAAATGTTTTTTAAGATGGACTACGAGAAGAAGGATCGTAGAAGCACACGCCGGGTATCCGCTAGTCTGTGTTAAAAAAAGTCTTTCATGTGCAATAAATATGTACCAAAAACTTGAAAATATGCACTAACAATTTTAAAAAATATGCCCAAAAAAATAAATATGGCTATTTGAATGCAAAATATTTAATAATTATTATTTGAACACCTTCAATTCCTGACCATCCAATGGATGTCCAATAAAACACCTTTAATAATGATTAACTTCCAGTTTATTATATATGTTTATAACTATAGGTCTTCAATGACCTTTTTGTCTTACAATCTCGCTAAAACTAAAAGGGTATATCTAACATTTGCTTTTCATGATATTTACAGAGTTTTAGTACAACGTAATAAACTTCTTCATACATTTTATTTTACGTTTATACTACAATTTGCATTAAAAAAACGCAAGGGAAAATTTATAGTCGGTAAAGCCCATAAACCTGTATTTGCAGACGAATTTTCGAGATTACACCCTATTTGAAACCGATGGACCCTGATGTGGACACCAAAATGCATATTAAGTTGTTTGTGCCGAATATTATCCAGCTAGATACACCAAATCTATAAGATATTTTCTCTTAAAGGGATTAAAGGGAAGGTCGCTAAGTTATATATTAATATGTACTAGCTGACCCGGCAAACGTTCTTTTGCTATATAACATACTTCTTTCAGATGTTACTTAGTTAAGAAGATATTAAGAGGGCAGCTTTTACTCCTTTTGCCATATTTCACGTCCTAAATAATCAAAAATATATATGTATAACTCAGAAACTTTTTGACCGCTCTCGTTGAAAATGTGTGTCTAAAATACTATCCAATAGGACCAACCTTTATCCAAATCAGAAGACATCGATTTCAAAATTGGGTCACTTGACAACAAATCCCCCATATATTTATTTCATTAATTAAAAAATAGAGCGCTTTATGAAAGAACAACATAATTGTGGACAATACGTGTTTATTTAAATGAAATAGTGTATTCAAGGTCCATCCAATAGGTCTGCTTAAGAAGCCAGATGTTTATTTGATTTTTTCCTCAACGATAACAAAAGTTGTTTACATTTTCTTTATACGTGTATATTTTTGTTTACTTTTTTGGTTTTTTGCCACACATACATGCACACAAAACACATTTTTCCTTTTGTTTTGCCTATGTAGTAGTAAGATTTTGACAACGGCGAGGAATTTTACACATACAAAATGCCTGTTGTTTTTTGTATTGTTGTATAAGTAAGCAGACCTTTTGGATAGGCCTTGAGTGTATTCTTACTTACCCTTTTTATATAATTTTACAGTTTGGAACAGTGCTGCCAATTTAGCCATTTAGTGTCTAGATTTAGCCGTTTTCACCCTGTTTAGCTATTAAAAAATGCGTTTAGCTATTTTTTTTAGGCATTTTTGAACTTGTTTAGCCATAAAATTTTTCTTTTAAAAAATAATTTTTATTTTATTATAAAAATTTTTAAAAGCAAAATAAACCTTTTTAACAATTATAACGCCTTTAATTTAAATCACAAATTTTACAAATGTTTAAAATCGCTATAAACGATGATGATGACACATCTTTTAAAATTAAAGAACAGTAATCTAATATTAAATTTATAAAATGGATCAACACAAGCATCGGTGTTTCTTTCTGGTTGCAAGTATTTCAATATAGAGATGCAGGCGGCAACAAATTTTTTCTAATGAGGTGATCATTTAGTCGGGGTAGACCGACTATATTTTCTTAATGGTTTTTTATTGTAGATCTGGAATCAAAAGGTTGGGTAAATGTTGTCGTGATTATGATTTACCTTCAAATTATTTAAAACTAATACGCACGAGTGATTCCTATGAGATGAACAATAACGACATAAAATTTATCGATGATTTAATTTTTTAAATATCTTTCAAAATATTAAATAACGTTTATTCTTATTTAAGAAATTGATCTTAACTTACAATTTCATCGTAAACAACTTTAAATGATTTATGTTTTGTTATTGAACTTTAACGTGTTTTTATTTAAAAAAGCTCTGGAAATAATGAAATTGTTTCATATAACATTTGAATCAACGGAGATTGAGACTAGTCCCAACATTAGGTACCGACTTACCATAAGATATAAATAAAACATTTGAGGCTTTAAAAAATAACGAAACCTATTGTTTATCTACAATTCCTGCTTGAATATTTCAATGATAAACGAGCTTCTAATTGAGCTAGATAACATGCCTCTGCAGTCCGAAAGTGTTGAAAACACGGTCACCCTTAAGGCCCAAATACTTTGATCACAATACTCATCAAACATGTCAAGGTAGTATAAGTGAAAATGTGTTTAATGTGTGACACCGACAACGCTTGATGAAAAATCAAAAAAATTAGATATGACGGCAAATATTACGTCCAGCACACGTACACTGGTGAATTCGCCTGCTGGACAAGCATTTGAAAAGTGTATATGGCCCTTTACAGGTGGTACAAGTTCTAATAAGTTTAAAATAACTAGCATTTGAAGCGTTTGTAGTGTTTTACGTATTCCATAGTACTTTGTGAGATATATGTAAATCTAATGAGTTTTGTTTTGAAATTGAAAAAATCAGTACATCGTAAGAAAAATACCAGTACATTCGGAAAAAAGCAGTGCACAAATTTTGACCCAAAATATTATTGAATTCATAAGTTTTAAACGATTATTAAAACAAAAAGAAAATTATACATTAAAATAATTAATTTTTCTATTTTTTAAAGCAAGAACTTAACAAAATACATACAACAATATTAAAAATAGATAGAAGTAATGACATTGATCGGCACATTTATTGTAAATGCACAAAAAATTTTAAATGCATACAAATTATTGTCAATATAATGAGGGTTTTCACGAGGTCTCCAATCTAGCCATATTGTCATAGGCAATAAAATTAAAACCCCTTGAAATTTTTTGTTTTTGAATTACAAACGAAAAAATGCCTTAAAATAAAATAGTTAGGAGAAAAAAATTTATCATTTTAAGAAATTTTTTTTAACGTCAAGACCAATAGCTTTTGAGCAATTTTTAAATTATGACTAATGAAAATGTGACTAGATAGGAGACCTTGTACCCTATCTTTAGAACACTTTGTTCTTCCGCAACTAAAATTGGCAACTGATGCGTAGCTGTGGCCATGAATGAAATGAAGATACTTTTTTTTGATGAATCCCTGATATAATTCGCTTACACACAAAAAAATAATCTAGGGTATTTTACAAATGCGTACATAGGTAATTTATTTTTATATAAAAACAAAAAACTATGTTTAGTTGCCTAAGATCAAGGCCCATTGAAAAGGTCTGCGCAAGAAGCCTGATGATCATTGTTTATGTTCTTTTTAGTTGTCAAAAGTTGTTTACATTTTGCTTACATTTGCATGTATACGTTTATGGTATGCCACACATACACGTTTTTTCCTTTTGCTTTGTATATTTTGTAGTAAATTTTTGACAACTAAAAAGAATCGTTTTTTGTTTTTGTACAAGTAAGCAGACCTGATAGATGGGCCTTGCCTAAGATAATTGGTAATTTATAAAAAAAGTTTTGCCTAAAATTTTTGTTATTATTACTAATTGGGTTAGGTTCGAATTTTTTAATATATGGATGTACATATGTAGGTTTATTTGATTTTTTCTTTCAATTGGAAATTTGTTTGTAAAAAAAGTTCAAATTTAAATTTCAATTTAAAATTTTTTAATTTAAAATAAATTAAAAACAATTCGATAGAGTATAAATATACAACGTATTTATGTGAGTATATTATAAACATAATATCTCCACTTAACTTTGTACAAAAAAATTCCAATAGGTTTAAAAAATATATCGCTCATCCAAAATATGAAATTTTGGAGTTAATGATGCAGAATTGTTCGCAATTAGTTTATTTTGTGTGTAAATTTAATCTTTATATCTGTTATACTTTCCCCTTTTAAGGAAAATAAATAAAATATTACAATGAAATTAAATTAATTTTATTTAAAGTATGTAACCAAAAAAAGTATATAGTAAATTTACCTAAAATCTATGGTACAAAATTAAACTTAGATAATTTTCCAAAAATAAATATATGAAATAACTTTGCTATCATTGATAATTTTTTAAGTTTTTAAGTAATTTTAACAAAATAATTAGATACTTTTTCGAACATAGAAATTACCTAAGTTAATAGTTTTATTAGCTAAGAAACTTAGATACTGTCATGCTACCCTTGCGCTTAGTTAATTTTATACCATATACATATTTAGGTAATTTTACCTATGATTTTTTTTGTGTGTACCTAGCATTTACACATGAAAGTAATTTCTTGAAAGTTGTAATACACTTACACTTTTTCACTAATATTCACACAATTTTTGTACTTTCAGCCAATCTGCTGTTTCTTCGATTTTTCGTTGCCCTGCAAATAATAATGGACCGCCTGATCCATTTTGATTAAATGGACTACTCCATGGACTGGTCCGATGTAATGCAAGCATGGGCTGTGCCATTATCAAAAATTGTTTGTAGTGAGACGATATGTCTCGTTTTTTAACGACATGTTTTCGCTTCTAAACGAAGTGTATACAATGAAGTAGTTTTAAGACTACTCCTTTGTAATCCAAAGCTGGGTTATATGGCCCTGCCCTAGGACATCGTAATGTAAAATAGACCATATTTTTTCCATACGTTTGGGTTGCTTTTGGACTAGTCCTAGTCCCTTGTGGGCTACATTTTACACACGTGTTTGGACTAGTACTAATATTTGCAGGGTGATAATACGTATACTCTACTTGCAAGAATGTTCTTTCATGTGTAAACCCCGGGTTATGTCTACCTGTTTGCATGTGCCGTTTTATATATGTTTTACACACAGGACGTTGGAAAACAAAATAACCATTTTACGTTCTTTTTCGTTTTATCTGAATCAAAGAAAACAACCAAGAAATGTTAACGTTTGCAGTTGTTCAAAACGAAGACAGGCGAAGCAAGCAATCCTGCGAGTGTTTTTATACTTTTCTCTTTTTCGCAAAAGCAGCATTTTCTTTTGAAAAGCACTAATGGCACTTCTATTCATTAAAATACAAATCATATGGTAAGTTAAGAGTAAAGACTGAATTTTAACTGGGTAAGGCAAACATTAAAAAAACAGTACTTTTGCGTACTGATTTGGGTGTTATGCATAAACCAGTACATTCAATAAAAACCAGTACGTGTACTGGTAAAATCAGTACGAATGGCAACCCCATTTTGAAAAATCATATGCACAAAATCTGAATGGAAACTCCCACGTACATAATCCTGCGAAAGTAGCCAACCTTCATACACTTATGTTCTTAATGAATATCCACAAATACCTTCTGCAGACATATCGGGCTCAATTAAAAATCGAAGTAAAACATTTTCTTGAAAGGCACGAAATCGACGTGCTTCTCGTCCGAGCTTGTGCCATATATGTGCACAAGCACGTCGGACACTTTGCAATGCCGGAGTCAAGGTAGATTGTATCCATTGGCTACTTCTATAAATCTTATAGAACCCAAAATCACGTTATCAACCGTATATTATCCCCCTAGGCAAAAAATTGCACACGTTGAATTTCTCAACTTCTTTACATTTGGGACAGAAATTGATTGCAGCAGGCGACTTCAACGCTAAGCCTACGTATTGGGGCTCCAGACTTACAACTCCAAGAGGTAACCAGTTATATAACACCGTCACTGCAAATAATCTTGATGTCGTATCGAGTGGAGAACCTACCTATTGGCCCACCGACTTCAACAAGCTACCAGACCTTATCGACTTTGCCGTAATTAAAATAGTCAAGCGCGATCAATAACTAATGAGTTCCTCATATGATTTATCGTCTGATCGTTCACCTTTTATCCTTATTCTAAAAGGCAACGTTGATAATGCAGCTGTAAACTTTTTTTCGTTGAAGTATAAAATGTATGTGAGCTCTCATCTATCTCAGAGCATTTCCCTAAAAAATTCATATGACATCCAAAAAACCCCAATCAAGCGGACAATTTATCACAAAGGGACCAATAAAGGACCCAAGTGAACTGTGAGGAGGCTGAGAAAACAATGGAAACATAACCTTTCCCCAACCATCAAGGCCCAACTACGGTTATGCCAGCCAAACCTACTCAAAAAATTGAGACAGAAACACAACTCTGCAATAGAAGGCTATTTAAACAGCCTAAAAACGGCATAAAATTAAAATTTATTTTATTTTCATTGCGGACTTTCTTATTTTGTAAATTTTTGATACTCTTTCTGATGTTGCCATAGTTTTTGAAAAATTGGCGATTGTAAATAAAAAACATGATTTTTAAGTTCATAAATGTTGGTCATAAAATATAAAAGTTTAAAAAATATATAAACAAAAGAAGAAAAAATGGACAATAACGAAAGAATCATCGAAGAAGTTAGGAAGTACGACTGTCTTTATAATTTGCAGTCGGTAAGTTACAAAAACTTCCAGTATAAAGAAGATTTGTGATGCAATATTGGCAAAGATGTTGGCGTACCAGGTAAGATAATTTCTTTTAGTTATCTTCGTTTTTTGTTTTAATTTTAGCTGAGAAGCCTAAAAGAAACTTCGTAATTTACGGGATACGTAGTAACGTGGTTTTCTCTACGGCTGGGGTAGCTTAATCCTGTCCAGGGTATACTTACAGTGGTAGTTAACTTCGGAAATCTATGCATGCAAAATGGCGGGATTATCTTCGGGAATTCAGGAATGATGTCGGATTAGCTCGGCGCTGGATCGGCCTCGGGAACTCAATTACGTCGTTGCTGGTTCGGGCTGTGCGGGCATTCTCTAAATACATATATACAATATTTATTAAGACTAGTTTCTACGATAGTACAGAAATGATTCTACTCTACTGATACAGATGACCGATGTCACTGTAGGAACAGATGAACTAAATCACTGTAAGAACAGATGAACTTAATCACTGTAGGAACAGATGAACTGAATCACTGTAAGAATAGATGTACTGAATCACTGTGGGAACAGATGACCGAAGTCAGTGTGAGAACAGATGAAGTGAATCACTGTAAGAATATATAACCGAAGTTACTGTGAGTATGTATTATATACCAAACCCATGGGTTAGGTATTTTGCAAAAATCAACCGAAATCACAATCGTGAAATCAGTCGGCTCTTCAATTATTATAATTTCGGAGATTTGTATGGCAGGTTCTTGTCTTGTGAGAATCGCCCCGACTGTAACAAACCCTTGTCCATTCATACTTATTCAGAAATGAACTGAATGAGAATTATAAATGAAAAAAAAAACATTAAACAAGTGTATGCAATATTATGAGTGTATGTGGTTTTTACAATAGGTGCGTTCAGTGTTGTTTAGAATAAAAATTAAGTTAATATATTTGTAAACCGCTGCCTAAAGCGTATTGAAAGGATATTCTGGCCTGCCACGATATCCAATCAGGATTTGTGGAATTTAACCGATCAAATTCCTTTAAGGAGACCTGGGGTCTAATCACCGCATTCGATACTATCGTATCGAATAAAATATTGAATGTTTTTGCATACGATAGACACTGACGTATCGAATGAAAACTCGAGAAATGTAATGTCGAGTTACTCGATATCGAATGCTATTATTTCAAATTCAATATATTTCATTCTATATCGAGATTCATGATACCAAAATAAATAATTTCGATAAATTTTGCTCGATATCGTATGCGGTGATTAGACCCCTGATAGACCTGCGAATACTTGGAGGAGCCAAATTGAAAACGAATTGCATGAGCATGGCGTGTCCTGGAGTGAGATGAAAACGATGTCCACTGATAAAATACAATGGAAAAAAATTTTTGCGGTCCTATGTTCCACAGGGAATTAAAGGACTACATACATATATATATATATTTATAATTAGTATGAATTAAAATTAACAAACAAATGAATTCATATGAACTTGGAAATATAATACTGGGGTACTCTACTTCCACGTTACATTCCCCTCCTGTTTCGGAGAGCGATGCTCCAATCGGTGGTAACGATTATATGTTTGGGAGTGTGGGTGGTAATTACGATAAACTGGCACCACTCTAACTATGGTCTTTCCCTGGCATAGCCCTCGCCCGGGACTGGTACGGATGAGTAGGGTTTAGCTGTCTGGTAAAGGGGTATTGGGTTATAGCCGTTGCATAGTTCTATGGACGAGATAAACGGTGCATTTCGTTATTACGGTTTACAACTCAACTCAGTTGAGTTGTAATTGAGACAACTGGTTGTGATCAGTTGTAATTTTTGTTATGTTTTTGTACACCGCAATATAGCAAAGTTGTAAACCATAATACAAAAATTAAGAAATTACAGCTCAACTCAGTTGAGTTGTAAACCATAATAGGGGCCATAGCTTCGATTCGTGGCTTGGTGTGCGCCTCTGGTTTGGTAGCGGCGTTGAGTTGGCTATAACCAATGAATATTCTCCAACCTTCTTGCTTCCTCGCAACGAGAACGATACTTGAGACTTAGGGACTTCGGGATCACTCAATGCGATCGTCAGCTAAAAGTTGATCTACTTCCTCATTCATAATTGCCATCCTTGCGGGGTTCCTAGTAGAGGTCTGCTTTGAATAACTCACTTGTTTGCCTTTACCCAAAGTGCACAACATTTATTTAATTATAAAACATTCAAAAAGATAAGAAGAGAGTAAACCATATACAAAAATAAGAATGAATTGAATAAAAAACTTGTTTACTGTAAATGAATATGAGAGGCATTCATAAATAACAAAACATTGGAATGACCCGTTAGAGAGAGCAAGTTTACAAAAAATATTCAAATAATTTTTGAATTATTGAATGTGCATACATTTATTTGAATACCTTGCCATAATATGTGTGTAAGCTTGTGGCTTCTTTTATTTATAAGAGTTGAGCTTACACATACATACATAATGTTTAGGTACACATATTTTACATTCAAATTATATTTGAATAATTTACTCATTTGACTTGTGTTGACTGAATAGAATGAGTTTTTGTTGTTTTGTCTCTGGTTATTTTTTCATTTGTTTCGTTATCATTGGGTGATCGACACATTGTAATTAAAAAACAAATGAGTGTGTTGAAATATCTTATTTATTCTTGCAGACCTCTAGTTCCTAGGCATGTACCTCTGTATGGTCGGCTTCTGGTGCCGCCGTCGGATTTTATGTTTGGCTACAGAGCATACCCCTTTAATTGCGTCGAGTCTACTTTTGTGGACTACGGGTAGGGAAGTCAGATCCTTATTTTCTTCATCGGATGGGAATTCTGGGCTAGTGATCATACAGAGGTTCGGTTTCGTGGGTTGACTTAGATTTTGTAAGAACCTCAATTTTTAATGCTGTCAATAAGTCCATGCCTATTATAACCGGTTCTTCCAACGTTGATATCACCGATGCTTGCAGACGTACTCGGTTCTCCTTGTACGTTATTTCTGTAGAAAAAGTATCCAGGTGTCATAATTGATTGGTTGCCGATTTGAACTAGCCCTTGTGTACGTGTCGATTTGATACCCTGGTGGACAAGATGTTGTTTTACCCGTTCGTTGATTTACGTCCGGGACGCTCCGGTGTCTATTAATGCTCTTGTCGCCAGGCCGCATATTTTAATCTCGATGTAGTAGCGTTCATCGGTGGACTTGACAATTCTCTGGGATGGCTGAGATAGGTTGGAATGACATTGACAATACCTTGACAGAATACCACCTTGCCCACAGTGGGATCAGAATATCTTGTAGGGCGACCTGCACCTAGCTCTTTTATGACCAATTTTTTACACCGCCAGCACAGGGCAATTCTGATATTTTGTGCGAAGTCTGTGGTCGTTCTTCGCGTTTTAATGACTCGAACTCGTCGGTTAACGCGATCAGTTCGTCCATGTTGGCGAAGTCGTTTCTTCGGACATAATGTCGGTATTCCGTTCGGAGCCCATCAAATATCCGATCTAAGTGACCCTTTTTTCGAAGTTTGGGATGTTGTAGTGCAAGAATTAGCATCGTAAGAATGTATTTTTTTGCACGCTCGCGGCCAATTTGCCTCCGGTTGTAGCAGTTTTGTTTCAATTGCGCGAGATATCGATTAGGTAGGAAGAACTTTTCCATTTCGTACCTAAATGCCATCCAAGTATTGATGGTTTCGTGCTTTACTCGGAACCACCTCAGTGCATTGCCATTTAACATGCTCAACATGGGGGAACCGGGCGATCCAATGGAATGTGATAACTTTCGGCTAATTCCTCGAACCTCACAAGAAATTCCAGGAGATTGGTCTGCCCAGATTAGGACAGGTTCCATCGTTGGATAAGGGTCATGATGTCTAACTCCGATAGTTCACTTAGCTTCGCCCTTGGACATAGTATTAAAGGTACCAGTTTAATGCTACATATGTCCTCCTCCTCGATTACGGCTTTCTCTGCTGGCGTAATTTTCTTTTCCAGCTCACGAAGCATATTTTCCGTCGATGCTAGAAGTAGTTTTGCACGAAGGTTCTCTATTAGGTGTTTCCGCAGGTACTCCAAATTTGCTTTCTCTTTCTTCGAAAGCTGCATTCACCAATGATTTTGGCATTTGTCATACCTCACGTTTTTTATCTATGTATGCTCTGTGCTGTCTGACGAGCAACTAAATTGATGATCGTAAAAAATAAGGAGTTGGGGATTCTAAACAATTGTTTGCTTGAATGACCATCACTGTCTTAAAGAAAAACTTAGTTGTGTACTTTCAAATATAAAAAGCATTTTTGGTCTATGTATATATGTATTTATATGAATGTATATTATTTTTTTAAAAAACATAAACATGTCATAAAAAAATCATAAAATAATAAAAGAACTGTAAACTATATAAGTTGCTGTATTTTTACATCTGTGGAAGTTGATCAATTGGTGTAGTGAATTTGAAGTCTTCCGGAAACAATTTAGCAGCTTCTGGATACATAAGCTTGTACGATTGTCTTATTGTTACATCTGCGACACCAGCAATATCGCCAATTTCCTTTTGACTACGCTTGTGCTCCGAAGCCTGAAAATGAAAGTAATTATGTTTTTTTATTTTGATATGAAATAATGGCGAGCTTGTATATATTACATATTGTTACGAAAGTAAATTTAGTTAAGAATTAGTTTTATTAATTAGTTACCTTATAATTATTAGTAATTTTGTATTTATTAGTAGTAACTTAATTAGTTTAAATTGTTATTGTATGAGTTATGCATATTTCTAATATAAAAATCACGGTACAAAATTTTCTACTTAGTAAAAATGTAATGTTAAAATAATTGTACTTTAACCCCACTGTATTTTTCTCGTTAAATTGTTAAATTCTTACGCTTTAAGATATAAGTATGTACTTCAGTTTTATGATGTATAATATATGTATATATAGATGAATTCGAGCGACGCAATATCGACATTGTAAGCTCCGATTTCAACGATAAGAAAGATATAGAGGTACATAAGTATGTGCTCGTACAGTAGCAAGCAAGAATGTTATGATGGCGAAAGTAAAAAAAAATGTCGGAAAAAATTCTGGAAGAATGTACTATAATTCCAGAAGCATGGTGATAATAATAAAAGAAAATTCGACCGATATTCTTGCTGAAACTTCTAGAAAAATGAATGAAAGTTCTAGAAAAATTTAAGAGAAATCGAGCACCATTCTGACCGAAATTCAAGAGAATTCTAGAATATCTAATGAGAAGATCCCGGAGATTTCTACTGAAATAAATAAAGAACAAAGACATGTACATAGAATTCAACAAGAAGCTCTTTGATTTGATAAAAAGCTACTTAATTTGGAAACAAAAGTAATTAACATTTCATCCCAGAAGGGAGTCCAGAAGTCACGAGTAGAATAAAAGCCCCTTATTTTGACGGCAGTTCACCATTCAATGTTTTCAAGTTTAAAACAGTTGCAAACAGAAATACATGAAACAGTTAGAAAAAAGCTATCGAGCTAATTCTTGCTTTAAAGGGGACTGCGGCTGAAGTGCTTAAAAGTGTACCAATTGCACTGCAACGTAAGTATGGTGTTGAACAGAAAAAGGAAATTTACAAAATCAAATCAAGGAGTAGAATGCAAAAGGCGAATGAGACATTGCAGGACTTCGCACTGGAGATTGAGCGGTTGGTGCAGCTAACTTATCCTGGTTGGAGCTATACACTGTTAGAAAAACAGAAGCATTTGTAAATGATATCAAAGATGCTGAACTTAAACTTTAGGTGTGTGTATCAAAGAAACCAACCTGTTTCATTTGCTTTAGACCTGGAAACAGCAGGAATTATTTCAAGACCACAAATATGCAAGGTGCGAAGGCTAGACGTGACCGCCAATGGGGGAAAGGGAGATTATGCGGGATCTAAAATAGGCAGTTATGGAAGCCCAAAATTCTATATCTGCGGAAATATTGGCTACATGCATGGTAACTGCAAAGCACCAAAAAAAGTTCAAAATCTGTTTCGCTGCAAAGAAATAACAAAGTACCTAATTATCAGTCATCACGGTTGTCGCCGTTAAGTATAAAGAGAGTACTACCTTTCACAACTGAGGACTCGACAAACAATTTAGTAGTACCAAAGAGCAATAAAAATATTAAGACATTTGGCTACATCGATGGCAAAAAGCGCATTTTGATAGTGCAGGATTGCCGATTTATTAATACCAAGTTTTTACGATTTCTTGATTTGACGGTTTTATTTCAAAAACACCGAATCCATTTTACTTTCATATCACTGACAATCTACCATTAACAATGTAATGCTTTCTTTGATTTTTACTATAAAACAATAGAAAAAATAACTATTAAAACTTGAAATTTTTACTGTACTGATTAGATGCGATTTTTTCCCAACTTCGTCTGGTACCCCATTTATAAACAGAAGCCATCTTTTAACAGGGCATTATCAACACACTGGATCAGGGCTGTCAGATTTTTTTGAGCTCCATCGCCAAACCTGATGTCAGAAATCGCCAAAAATCGCCAAACCTCAATTTTGTTCAGTTTTTGTAACAATTTTTTTTATCAAATTTATTTTTCTTTTTTTTTAAATTAAATTTTGCATACAAAAAAAGCAAGTATAATTTGCAGCCAAAAATCGCCAAAAACTATGAAAAAATACAAAAAAGTCGCCGAACGTAAATATATAACACAAAATGACAAACAGTTAAAAAATTGCTGAAATAATCACCCTTAGGCCCATAACAGACGGTGAAACGCAACTGCAATGAAAATGCAACTTCTAGTTATTTTCGAGTTTCATTTGAGTTTATGCCATAGACTCCCTAGAGGGACCACATATGGTGCGACCATTTTGAGACCGGTTTTAAATGCGTTGGAAATCAGTTGCATTGAAACCGGCGTACAGGCAACTCGTGTTTGCGTTTCATCTCTTGTCAAAGAAACTCGATATGATTGTGATAATTTCATTACATTTTGGTACAATTTAGGTTGCAGGGTGTGTGGAAAACGATTGAAACTAGTTTCAAAACAATGATTTCTAAAGGATTTCGTTGCAGTTGCGTTTTACCGTCTGTTCTGGGCCTTATTGTGTTTGGCTTATTTAAAATAGCCTACGACTGTTTGGTAATAGATTGAAGGAAATAAGTTCACGTTCTCTTTAATCTTTTACCAAACAGTCGTAGGCGTATTTAAAATACTCCACACACAATAAGGGTGAATATAAATGGTAAAAATAGCCAAGTAAATCGACAGCTTTATTTAAAAATCGCCAGTCGCCAAATGGAAAATCCCGCCGCCAAACACATTTCAAAATCGCCACGTTTGGCGAGAAATCGCCATATCTGACAGCCCTGCACTGGATTTATACGGGGTGTAAAGTGACATTTGACATTTAAGGATGAATTTTTTTAGAATAAAACACGCTGCCCTTTTCTTTTGTGTAGAAAAGAAAACACCAACAGATAGATAGATCCCTATTCATATATCTAGCAATACACTCTAGAAAATTTGTTTTTAAATACTGTGGTGTTGGGTATCATATGGTCGGGCTTGACCATATGAAATACAATGAAAAAATCGCCGTTTGTTAATTGGAAAGTACATTTTAATGATGACATTCCATTTAATTTAAATCAGTTTAGGCCAAGACAAGGATAAGACAGGCACGTACCATTTTATGGAAATCGTTTTAACTTTTTGTTTTATGTTGGTTTATACAAATAGTAATGCCTGTGTTATAATAATGAACTCCACTAAAACTCGCCTTAGAAGTTGAATGCAATACGAACTTTTAGACGCGTTATTACGAGTTATAAGTAATATGAATGTTAAAAGTACATGTTGTACTTCTTAACACCTTCATTGAATAAATTTATTGTGTTATTCCAAAAAAGAACACAAAAAGGGAGGTTTGCCTGCAAAGCATACAGCTTTTTAGACATATAAAAGGACTGCAAAAATTCTTTTTTGGTGCTTTAAATAGACCACTATTAAATATTTTATGGTAAGCATTATAACTTTTTTGTTATCACTAATCTTTTTACTTTGTTGTAAAAAAAATTAAACAAAATTTATATCATGGCGTCATTTTTTATGTTTTGACGGATTTTAGCGATGCGGAAAAATTTTTTTTGGACTATATGTTGAATAATTTAAAACTTATATATTTTTTTGTCAAAAACTAAAAAAAATAAAGGCTTTGGCGATTTTTGACATTGAATTTGGCGAAAAAGGTTCAAATAAATCTGACAGCCCTATGCATAGCTGCCTGATAAAATGTGTCGAAAATCGGCATAATTTAAAAAAAATCGTTAAAATCGTCAAATTGACTTACTTAAATCGTAATTGTTAAATAACAAACGATGCAAATGCGTGCAAAAATACACTCATTTGCACAACACAACAACAAAATGTACGTATTTGAAATTTGCATTTCCATTTTGACGTGTCGTGATATTTGTAGCACAAAATGTAAAAAAATTAAATGACGAAGTCAAATTTGTAAAAAGGGTTTTTATATATACAAAGTAATGAAGTAGCTCTACATTCAGAAAAAAAAATTACAGTAATCGACGCTAAGGATTTGCAGATATAAGCAAAAATCTGCCCTGGCGTGACGTTAAAAAAACGGAAGTGGGTTTTGATTGCATTACAAAACTGAAAAATACTGCGAATTGAGTTTTGTACAAAACCTTTTTTAGTAAACTTAGAACTTATATAGATTTATTTTTCAAGCTATCAAATTTAAAAATCTTTGCTCGTTTTAAGGTAAATATGGGAATTTTCAGCTATAAGTCTACTTTTTTTAATGTAACGCCAGATTGCAAATAAGGTTGTATTTTCGGACCATGTTGTTCAATCGTTATCCCTTTTGTTACTTAATGTAGAGCTTGTTGCGCTTTACACCAAAATATAAAAAAGTAAACGATACATATAAAATTTTTTGAAAAACAATTTAAAATACTTCTGGCGTTACGTGACAAAAAGTAGACTTTTCGCTGGAAATGCCCACATACTTCGTTTGCACTAAAAAAAACCATATTTGCTCAGTTGCAAACAAATGTAAACAATAACATTTGACATATTAGCTGCCATATTGTTTTTAAATAAATTTAAATTAATTAAAAAGGAATATTTTTTTTAAATTGGTTGTGTATAATTGTACAGGTAACCCTCCTACAAGACGGCTTCCTACAAAACGATTTCGATCTTACACGAAAAAAAATTGCGGAAATCTCCTCATCTACAACACGTTTTCATTCTAACACGATAAAATGGAATTGCAACTTTATCATAATTGGGTTGTTAAAATTGTACCAAAATAGTACAAAAGTACTAGATTAGAATAAAATTGTAACTCTTGTTTATTTTTTTGTATGTATGTACATATTTCTAATAAAAACAATGAAAAAATTTATATTTTACACTGTCTCCTAGCCTCATATTACACGTTTTCCTACAACACGGCGTTTTCTAGGAACCTATCTACCGTGTTGTAGGAGGGTTACCTGTAAACAAATGCAGAAGTTTTTAGTGTTGCCAGAATGAATTTTTAGAAAAATAGCACATTTGCACAAAAATAAAATTGGTATGCTCACTATCAATCATAATATGCACTGCAAATTTATACATTGCAATGAACATCGTGATAACTCTTACAGTAAATTTTGTTAGTAAAAAAAAAGAATAGATATGTATTACTTTTTTCAAAAATTCTTTAAAAATAAGACCGCTTTTCTAACTCCAATTGACTATTAATGCAAGTTTTAACTTCTTTTATATGTCAACATAAATAATAGCTGAAACATCTTTTTAAATATGAAACAATCAGTTTTTGAAAAAAATTAAGGTCAACAAATGACTTTGCTTATCTTGTGTTGTTCAGGATGTCATATATCCGAATAAAATATAAAAGTTTAAAAATATAGAATTAGCGAGCTTGAGAAAGTATACAGGGTGGCTACGCTGATGATCACGGGATCACTCCGCTCGACACCGACTAAGGCGCTGTTTACTATGCTGAACTGGCTGCCGGTTGATATCATGGCCGAACAGCAGGCCCTTACTTCAGCTATTAGACTGGGGGCTGTGGGCCTATGGTCTACGCGGAACTATGGTCACGCCAGGGTCACGCTTCACGCATCATATGACCTGGCGGAGCTGGACTATTGCACTCCGGAACCCTTTTTCGGCGCTTTGTTCACAGTTCATCAGGGTGATGATGATAAGCTGCTCGATAATACGCGATCTCTGGAACCTGTCTGGCCAAACGGGGCTGTCTCTTGGGCGACATGTTCGTCGACGGCCTAATGGCCCGCTGCAAGACTCTCAGTAGACGAGAGTCGTACAGAAGGGCTCAGGGGAGATGGCAGGGGGAGCATACCTGCTTGATGGCCAGGGCTCTATGGCCTGGCTGTGACGCGGCGAGAACACGCGTACTACTCGGTCTCGGCAGGGACCGGATGAGGACAGTGATATCGGTCATTACGGGTCACTGGGTGATAGGGACTCATGCTAGGAGGAGGAGAAGGAGACGGTGTTTCACTTTCTCTGCCAATGCCCCGTTCTGGGGAGCATTAGGTTTTGGCATTTTGGGAGACCAGAATTGCCATGTCTGGACGATATGTCCAATGTGGGACTGAAATCGATCTCCCTGTTCTGCAGGGAGTCGGGGTGGTTCGAGGCTGCAGTGACCTCTAGGGAATAGTCTGGTGGATACTAGCTGACTCCTGTCACTGGCTAGGGGCATCACAAAGGGACCGCTATAAGGACCCAAGTGAGTCGTCGTCGTGACGGCTGCCCATTAAACCTAATCAACCTAACCTAGAATTAGCGACGTAACTCGTATAAGTTATTAATAATCATTAATAAAAAGTACGAAAATTGGGTGCCACATGAACCGAAAGATATCGAACACCGATTTTAATGATCAGAAACCCTGTTTCAGTGCTTAGGAAAAAGGTTTTTTTTTTTTTTTTTAATTTCCTAAGCTTATCCCGCGAAGCTTTATGCTTGTCTGCAGGAAAGAAACCAGAGTCTCTGGCGGGAATCGAACCCGCAACCCCGGCGCTGATAGACTAGCTCGCTACCAGCTAGTCTACCGGGGCACTCACACCGGGGTTGATAATAACCAGAATCGCAATAGTAAAAATTATATTTATATTTGTAGTATTATGAACTGCTTCCACGGGACAATTACTGTCAACTTAATAAACGAAACTATCCAAAAAATTATTCGAAAATTCGAAGTAAAAATAAAACCTGTTGTAAATTATTAAAAAATTTGTCATTTGAAAAATCATCAAATTTTGGGTATAAATCGTTTAATTGTCAATGGGCCAGTTTTGGACCCCAAAATCGGTAAAATGAAGATAAATCGTCAAATCTGGCAGCCGTGGTTGTATGCCATGACAAAAATACAGAATGTAGTTCCACTCCCTCTCTTCCCTGCAAATAATGCGACTAGTCCATACACGCATGTAAAATGTAGCCAATAAGGGACTATGACTAGTCCAAAGGAACCCCAATTTATGGAAAAATATGGTCTATTTAACATTACGATGTCCTTGGGCAGGACCATGTAACGCAGCTTTGCATTACAAATAAGTGGTCTTAAAACTACTCCATGGTATACTCCAGAGGATTAGTTTTGAAATCGTTTAAAAACGAAAATGTGAATAATTTTTCCTTCGTAGTTATTCCCCTTTTCCCATATTTGCGATTATGAAAAACCTTTATGAAAAAAGGTTATTCAAATGAAAATAATAACGTGAAAAAATGTTCTAGGGAAAAATTTTTTCCCTCGTAATTTGTTCGCATTTCCCTTAGATTTTCTCACTTTATTTTTGCTAGGGAACATAACATGTATGTTCCTCCTATAAATCGATAAATCCTATAGATTCGTTAAAAAGGCATAAACCGATATATTGGTCAACAAAATGCAAAACAACAGGTCGATTGCCTGCGGATTTGTAAAGCTTTCGAAAGACGTGGTGGCAGAATTTTGGAAAATTTTTCTACATAAAATTTAAAAAGTGCAAAAAACTAACGTTGTAATCAAACTTTCCCTACAATACTAAATATTTTGCTTTATTATTTAAACTTTTCTTTAAAATATTTTTAATCTTTCTTCCTTTTTACATTCACTGGAACTGATAGCGTGAAAAATTTTTCACATGAGATTCACGGTTGCTTTTTCCCTTCGAGGGGAATGAACATTTCATGGAAACAAAAATTCCACTTGTTCTTCACGATAGGGGTGATTATGAAAAATTAAAAAAATATTTTAAACTATGTGGATTTAATGTAAATTCAACCATGGTATGTAAACTATAAGTCTGTCAGGGGTATTACTATTTTTATTGCTTATGGCTAATAAATCACTCATGGTTTAAACGCTGGTTTAGTTGAACTAAACTTGAATTTATATGTAGTTTAAACTCAACAACTATAAATCAGTGTCCCATGTATTATATATTGTTAAAAAAAATAACATGTGGCAGCACTACGATAAATCTTATCAAATTCGTATGGTCTGTATTGGTAGTTTAAACGCCCAATTGTATGCGTTTAAAGATGGTTTATATGTTTGGTGATTTATAGATTTGTTGGTTTAAACACATTTTAAACCAAAAATAGAGTTTAACTTGCTCTGATTTTTTAGCCCTTATTATAATTATAATAAAATAAAAGTATAGAGGAAAATTAAACCATCAACAGCTTTAATAATGCACTAATATATTAATGTCTTAGATAGATATATGTCGGAGGCAATAAGGAGGTATTTTGTGCAGCTTACATATCTCACCACGTCAGGTTTAGGCCAAGTATGAAGCCAACTACCCTGCCTGGTGAAAGATCATAAGTTTCAGCTTAACTCATCAAAAAATGTTCGCCTAGCATTCCCAAGGACGGGACAGAGCGATGATCTCAGAAGATTCGTCAACAATTTCACAAATCATGCATTGCTTGGTATTCACATGACCCAGTGTAAACTGGTGGTATCTGAGACCACAGTGTCCAGTAAATAGGCTAGAAAGTAGCCTACATTAGTGTCTTAATTTACTATATAAAAAGAAATTTGGGCTTTCTTGCTGTAATATTTGTACAAAGTTTTTAAAGCAGGGATGTGGAGTCGAAGTTGAGGTTTGTACCGGTGTCGGATTCGAAGTACCCACAAAAACTTGCGAGTCCGACTCCAATATTTATCGGCATAAAAAATTAAAAAAAATTCTAATACATTTCAAAATAAAAATTCTTCAAAATTGGCGAGGCAATATTTAAAATATCGATTTGAAAGTTTTACAAAATAATTTTTTTTGCTATATTTAACCATTTAAGAGGTACTGCATTAAAAAAAAGAGTTTAAACTTAAATAAGAACAAGTCTCATATACATTTAGCATCAATGTAAGAGTAGGAGTCGGAGTCGAACTTAAAAAATGTCAGCGGTTGGAGTTAGAATTATTTTTTGAAGACTTCACAGCCCTGTGCCAAGTTGCCAAGTTTCTCAAAACTACAAGTTATAAATCTATAAGTAAAATATATTTAAAAAAAGCAAAAATTTTACAATTTTGGGTTTTGTTCCAAAAGCAACAATTTAAAAATTTTTGTTTTTTTTAAATATATTTTACTTATAGATTTATAATTTGTAGTTTTGAGAAACAGGACCCTGGCTTAAAGTAAGGAATTATCACCCTTATTATGTGTGGCGTATTTAAAATACGTCTACGCCTGTTTGGTAATAGATTAAAGAGAACGTGAACTTATTTCCTTTAATCTATTACCAAACAGTCATAGGCGTATTTTAAATACGCCAAACACAATAAGGGTGATTATTTTTTGAGATTATATATTAAAGTGACCTCGGTAAACGCCGGTGTAAAATAACTTGTATTTATAAAGGACTTTAATAGTTTACTTATCACACGTGTTCAACGAGGCATTACCGCAAAAATAAGCTTAAACGACATCATTTTTAAATATCGTTTTTTTTAATAAATGACTTTATTGGCAACACTTGCATCATCTCCTAATAGCCTTTTCAAACTTGTCAACTGTTAACATCAAGGGTATTCATTTCAAAGTTTTTTTGGTTGGGAAAATGGAAAAAAGAAAAATTACACTCATATTGACGTGAACGGGGTTTTTTATTTTTTTTTTGTAAAAAGTACAAACTGTCAAAAAAATTGATATTTTCAATATGCCAAATAATTGTTAAAAGTGAATTAATTAATTTATTTAATTGTCACATCATTAACTAAAATTGATAATTTTTACGAAAATAAGGGTACTTAAAGAAACATTTTCATGAAAAAATACAATATAAACTTTGAAATATTAAATTTCAGAAATGTTTACTTCATTCATTTCATTTCTTTTTTTTAATTCTTTTTTAATAACTTTTTTATTGAACTCATTCTTAAATGTGTTTTTTTTAAATCAGAGTTGTACAATTCAAGAGTTTATAAAAAGAGATGTAATTTTTCGTACTTTGTATTAAAAATTAGCAATTTTTTATGAATGGCAACATCATTTCGTTTGACGTTTATAGTGGAAAATTACATCTTTTTATCCTGACTTTTTTACACTTGGCTATAGTGTGATAAGAATGTAACTTTTGGTGGTTGTTGTAACAAAAATTACATTTTTCCACTTTTCCATTTTTCCAACAAATAAAAGAACTGAAATGAATACCCTTATCAATTTGCGAAGATGTTGGAATTTTCCTATAAGAAAGTCTTTGGGCTAAAAATCAAATTTTTCAACATCTTTACAAAATGTTCCTATTTCATTGTATTCCATTCTACATCTTCCGATTATTTTAGTGAGTCACTAGAATCACTGACAAAATGGCATTTGGTTTGAAAGCAGCGTTACCATTTCTCAAATTTTTTCTTTTTTGCAAGCCTTAAGTTACTTGATTTATTTTATATTACACAGTACAACACATGATTTCGGGACTCAATTCTGATAATTGCCTATGAAAGTAGACCCAAAAAGAAGAACTTCTGCATCATTAGTTTGGTCATGGTACCTCAAGAAATAATTTAAAAATTAATTTGAAGTTAGTAAGTATCGTATAGGGGAATTTGTCACGTTTTAGGCTCTTTTGTTTGTCATAACTAAAGACCTTTAGCCCGAATAAGCTGAAAAAAAATTTAAAAAAATTAAGAATTACAATTTCTTTAACCTGTTCATACAACGTTTGGCTACATAAGTAAAACACATGTAACCACAAAGTAAAAAAATTTAACTTTAATCGCCATTTTTAATGCTTACATTTATTTTTCGCTTTAGTATTGCCAAGTTTGGGGAATGGACTGTGACAAGTAAAGGTTGAAAGCTCTTGA
The DNA here is from genome assembly GCA_949318255.1 of Pollenia labialis. Taxonomy (NCBI): domain Eukaryota; kingdom Metazoa; phylum Arthropoda; class Insecta; order Diptera; family Polleniidae; genus Pollenia; species Pollenia labialis. The sequence continues at coordinate 64,288,663 of OX439141.1, forward strand.
TTGCCACTCACTTGGGAGTGGCCAAGGATGATTCCTGTGCGTGTGTGTTTTACTATTAAAAATAAATTTTAATATAAAGTGAACCGTTTATTTCTTATGAAAAATAAAAATTATTTGTGAGAAATTACAATGAGTAAAAATACGAAAAAAAAAAAATAATAAATAAACGGGAAAGTGAAGAAAGATTGTTGAACGATCGCGGTGCTACAATCCTCAAAATAAAAGGGAGCCAAGTATTTTGTCTTTCCAAGAATTAGAGGACGGAGAGAACAATATTTCATCTTTTAGCTATGGTACCGAATATTTATCTCAAAGTTTATTTAAATAAATAATAAATTTAAATTAAAAAAATTAAATAGTTTTATTTATATTCCACATTGTATTATAATCCACATTTGCAAAACATTTGAGAATTACGTTTGAAAGCAAGTTGAAAATAAAGGCATTTTTCAATTTGGAAATAATTTCCCCTTTTTGTTGAGAACGCTATAATTTTGAAATCATTATCAAACGTTTGTAGTTTGAGAAAACGTTTGATTTCAAATCATTTTCAATTTGAAATCAAACCTCCGTGTTTGTTGGGTACTGGCAAATGTAAACCCCGTGTAAGTAATTGTAAGTGACAGCAAATTAAATAATAAAAAATACATATGTACCTATATTAAAATATACGGTTATTTGATTTTAGAATTCATAAAATTTAAATTTCTTTAAATTTATGTACATTAAAGTTATTGAAATAAAATAACTTTGTCATAAATAGCTAATAAGTTGCTACAGAAAAAGTAACTATTAAAATTTCGTAACAGAATGGCACGGAACAGAACAGAAACAGAAAGTAGACTAATTCTGATTTAATGTTTAATTAAAAATTGTTTTGCTTCTATTGAAATTTTAAAATTTTGAGTTAATACATTAGTGTTGAACAAGTGCGATATCTTGGGAAAGTATGCACCTTCCCTGCAAATAATATTGGACTACTTGATCCATTTTAAATAAAATGGACTTCTTACAACATGGTCCAATGTAATGCAAGCATGGACTATGTCATTGTTAAAAAAGAATTTGTAGTTAAACATGTTTTCGCTTTTAAACGAACTTAAAACTAATACTCTGAAGTATACCACGGAGTAGTTTCAAAACTAATTCACAGGGTGGTATGTATGAACATGGAGTAGTTTTAAGACTACTCCGTTGTAATGCAAAGCTAGTACATCGTAATGTTTAATAGACCATGTTTTTTCAATACATTTTGACTAGACCTAGTCTCTCATGGGCTAGATTTTACATGCGTGTATGTACTTGTCTTATTATTTGCAGGAATAATTAGAATTGTGGTTATTTTATTGAACCGACTGATTTAAAGAGCCAAATATTTGTTCGGGTTTGCATGTTTTTTTTTTTAAATATCCTAAGTTTTTCATCCAAATTTTTTTAAAATTTTAATCAGGCTTAAGTTCATAAAATTTAATTTTCATTAAATTATTTTTATGAAGAAAGGAATTTTAAGTTTTATTAACTTTTAGTTTTTTAAAAACCATTATTTAGTTTTAATCACCTGTGAAGCCATATATATAGCAGCTGCAGCCACAGAAATAGGGGACCTCCCTGGCACAATATCCATTTCAACAGCTTTCTTTGCAATGTGAGTAGCAGCACGCTGTACCATATTGGGCAAATCTAAAATCAACAAAGCCATTTAATAGAGCACAAATAAGAAAGCATAAGAATATTTACCAAGGTTTGCACAAAATCTGGACATAAAATCAGCTGTAGTTATCAAATCGACGCTAGTTTCAAGAGCTTTAAGCGTTAGTTTAAAACATCTTCCAATTTCTTTTTTACTTATTTTGCTAACAGCGCAAATTTCTTTAAATGTACGTGGAACACCTTCTTGACGACATGCAATGTAAAGACATGCAGAAGCTTTCGCATCATTGGAACGACCTTTTAGATTTTTACCATCATGAACCTAGAATAAAACAAGAGTGCTATATTAGGCTATGCCAAATCTTATATGTATACTATGATGCGATTATAACAGAAAGTAATATAAATACCGTCCTTTATATATGTATAAATAAATCAAATTTGTACCACGCCCACTTGACCTAAATGTTGTCGGATGTTGTGTATTGCTATCGAAGATATTAATAACGTGTACCAAATTTGGAAACGTTGGTTCTTGCCGTTCTCCAGATATACAGAAATCTATAATATATTTGTATGGGAAGTTTCACGCCCCCTTGTCAAATCTCGCCTAAATTTTGTAGGACCAATCAGGCTGAATTTTAATATCAAACAATTCCGAACTATATGTGATTAATTAATTATTAATTATATTAATTATGATTAATATATAGCTACCAAGTCTCCATCGGACGGACGGACATCGTTAAATCTACTTCGCTTCTCATTAGGAGATATTGAAGGGTGTCTCACGAAGGCCGAGCTGAAGGCTATTGTAATTAAAACACCGTTACGTTTATCCAAAAGATACAATAAGGTTGAAAATTATATTTGAAGTAAGTAAAATATTTTCAATATAAAATATTTTTAGAATACAAAGTAGAATACAGTATTTAACAATAAAGGCCACCGGACGGGACACAGGTTGCGGATAGTGAAGGGCCTTTAGATATAAAGTTTAGTTGCGAATCAGTGATTTAGCACAAATAAGCAGTTCCGGACAATCAGCGGGTGAGTGCTGTATGCTTCACCGACGAGGCGAGTAGCTGTCGCCCCAAAATATGCACCTCGACAACCCAACTTCCCCCAGCGTCTTTCTAGTAGCGAGCGGCTAAGATAAGAAATGCTGTGCCTTTTCAGCTATATCAAAGATGGCAGCCCCATCAAAAGGCTTAGAGCCTTGGGTTAACAACCCTTCTGCTCCTAAATCACAACTGTTACTGAAACCAATGGAAAATGTTTGCACTATGCGCCCATGATTTGACGTTAGTTTTAAATGCCCATTTTTCGAATAATGAATAAACAGTTGTTTGGTATAATAAACCGGTAATTGTAATAATATGAACTTTATATACGTTTTCCTTTTTTGTTTTTCTAATTGTGATATTGGGCACCCTTAAACTTTTTATGAACAATGTCAACACCAAATGAAACATAAGTCAAAAACTAGAATTCCTCGCCTGGGTAACGATCTTGTCGAGATGAGAGGGCTCTGATCTGCTGTACTGATGTACATGCTTGGTACGTCCTCACAGGAGGTCATGAATACTGAAGGAATTCGCAACTAAAGGTTAGTACATATAATACGTTGTGGTATCCCGCACCTTGTGCACTTTTAAGGTTAAACTAATGGAAGCAGTGCCGAGGGCCTGGGTGGCTAGTTAGTGCGAAAAAAAACTAGTCGGTTACAGGTCCCCTCAGCACCAGGGCAAAACGCTGTTGTATGGTAGTTGCTTAGTCCACGCACGCCGTCACGGCTGTTTGAGCACACTCGTATGAACAAAATGAAGCCGACCTATTCAAAAATTAAAAATAAGCAGGACGAGAAAACGATTGAGCGGGAAGGGTCATTTGGAAGTCACGGTTGGGGAGTCGGACAGTACTTGTGAGAGAGGGTTGCCACTTTCGGTTGTTCATGACAGTATTATTGGAAATGAGCAGCAAGTGCTGAACGACTTATATTAAGATGGTCTGCTGGGACTGTCGAATGACTCCTATGATAAAACCGGGGCTACTCAGGGGTTAAAGAAGCTGACTCTGCTCTCTGACCAGTAGCAGGTTATCGTAGATATATTTGCTCACAATCAGACCACAGAGCCATCCTCTTATGCCTCAGGGAGAAGATTGGCCACAACTTATTCGGCAAGGCGCCGTAGAAATGCCAAGCGCCCCTTCACGTGGTATTTATAACACTAGCCCAACGAAAAACAAAATTTTAAAATTGGTTTTTGTTTTAAGTGTAAGTTAAGAGAAATAGAGATTCGTGCGAAATCTAGAGACAGGCAGTAAATTTGAAATAAAAAGAAACAATAAAAAGTGAGAATGGAATTACATGTAATATGTACTTACATATGTATATACATAAAGTTTTTAAATTTGATACTAATTTAAGCATAATACGTTCATTATATCGATATTTTTATTACTAAATTTGCCCATCCCTAACATGGCGATTACATTTGCCTGTCAAAACAGTAACAACGCATGCAAACTTTTGGACAGTGATTTCACATTTGCTAACAGTAATTGGAAGTTTTGTTCGCAATAGTAAAAAATCAAAAAGTAATCATGGTATAATAAGCACCAGGTATGTTCATTAGGGAGAGTTTTCATTATTTACCCATGTAATGTCAAAATAATTTATTTGATTTTTGACGCTTGTTTTAATTTTTTTCATAATTTCTTTTGTTTGACGTTATATGGGTTTTGAAATTGAGAACAAAATTTCTAATGACTGTACCTTGTACTTATTCTACCATGGAAGTAATAAAAAATAAACATATTCTGCTTTGATTTTTTTGTTTTAGTTAAGTGTTATATTTGTTCACACAATATAGTTATTTTAAGCTATTTTTAAATTTGTTTAGTTCATATAAAACACGTTTGGACTTGCATTGCAACATTTAGGTATGATATATTTTTAAAAAAGTGAACTGTCTAGACGCCTACGGCACAAAGACAGATCGTTGCGTTTTGTCAACTAATACGTATTTTCTTACTGTGTTACATGAAATTTCATCCGACAATTAAAAACATGATACCGTTTCAGTTTCTCGTTATAAATTGTCTTTTTAAGTTTTAGAAACTCTTACAATAGTGCTATTAATTGAAAGCCCCTTGTCCTGCGTTAAAAAACATTTATTTTGATAGATATCACACTCGCACATACTACTAATCGACAAAAAAGCTCTTAAAGCAAATAAACTTAGTTTTCTTTTGACCAAAAAAGCGTCCCATTTTGAAAAAATTATAAAAAAAAAAAATTTGATTTTGCTAAAACAGTAAACAAAAATTGATTTTTAATTTTTTTGAATCCAAATTTTGATATTTTAACTAGGCTTAAGTTCATCAAATTTAATTTTCATTAAAATATTTTTATGAAGAAAGAAATTTTACAACATGAAAATTAATCAACATTTATTGATAATTTTTCATTCTTGACATCCGCGGGACTTGAACACGGGCTTTCACGGGCAGGTTACCATTACATGTTTCAATTGCAACCAATCAATCTCTTCAGATGGTTTTGTCGTTTAACACTCACAGCCACTGACGACTGCTGGCAGTTAATAGTCAAACATCAATCTTTAAACCAATTGTATTTAACCGAAATTTGTTTTGAATGATTATCTATTTTAATGTTCTTCCTTACTTCTGTTTTTTCGTCCAAAGTACATTTCTTTGTTTTTAATTTTTTTTCTTTCTTTTTCTTGTTGACCTTTTTCAGCACAACTTGAAGGGCAAATGTAAACATAGAGCTCGTGCCTTAGCTTTTAAAAATAATTAGTATTGGGGTTATTTTGTTGAACTGAATATTTTTTTTTTTAAATTGAAGATTAATAAACTGAATCATAAAATTTTTAAATTTTTTTCTAAATATGAGATCTTGTGCTTCTCTAAAATATTTAATTGTATCGCACAGATATTCTGGAGGATAACTTTGTTTAATTTTTTCCGTTAGCTCCTTTTTTTAAAACTACGGTCACAAGTATAGAAAGGCTTGTGTTTAAAAAAATGGATTTAACCAACAAAAGATCCGTCGAAAGCATTTTCTTTAATATTGCCATTCGTTGACTCAAAAACATAAATGTATGGCGCCATTTGACGATGTTGCACTATCCCAACCAGATACGTAATGTTCGCCAGATGTTCCGACAAAAACGCAAATTGCATACGAAATCTTGCTTTATATACCGCAGTACATACACTATTTTTATCAATGAATAACCGTTGCGAAGAAAGCGTGTTTGTAAAAATAAATTCAATTGAAACATAGAAATTCAAAATTGACTTCGGTTTGTGCTTTGTTGTGATACAGACGTTTTTTTAAACCCCACATACGATTTGAACTACAAATTAATTAATCACATTTGATTTTGTAATATAAACAGCGAATGTACGCTAAAAAATAAATGATATATCGAGCCCTAATAGCAAAAATGATGTAACCAACAACATTTTAGATTTTTGTTTTTTGATAAAAATCGATAATTTTTGATGATTTGCATCATCTCTAAAAATCTCATATCTCTGAGAAGTACCGTTACGAAATAAGAGCAAAAGCAATTTCGAACGAAACCCTTGACTTGAAGCAAAAGTATTTAAAAAAACATTCTCATGTAAAATTTTAGCTCGATATTTTGTTATTTAAATTATTTAACATAATAGTTTTTTTTTTTTTTTTTTTTTTTTTGTTCATTGTTTATTTATTGAATCTTCATACATATATTAAATATGAACTAACAATAATTAATCAAATCTTATCCTAATTCTTTATTTATGTCCTGTGCCAGTGCCAGACAAAAAATTTTTTTTTCTTCACGGGTTCTGTTCACATATATATGTGCTTATCGCTCTTCTAGTTGGGTAAGTGCTGCAGTGTCTCTTCTTCTTAAGCGAGTGTGGCCGCCATGATTTAAAATATTTCGAGCTAGTGGATTTGGGTGTTGTTCAAGCCTTTTTAAATATTTTACTGCATATTTTGTAATCATAGTTTTTACTAATGGCACATTGAGATCCTTATGAATGTTTGAGTTTTTAGCGTACCAGGGAGCGGCTGTGATTATTCGAAGAAGTTTATTTTGACGCCTTTGAATTTTTTCGATATTAGAGGCCGAGGCGGTGCCCCATAGTTGAATACCGTAGCACCAGATAGGCTTTAAGAGAGTTGAAAAGTAGAAGCTTGCAATCGAGACTAAGGACAGAATTTCTTCCAATAAGCCAATGAATTTGAATGGCTTTTAGTTTCATTTGAGTTAATTTTGCCTCTATATGGCATTTCCACGTTAATCGCCTATCCAGATGTAAACCGAGATATTTTACATGCGAATGTTGAGGAATTATTTGATTATTGATTGTAATAGGGGGGCAAGATTCCCGGCGCAAGGTGAATGTTATATGTACGCATTTTTGTTCATTTACCATTATCCTCCATTCTCTTAGCCACATTTCTAGTTGAAATATATGATCCTGTAAATAACGAGATGCTTCATAACTGTTTTCGTGTACGCTTAGAAAAGCTGTATCGTCTGCAAATGTTGAAGTTTGTGTGTAGTTGTTTGTTGGCATGTCCGAAGTATAAATTAAGTATAAAAGAGGGCCAAGGATGCTGCCTTGTGGAACTACGGCGCCAATTGGCTGAGGTGAACTTAAGAAATCTCCTTCTTAATAATAAATTGACGGCCGACTAAGTAGCTTTCTAACAGTTTGTGAGTGTTTGCTGGTAAATTTTGCTTCAATTTATGTAGTAAGCCTTCATGCCAGACTTTATCAAAAGCTTGCGAAACATCGATGAAGAGTGCTGAGCAATATTTTTTTTCTTCAAATGCTTTTCTTATGACATTTACTATTCGATGAGTTTGTTCAATTGTGCTGTGTTTTCTTCTAAATCCAAACTGATGGTTTGGAATACATCTATTGTCATTTAAAATTGGTGTTAATTTTGAAACTAATAATTTCTCAAACAGCTTTGACATATTTGATAATAAGCTAATAGGCCTATATGACTCAACTTTTGTATGATCTTTCCCTGGCTTTGGTATCATGGTAACTAAGGAAACCTTCCATTCTTGCGGGTAGTATTCAAGCCGTAAAATAGCATTAAAAATAAAAAGAATAATTTTCTTTGCTATGCGTGGTAGCTCTAAAAGCATTTTATTACTGATCTTATCAATACCAGATGCCTTCTTAGTGTTTAAGTCACAAATAGCCTTTTCGATATCTCTTATTTCAAATCTTATTGGAATAGCTGCTCTAGCAGCAACAGGTGGTAACTCGACCGCAATATCGTTAGATAAATTTGGTGTAAATACGTTTTTCAAGTGACTCACAAACAGATTTCCTTTTTCAATATCGTTTCTTGCCCAACTACCATTCAAGTTTCTTAATGGAGGCTTTGATATAACTGGCCTTTTTAGATTTCTAGCTGCACACCATAATGAGTAGTCAGATTGTGGAGTTGCATCAAGTTCCTTAAGATATTTTTCTAGAGAAGCCGTTTTCTGGGTCTGCTGTAAGATAAAAAACACTTAAATGACAACATCTTTTGTAAGTTGTTGTTGTTTTTATTTTGTTTTTCTTAACCTACTTACAACTACAATTAATGTTGAGAGAATTTCAACTAATTGTAGCGGGGAATGTAAGATGAGATGAACGCACTGTTTATTGTTGATGTTGTTTTGTTTAAACTTTGATATTATTACAAGTAGAACTGTTGCTATAAGTCTTATACGTTTAACATTTTTTTTTTGGTTTATTATCTTTAGTTTTTCTAAAATCTTTATGGATGAAGTTTCCTGATGATCTGGCCTAAGCAACCTGTGAAATGCGCATAGGAATAGCTTATCCCATCAACAATAAATTTCAAGTGTTTTTATCAATAATAAAAACTGGGAATTTAGCACGAATAACAAAATCTTTTGAAATTTAAATTTTGTATTCCCAAAAATTGAAATTACTTTTTGATAAAAAATTAAACTTTTACCAATCTTATTTATTTCCAACAAATAAACAAGAGCTGTAAGCTGCTTCTTTTATTTTCAATAAAACCCCGATAACTTTGGTTTCTGTGACACATAAAGCCAACATTAATTTCAGTTCGAACAAAAAACCCATAACATTGGATTTCATTAAATCAAATTTAAATAATGTTTTGATGAGAATCTCATTAATAAAATTTAAAAGTAAACCGCTGGTTAATAAGTTTTGTTGACAACACTTCTTTAAAACAAAAATAAAATTCTTAACAGCTGATACGTAAAAACGGAGAGAAATTTTAATTTTATCAGGTTCATCCGCAACGCAACGTTCCGTTTACGTAAGAGTACCTATTTGCACAGTAGCTTGGTAAGGAAAACGGAACAGCTGATTAGCAACGTATACGTTTACGTAAGAGTAACGAGGCCTTTAAGTTGCGGGGATCTGTAAAGTTGCCACTCTCTTCGAACTCTCCTTTTTTCAGTCAAGAGCCGCTCGACATCTGTGGAATATATTTTAATATTGTTTGTTTTTTTGGGGGCAGTACTAGAATGTTGAACAGCTTCAGATAACTGTCAAAATTCACAATAGAGCGATCTACATTCTCCGGTGTTCTAAGCGGAATATTTTCTGTGGAATGGGTACTGAGATATTTTTTAAATTTTAACCAATTAATTTGTGTGGCTGACGTCGCAAAATAACCAGTCGGAGATACAATTCTATTGGGGTTCATTATAGTAATAACTGTAGGTGTGTGGTCCGAGGATAATTCTAAGGAAGCTTCAACATGAATAGTTTCTGTGGGGATGTTTTTAACCACGCCAAAATCTATAACATCTGAAATTTTTTGCTGATCAGTAGGCCAATATGTTGGCTGTCCGCTCGCGACCACATTTAAATCCATTTTAGAGATTGCATTAAACAAAACACGACCCTTTGGTGTTATAAGTCGTGACCCCCAGAAGGTATGTTTAGCATTATAATCACCAGCGCCCAGAAAACAGGGTCCTAGTGATTTATAATATTCACAATATTGGTTTTCTGATATTGAAAATCTAGGTGGAGAGTATAAAGATGAAATTACTATGTTTCGATTTAGCTCTTCAACACAAACGTTTGTTGCTTGCAGATAGTCCTCACGATGATCACACATTAAGTAGTGTCTGACTCGAGTTTTTATCAAAATGGCAGAACCTCCACAAGCTCTATCTCGAGGGTCCTTGGTATCATACAGTATATAACCATTAATTTTAAAACTATTTCTTGAGGTCAAATGAGTTTCAGAAACCATTATGACATCAATTTGTTTACTTTTAAGAAAATATTCTAATTCATTTTTATGTTGGCGGATGCCGTTTGCGTTCCAAAAACAAATTTTTAAACAGTTCATGGCTTGTTAAGTACAGCTTGCAATAACATCGATTGCATTCTGAGAATTTTCTGCATCATATTACCCATTGTGTTAGTAAAATTATTTACTGTTTGCACTAATGTTTCCATGGTTTTTTTTAGACGACTTAAATTAGGAGTTTCTTCGTTACTTGGCGCAGCACCTTGCATTGAAACATGGTTTGATTTAAGGACGTTAGCGTAAGAGGTTCTGTTACTACTAGGCTGCGGAGCCTGAGTGTCATTAGTGTTTACTTGATTTGTTACCTGCGTTTGAGGGGGATTAGGTTTCGGTCCAGACGACTGCTTGACGATAGTGTATACAGGGCATCCTCTATAATTGGCAGTGTGATTACCGCCACAGTTGCTGCATTTCTTTACGTTGGGGTCGGTTTTAGACTTATCGCAAAGAACTGTACCATGTAATTCACCACATACTACGCAAACAGGGGGTAAGTAGCAGTATGCCTTAGTATGACCAAATTCTTGGCAGTTTAAACACTGAACGGGTCCATTTCTTTTGTGCGGCTCCTCTATCGTGATTTTCCTGTACAGGATATATCTCAAACTGTATATAGGATGAGTTTCTTTTTTTTTTAGCTTAACTCCACTCGAAATAGTGGTTGTGGATTTTGTTCCCTATTTTTGATATTTACAACATGTTTTATTTTGAAGCCTTTCTCTTCAAGGAATGTTTTTATTTCTTCAGGGTCCACATATTAGTCAATTCCCTTAATCACTACTTGAAGACCTTTGCTGCTCTTCAGTTGGTATGTATAAAAATTTTTTTTTAATGTCTCAAATTGGTTAGTAATTTTGCGAAAGTCATTCTCATGATTTACTTGAATTTTTGTCTCGTTTATACTACCACGTTTGATTGCCGCTACGTAAAACGAATTTTCACCAATTAACGAAACTAAACTCTTTATTAGCTCATTTGAGTTTTGCTCCCTAAGATATATCGGGGGAGGCTTGGACGATCTTATGACATTTGGTGCTTCAGAGGATTCATCCTCCAGAATTGCAAAACGGTTTTGAGAATTTATCTTATCAAAAGATGGTACTTTTGAGGCCGAAGCAACTGCTGCAGAGGTAGGGCTGCGACCCCATTTACGCACTGTTATGTACCTGTCCATACCAACTTGTACTTGAGGCTTTTGACAACTTTTTACTTAATATTGTTTTGTTTTGTTTTATTTGTTTCAGTATTGCACTCTTTAGCATTAACTGTTACGTATGCATTTCTTTCATCTAGTTTTATTGTTGTTACATTGTGACTGCTCATGCAAAAAGTTGTTTTTGTTTTTTCACCGTTTTGCTGTGCTTTTTTATTTTTATTTTTTATTGTACCTATTCCATCAAAAATAAGAATTTTAAACTAAATGTATATGTATACATACATACATTTATACATATATTTTATTAATTTTTTTTTTATTAAATTTTTCTTTTTTGATAATTGTTCACTTTTGTTTTAAAAATTTATTAAAAAAATGCGTCCATTCCCTTAATTGTTATATTAAAATGTTATTAATAATTAAAATTAAAATTTTAATGCGGGGTTAAGAATACGCGTCTGTATCACAACAAAGCACAAACATAATAGTGAGCAATTAAAACGAAAAAATTAAATAAATAAAAATAGTAAAAATATATGTTGTACATACGTATGAATGATCATACATGGTATGTATGTATACATATTCTAAGCAAAAACATTTTAGTTTAAATTCCTTATTTTTTGTGTTGTAAAATACATTAATTAATAAAAATATTAAAAGCACAGTAAAACGGTGAAAAACAAAAACAACTCTGCATGAGTAAAAAGAGTGAAACAACAATATAACAAAATGAAAGAAATGTTTATGTGACAGTGCATGCTAACGAAGGCAATGCTGTAATAAATAAAACAAAAGAAAACACTAGTAACTACCTAACGCCTTTTCCTTTTTTACTTTTTCCTAAAAGAAGAGCTAGTTTAAAAAGACAGACCAAAAAAAATCTAAAATTCAAAGAACAAAAATTCTGCTCTGGCTGGTAAAGCCCTTATGACACTACATTTTATTATGTGTGTCATTTTTTAGGTTTTTTTTTTTGTTTGGCAGAAAAGTGGTTAACTTTTCACAGTACAAAAATTACCGTTAGAAAAAAAAACGTTAACGTTAGATGAAGCAACTAAAATGGCGGCCGCATATGAATTAGCTGAAAAAGGAGGGGAGGAGCTACATCAAAGTAACACAGAAAGTGTAGGTTAGGTTAGGTTAGGTTCAGAAGGGTTATGTGCCCAAGGGCACACTTCCACTCGGAGACCAGTACGGTCCATTGTGAATCCCTTCAACATGAAGAAAAATAGATAAAGAAGATAGAAAAAGAGAAAGGTTAAGAAAAGAAGTATGAGGTGGATAGAGTATAGAATACAGGAAAGTTAGTAGGTACTGTGAAGAACAAATTCCCTCTCTACCGTCCCCTCAACAGAAACAACCGCACTATTTCCCTGACAAACCCCAGTAGATCAGCTGAACTACATCCAGCGATGCACCCCAGTTCGTCGTGAAACCTATTTCCTAGCCACTTCTGCCTGAGACCCTGCATCCTGGGACAATGGCAAAGTACATGCTCGATCGTCTCCAGCTCCTCCGAATCCTCGCACAATCTGCAGAAGTCCGGTATGGCGTTGTCCCATCTGCCCACAAAAGCCCTGACCGGACAATGACCCGTCAATAACCCTATAAGCGTTCTAAGACTACTCCTATCCAATCCCAGTAGAACCCTGGTTGCCCCCGCGTCCAATCGGGGCCATAATGCCCTAGACACCCTGCAATCCACTCTGTCCCCCCAGGATCGGTTAACGTCATCACGGAATTTCTCCCGTATCACACCATAGTAGTAACATAGGGGAGGCTTTACCCCCTGTCCCTTGCCACTAAGTCCAGACTCGAACCCCCTCTCGCGAGTTCGTCCGCCACCTCATTTCCCTCAACCATGCAGTGTCCAGGTACCCAACACAGCCTCACATTGAATGCCTCCATGAGTCCACCAAGAGCATTCCTACACCGAGCGACCAGGCACGATCGCACCGTATAATTCGTCAATGCCCTAAGCGCCGCCTGACTATCGACGTAAATTGTCACCACAGATCCACCCACGATGTGTTCCAGTATCACCTCCGTCGCCCTCCAGATCGCTAGGATCTCAGCCGGGAAGACACTGTACTCATCGGAGAGTCTGAATGACCTCTTCACCTCGGTGTCCGCTATATATACACCGGCACAGTGCCGGTTTCCATCTTGGATCCATCCGTAAATACTGCCCACCCCTCAAACAGTCCATTGGATCTACTCCAAACTTCCCTATCCGGGAACTCCACTGGTGGTGTTGCGCCGAAGTCCAGGGTCATAGTCATATGATCCGAAATTCTCCCGAGAGTAATGCCCTGATCAAGCAGACCCATCTCGTACAAGATTCTCGTGTGATCATCCCGCCTAGGACTAACTAAGGAAGACTCGTAAAGTCTAATTAAGTTCCTAGCGGCCACACTCCTTACTTAATGCTCAATAGGGGACAGATATAGTAGGATGTCCAGCGCTGCCTGCGGAGTGCTTCTCCTTGCGCCTGTGATGCACTTCTTTGAACCTTGCTGAGCATCTTCCTATAGCTATCCACTCCCAACGCACCCCACCAAACAGTGCATCCAAAGGTAAGTATAGGCCTAACAACCGATGTGTAGATCCAGTTTACCATATCCGGCCTTAGACCCCAGTTCTTACCAATGGAGTTCCTGCATGTGTAGTATGCATTGAGTCCCCTTCTCATCCTTTCCTGAGTATTTCTCTTCCAAGACAGTTTGCAGTCCAGAAAGTTACCCAAATACTTTGCTCCGTCCGATAGAGGTAGCTCGACGCCATCTAGCACTGGCCTCCTAAATTCCTCTATCCTATACCTTCTGGTAAATAGCACCAGCTCAGTCTTCACAGGGTTAACACTCAGTCCCCTATCCTTTGCCCCAGCCGAGTGTTCGCCTAGCATCACCTGCATAATTTCCCCGATCGTGGACAAAAATTTTCCCCTGACCAGCAGAACTATGTCGTCCGCATAGGCAACAACTTTCCTACCCATGGAATCAAATGACCTAAGAATCCCGTTGACCGCAAGCAACCACAGTAGAGGTGATAGAACCCCCCCTTGTGGTGTCCCCCTGGTAACCCTCTTCCTTATCACATGATCCCCAGGCCTGAGTTTATAATCATACTGCCAAGCATGCAGACTATCCACTCCACCAGAAAGTCCTCCACTCCCAACTCTAACAACGAATCTCTAATCGCCTCAATCCTAATGTTATTAAAGGCTCCTTCTATATCCAGAAACGCGGCGAGAGTATATTCCTTATGCCTCAGACCGTGCTCAATACAACCCACCACCTCATGTAACGCGCTCTCAACCGATTTACCCTTCAGGTAAGCATGTTGAGCGTTGATAATTTACACAGAAAGTGTAAATGTTAATAAAATGTTCGAGAAGAACAAAAGAAAGACTAAGAAAACTAAAACTCATGCTGGTGAAAATAGCAATAACAAAAACAAATCAAAATGTTTTCGATGTGGCAATACTACTCATTTGGCCGATAAATGTCAATATAAAGGGGCTAAATGTAATTTTTGCAAAAAGGTTGGACACCTTCGTAGTATGTGTTTTAAAGAAAAAAAGCAATTACATCAAATTGAAGAAAATTCTTGTGGTACCGTAGAAGATCTTCTTAAAATAGAAGAGCGTGGGGTATTAAATATACGATCAAAGTGGTTACACGAATTTTTGGTAAATGGAAAAAGTATAGAGTTTGAAATAGATACGGGATCACCGGTTTCAATAATAAATGTGTCTGATGCTAAAAAGTACGTGCCTACACAGAAAAAATTTTTGCAAAAAACTTTTCAATTAAATAATTAATTGGTGTAAATTAATTATTCAATTAATTTTTTTAATCAAAACCCATAAAATTAAATGTTTGTGTATATGTGGTGTATTTTTTGTTTATACAATTAATTTTTTAATTGACTAAATTTGTGTCCCATGACTCGAAAATACAAATCCGTTAATTGATATGATCAGTTCCTTTGCAGGGGCAAAATTAGTTAAATATTTAATTGTCTGAACAAATTGTTTAATTGAAGTCGATTTTCTATTTTTTCTGTGTAATAGTGTTTTCATTAAACCTGGTTTTACCATACAAAATAATTTTGTTAAAACCATCTTAAAACCTCTTTTGATTTGGTTTTAAGTAGATTTTATGAAATACAACCATGTTTTAGTTGTACTAAATTCAGTGCTACCAAGTTAAAAAGAATGAAAACAGCTGATAATATTTAATCCCAGCTTGCATTTTATATCACTATCGAATCTTTTAGGAATGAGCTCATATTTCGATCATAAATGATACTCTTGTTGGGAGGAAAAGCTACACTACCGATCAATCACCTCAAAGAATTATTCGTGATGCAATTATCTGATTCTTTTTTGATCAATTTAATGGTAGGTTTTATAATCATTAGTTAGTATTTTTCGTCGCAGTTTTTAATCGTAAATTATAAAGCTTTTAATTATATTTAACAAAATTTTTAAATTTTCATGTTTTGAATGTTTTTTTAGATTTCTTTGTTAAAAGTAACCCCTGATTATTTGAACAAATTTTATTATGAGCCAAACAAATTTTATTGGGTTCTCGAAAAGGAAATAAGAAACTATCAGGGGTGTGCTGGAAATCGCAAACGCAAAACGCAAGAATTTGGAAGTTGTTTTTAATAAACTTTAAACCTAATTCTTATAATTTTTAGTTTAAAATCCCGTTTAATGGGGAAATATTTGTTTAATATTTGTCATAAAATTATTTTATTACAGAAATCTTATTTAAAAACGACTTTTAAAATTCTTGCGTTTTACGTTTGCGATTTCCAGCACACCCCTGTATATTTTTCTCTTTTAATTTGACAAGACGAATGAACAAAAATACAAAATATAAAGAAATAATTATTATAACATATTGACGATTTTATCGGTACCAAAAACGCAAAAGACCCTATCTAACATCAGGAAAGTTTTACATGAGAAGCAAAAAAACTATTTAAAATCATAAATTGAGAAATCTACTTAAAATGTTTATAATTAATTTTGTATCTATTTTCCTAGTAAAATCCCTTTTCAGCCATTTAGCGTTAATCATTTACGGCCTAATTTATAAAAAATAAAACAGGTTAATAAAGAGTTTATAAATTGGATTTTAATACAAAATCTGTTTCATAAACCCTTTATTAGCATGTTTTGTTTTTTATAAATAAGGCAGTTAATCTTTTGCATATTGGGTCGTTGTTTTTTGTTTATAAAATCGCAACTTTTTGTCGAAAGATTCCAAAATTTGCAAATTATGAGTACATTTGTGTTAATGCAATACATCAGAATCAATGATTTTTAATTTTTTGTCAATAAGGCCTTTTGCGTTTTAGGTAACGGTATATGAACTACAAATCGTTCAAGTGATAAATCAGGATTTAATCATCAAATAGGATCTAAGAAGACTCATTTAGGTAATATTTACAAAATATTATCACCCAAATGCTAGCTGGGATGGCGCTCAATAAAAATAAATAAATTTAAAAAAATAAAAAACGTCAAACCGATGAAATATTCTAAAATTAATTATTTATACAAAAATGTTTGATTTCCAAGCATTCAATTCATTCACTTCTTTTAGAAATGTTCTTATTCCTACTAGAAATTAATTTTATTTTTGAGAAAATAATTAGCCAAACTGATTTAAAACCTGATTTAATAAAACTTGTAATGTGAACGCAAAATCAGCTGTTAATAGATTTAATGTTAAAATCAGGTTTTAACTATAGGTGTGAAAACACTATAAGTTAAAAGTTTACAATCCTGAAATGGAATTGGTAAGCTATTTTGGAACTGCAATCGAATGCGTGGTGTACGTGTGTGTGAACGTAAATATTAATGACACAAGTGCAAATTTAAAGTGGAAAATTTAAAAGAAAAATACCCCGTAGTATTTTCATTATCCGTGGGAAAGATTAAAGATTTACAAGCTCGAATATATGTCAAACAAAATGCTGCACCAAAATTCTTTAAATCACGAAGAGTGACATTTCCTTTGATGGAGGCGGTTGAAAAGCAGCTTGAGAAGCAGGTAGCTGAAGGGTTGCTCGTAAAGGTGGACACCAGCGAATGGGCACGCCAATTGTGGTGGTGCCAAAAAAGTGTGGTGATGTTCGTATCTGTGGTGACTACAAGGTCACATTAAATCCAGCACTACTGGTAGACGAACACCCTTTGCCAACCATCGATGAATTGTTCAGCAAAATGGCTGGTGGTACAAAATTTTCTAAAATCGATCTCTCGAAGGCCTATTTACAATTAGAAGTGCATCCAAGTGATAGGCACCTGTTAACTTTAAGTACCCATAAGGGACTTTACCAACCGACTCGTTTAATGTTCGGAGTAGCCAGTGCACCAGCGAAGTGGCAGCGTTTGATGGAACAGTTATTGAGTGATATACCAGGAGTTTCGGTATTTTTAGACGACATAAAAATCACAGCACCTGATGATGCAAGCCATTTACGCAGAATCGATGAAGAGTTAAAATGATTAGAAAAATACAACATGAGGGTGAATCTGGAGAAATCCGAATTTTTAAAAGAGTGCATTACTTACTGTGGGTATGTAATTAACAAGGATGGCATTCAACGTATTCAAAGCGAAATCGATGCAATTCAGAAGATGAAAACACCTGCCAACAAAGAGGACATTCGTGCATTCATGGGGCTGGTCAATTATTATGGCCGATTTTTTAAAAACCTAAGTGATATAGCTTATCCTTTAAACCGTTTACTACAAAACGATGTGCCGTTTGAAATCGACGTAAAGTGTAATACAGCTTTTAATAAAATTAAAAACCAAATGCAGTCGGAAACCATCCTTGTCCATTACGATCCGAAACGGCCTGTGGTATTAGCTGTATATGCGAGCCCTATTGGTGTGGGGACCGTTTTGAGCCATGTTTTTGATGATGGTTCTGAAAAGCCGATACAGTTTGCATCACAGACGCTTAATAGGGTACAACAACGTTATACGCAAATTGATAAAGAGGCGTATGCAGTCATTTTTGGAATACGTAAGTTTTATCAATATTTATCAGGGTTTAAAATGCTATCGCCATATTAGCAAAAGCAGCCAAATTTTGCCTTTTTCCTAATTAAAAAAAAATCAAAATCAAAAAGCCGACAAGTTCCACTACTAAAAAAAAGCCCACACTTTTGCTTTTTTAACAATGGCAAAAATTTCTTATTTGATGGAACTCAAAAAGCAACGGCAATCACTTTTATCAATGTAGGCTAGCAGCCACGCAAACAGGAGGAAAAATCAGCGAAAAAGCAAACTAATGTGTTAATGGCACATGATTGCGAAGAGACACTCGATATTTTTCATGCAAAACAAACACAACAAGAATTTGTTTTTGTTTTCTATACAATTAAATAATAAAACCACTTCAAAAATTTTGTGCGTTGCATTGTTACATTTTATATGAAAACCAAAAACAATTTATTTCCAAAATTTAAGTATGCACATTCATAGGTACATACTTATTAAGGTATGTATCGTTTTTGTGCAAATATGTACATACGTATGTACATATGAATGTATCACAAATTCTGATCATTTCCTATTAGCACATAAATCGGGTGCTTTTAGCACTTATTAGTGCGGCTTTTTTTGTTCTCTGTGGTTTTACCAGCCAGGGAAAAATTTGATTTTAAGACATTTATTTTTGTCTTTTTTAAACAGCTCTTCTTTTAGGACAAAGTAAAAAAGGAAAAGGCAAAAGAATCATTTTGAGCTTTTGCTTTTTATGTGGCTGGCCTTTCTTGTAGCTAGCTGGTAAAAAAGCAATTGTAAAAAAATAAAAATATACAAAAAAGGAGATTTGCTTTTTTGCACAAACGAAAAAAAAACATTGGCAATTGGAAAAAAAATTAAAAATTTCAATAGCAGTGGCAAAAGCAAAAATAAAAAACATCCAGCTGATGGATGCTTTTAAGCCCTGTATTTATATGGGAGAAAATTTATCCTCGTTACAGATAATCGTGCGATATCTCAAATATTCTCTCCAAGTAAGGGGTTGTCAACTCTTTCGTCTACGCGCATGCAGCATTACGCTCTGTTTTTGGAACAATTTGATTATGAAATCCAATGTAAGAAATCAAAACAAAATGGTAAAAATGCTATGTCCCGTTTACCAATTGTTGAAACGTACAAATTTAACGAAGAGGTTTATGTCGTAGAAGAGGAGGCTATAAATTATTTACCTGTTACAGCAAATGAACTTAAATTGGGTACCAAATCTGATGTGGATGTACAAAAGTTATTAGAGTGCTTAAAGTATGGTCGTGAATGTAATGGTAAAGAACGTTTCGGTATTCCACAAACGGAATTCAGTTTACATGATGGTTGTCTACTACGAGGGTCACGTGTTTATACACCGAGGGCCTTACGAGGAAAAGTATTAGATGAGTTACATACTGCTCATTTTGGTATATCTAGAATGAAGAGTCTCGCTAGAGCATATGTATGGTGGAACCATATTGATAAAGATATCGAAAATTTGGTGTCTAATTGTTTTGCTTATCAATCAACTCGACAATTAAAAATAAATTGTTAGCCGCAAAATGCAATTCAAATACTTTAAATTCAGAATTATCAAAAATACTGTTAGCCTACAGGCGCTCAATACAACCAGCTACAGGAAAATCCCCATCAATGGCGATGTTTGGTCGTCAAATAAATTCTCGTTTAGATCTTCTTTTACCACAAAATAATAACTACAATTATGTTTCATCAACAATAAAAACATTTTCGGTGGGTAAAAGGGTTGCTGTGCGTGATTATATTTATAAAATCAAATGGCATTTTGGCGTAATAGATGAAAAGTTAGGAGAACAACATTACAACATAAAGCTAGATGACGGAAGAATATGGAAGAGGCATATAGACCAAATGCGTAAAGTTGGAGAATTGCTTGAAGATTCGCAAGTTCCCGAAAAAACACAAATCTGCCCAATACTACAAGCGATACACCACAAAGAGATATACCTGTTCCGAATATTTCAAATAATGATACCCATTAGTCGACCGTAATGCAAGAACCAGTACAACAACCAACGGTGGTAATCAACGATCCACCATCCAAAAACACGGAAAGTGTACCTGATGAATCATTGACTACACCAGAAGCTAACAATGTGCCAGTGTCTCCTGCTACTATTCAAAATAAAGTTGTAGATGAATCTTTACGTCGATCTAATAGAAATAGAAAGAAACCAGCGAAGCTATTCGATTAAATATTCTATAATAGTATTTTTATTCTTTTGAAATTAATTTTAATTGCAAACTTTGATTTTTAAGGTAATTATCAATGGTATAAATTGAATGAAATGTTTATTAATTAATAGAAATACTTTTAAAATCAAATACCCTTTATTTTTAAAAAATGAATAACTTGAATTAAACTTATATTTAGGGGGGAGAGAAGTGTCATATTCACACATGGAATGAAATAATTTGCAAATGTAAAATGTATTAGTATTAGTGTAGTATGTAAATAGAAAATGAAATGGAAGTAATAAAAGTCAGTCGTATTAAAGCAACAGACAAATAAACGTCTAATTATTATAGTTGCTAAAGGTTTTTTGCAAAAGGATGGAGAAAGCTACGATGACATTTTTGCGCCAGTTGTAAATCAAACGTCATTTCGCAGTTTATTGGCCATTGCAAGTAGCGGTAAGATGAAAGTATCCCACATCGATATTAAGACGGCGTTTCTATACGGTGAGTTAGACTCTGATATTTATATTAAGCAACCCGAGGGTTTTGTTGAACCCGGCAACGAGGGTCTTGTATGTATATAAAATAAAAGTTTGTATGGGCTAAAACAGTCGGCCAGATGTTGAAATCTTCGAATTAATCAGATTCTAAAGGCCGAACCTTGTATGTATGTATGTAAAAGATGATGGCGACCTAACGACATACATTTTAATTTACGTTGATGACATTATAATAGCATCAAAGTCAGATCAACAAATCGAAGAAGTCGTACGTATACTGAAATCTCATTTTGAAATTACTGAATTAGGAGACTTAAAACTTTATTTGGGAATTGAAGTAATATTGAGTGATGGTATATTTTATCTCCAGATAACATTTTATACCGAAAGGCAATCGGATCGCTTTTATACGTCTCGAATAACGCTCGACCCGATGTTGCTGTAGCTGTCTCAATACTATCTCGCAAAATAAGCAACCCCAATAAAAACGATTGGACGATTGGAGTAAAACGAATCTTCAAATACCTCAAGGGTACTAAGAGCTTGAAATTATGTGTGGGATCGAAAACCGGATTGGAACTCAAGGGCTTTGCTGATGCTGACTGGGCCGGTGATACAAATGAACCCCAAATCTACAAGTGGTTACATCTTCAAGCTTGGCGATGCTGTTATTAGTTACGCAAGTAGAAAGCAAGGTAATGTTACACTATCGTCCACTGAAGCCGAGTTTGTGGCGCTTGCAAAAGCTTCTCAAGAGCTTTTGTAGATAATCCATCTAATGAAAGATTTTGGCGTCAATGTGCAAATCCTACAATTTTTGAAGACAACCAGAGCTGCCTGAAGATGCTTCAAGATGAAAAGTTTCCCCTAGAAGCAAGCACATAGATGTGAAATTTTACTTTATCCGGGACTTATATAAATCAAATAAAATTGTATATTATTATGGCTAAAAAATCACTCATGGTTTAAACGCTGGTTTAGTTGAACTAAACTTGAATTTATATGCAGTTTAAACTCAACAACTATAAATCAGTGTCCCATGTATTATATATTGTTAAAAAAAAATAACATGTGGCAGCACTACGATTAATCTTATCAAATTCGTATGGTCTGTATTGGTAGTTTAAACGCCCAATTGTATGCGTTTAAAGATGGTTTATATGTTTGGTGATTTATAGATTTGTTGGTTTAAACACATTTTAAACCAAAAATAGAGTTTAACTTGCTCTGATTTTTTAGCCCTTATTGTCCTACGGACTCAATGTTAGCTGATATCTTTACCAAAACTTTACAGAGAATCAAAATATCAAAATGTATGAGTCTAATTGGGTTACATTGTTAATTTAAATTAAAATGTACTTTATTTGATTCAAATGTCATTTTAAATTCATATAAATTATTTAAGTACAATATTTATAATATTGAGAAGGGGTGTAAGTTGTATATTTGTACAATGAATTTACTCTTTTAGCTGATGTAATAATTTAGTAACATACTATTTTATAATGTATTAGTACGTATAATTGCACTTATGTAAATACCGCCTTTTCATAAATACATACATATGTACTTTATCTTATTATTCTTATTAAATAAACGTTCATCTCAACATTTTTTGCTTCAAATTTTTCAATAAAAATGTAGTGTACAACTTAGATAATGCTTTTATGTGTAGAATTTAAGCTTTTTTTCGACGAAAGTTTTTATTTTGAATCTCTATTTGCTTACTGTTGTGAAAAAATAAGCAGTTTATCTTGGGGTGTAAAAAGCAACCCGCGAATAACGACGCACAGAGGGTTAGAATAGCTTGTTTTCTTGGATAAATTAGAAAAAAAAAAATTTTGAGTATCGTCAAAAAATTCTACATCACTTGTCGTTAAAATAAATGTCAAAAGTGCTCTGGTGTTTTTGTAGTTAAACTACAAAGTCAAACTTTAAAGAAATTTTTGTGCAAAAAAGGCTGAAAAAAGTGAAAACTTTCCCGTTGAAAATTTTATTTATTTCAAAAAGTATTGCAAAAGTTAACAATTTTTCAATGGAACCATCAAGTTCAGGTTATTTTGCAAATACTTCGTTAACATTTGTGTATCAAATTGTGCGTGGAAGTGTTTAAGATTTAGTTATTGATATTGGAAATGCCAAAAAAATTAGCATTTTTATATTTTAAATGGATATATAGTTATTATTCGTCCACATTCGTGTCATAATTTTTAGTTTATATTAAAGAGGACATAAATCTCTATTATATTGCAAAATTTTACGCTGCCTTTTTGTGCTTTTTAGAAGCTATGCATTGTTTAATACAAGTGTTGCAGCAGTCAAATTAGCTAAAAATCACATTGATCTCGCGACTGATGCTGTTGATGTGTTTTGTTGTTTTTCATGTGACTTTTTTCTATTTATTTGTACTCTTCTTTTCAATATATTAATGATTTTATTTTTGTTTCTTTTAATAATATTCTTTGTTTCAATAATATTTTGTTTTTGTTTATTTTAATAATATTCTTTGTTTTAAAGATAGTGATCGTGTTGTTCAGTTTCAAGTAATCGGGTAAAAGGGATTTTTGAAAGGCTTTTTTTTGTATTAGCATTATTTTTTTTTTATTATAAGTTCGAACAATGTTTTTTATACTCGTCGAAGCTTATTTGATATTATGATGAATTCAAGCGCTCAAACAATGAATGACAATATGAAGAAATCAAAAAACGCACCAACTGCTCTGAGGATAATATGTGTGATTTTAAAAAAAGAATTGATGTTTTCTTTTATGAATTTAAATCTAGGTGGACTGGAGCGCATAGAATGGAAATGAGGTTTATTACTCAAAATAAGATCTGGTTAGAATCATCTATTGGTTTTACTCTTGCCCCGACCCAATTATTTCAAGCATGCGAAAATTGCCTACAAAGAAGGTTCAAAGCTTGCCAGAGGAGGCAATTGATTTAATTGCACCTGCAGCTCCGAACAAGAACTATTTCAGTGATGTTGAAGTTGCTGATGATGATGATAACGATGATGATGATGTTGATGATTAACTTTAAGAAGTACGATATGTAATCTTTAAGTTCTCATACTGTTCTCCTTGCACTATATACCTACACATAATATTTGGCATTATTTACTATAATGAACCCCACACAAATAAATTGGTTAAAATATAAAAAATTTCCCAGTACCCATTGCACAGAAAATATTCCGCTTAATACACCGGAGTCAGTTATCTAAAACTAGCTGGTCAACATTCCAGTATTGGCCCCAAAAAAACAAAAAATATTATAATATATTCCACAGATGTCGAGCGGCTCTTGACTGAAAAAAGAAGAGTTCGAAGAGAGTGGCAACTTTACAGGTCCCCGCAACTTAAGAATTTATTAAAAGAGTGCACAAAAAGGCTAAAAAAGTTATTGCAGACTCAGAAAACAGCTTTTCTAGAAAAATATCTTAAGGAACTTGATGCAACTCTACAATCAGACTACTCATTATTGCGTGCAGCTAGAAATCTAAAAAGGCCAATTGTCTTTAAGCCACCATTAAGAAACTTGAATGGTAGTTGGACAATAAATTAAAAAGGAAATCTGTTTGTTAATCATTTGAAAAACGTATTTACCCCAAATTGTTATCACGATGTAGCAATCGAGTTACCGCCTGTTAATGTTAGAGCAGCTATTCCCCTAAGATTTGAGATAAGGGAAATAGAAAACGCTATATGTGACTAGTGTTTAAGTCACAAATAGAATGCACCTGGTATTAATATAATCAGTAACAAAATGCTTTTATAGCTACCTCGCATAGTAAAGAAAATAATCCTTTACATTTTTAATGCTATTTTACGCCTTGAATACTACCCTAAAGTATGGAAGGTGTCCTAAGTTACGATGATACCAAAGCCAGGTAAAGATCATACAAAAGTTGAGTCATATAGGCATATTAGCTTATTATTAGTTTCAAAATTAACACCAATTTTAAGTGACAATAGATGTATTCCAAACCATCAGTTTGGATTTAGAAGAAAACACAGCACAATTGAACAAACTCATCGAAAAGTAAATGTCATAAGAAAAGCATTTGAAGAAAAAAAAATTACTCAGCACTCTTCATCGATGTTTCGCAAGCTTTTGATAAAGTCTGGCATGAAGGCTTATTACATACATAAATTGAAGCAAAATTTACCAGCAAACACTCACAAACTGTTAGAAAGCTACTTAGTCGGCCGTCAATTTATTATTAAGAAGGAGATTTCTTAAGTTCACCTCAGCCAATTGGCGCTGGAGTTCCACAAGGCAGCATCCTGGGCCCTCTATTATACTTAAATTATACTTCGGGCATGCCAACAAACAACTACACCCAAACTTCAACATTTGCAGACGATACAGCTTTTCTAAGCGTCCACGAAAACAGTTATGAAGCATCTCGTTACTTACAGGATCATATATTTCAACTAGAAATATGGCTAAGACAATGGAGGATAAAAGTCAATGAGCAAAAATGCGTACATATAACATTCACCTTGCGCCGGGAATCTTGCCTCCCTATTACAATCAATAATCAAATAATTCCTCAACATTCGCATGTAAAATATCTCGGTATACATTTTGATCGGCGATTAACGTGAAAATGCCATATAGAGGCAAATTAACTCAAATAAAACTAAAAGCCATTCAAATTAATTGGCTTATTGGAAGAAATTCTGTCGTTAGATCTCAATGTGCCATTAGTAAAAACTATGATTACAAAATATTCAGTAAAATATTAAAAAAGGCTTGAACAACACCCAAATCCACTAGCTCGAAATATTTTAAATCAATGCGGCTACACTCGCTTAAGAAGAGGGACACTGCAGCACTTACCCAATTAGATGAGCGATAAACTGTGAACAGAACCCGTAATGTAGAAAATTTTTGCCTGGCACTGGCAGGACATAAATAAAGAATTAGGATAAGATTTGATTAATTATTGTTAGTTCATATTTAATATATGAAGATTCAATAAAAACATTAATAAGAATCAAAAAAAAAAACTTTTATTAAAACTAGTGTTCGCCTAATGGTCAAAATTCGACCATAGCACATCTAAGTATATATGAATTTACATGTTTCGAGCATTTATTTTTTCTGTCTTAGTGGATCGATTTGGCGAGGGAGCAACCTCCGGTTCATATTTTATCTTCTACGTGAGTAAATTTAACTTTACAAGTTCAATATAAAAAATATCAATTGAAAAACAAAAAAGTATCAAAAAGTCTCCTTTATAGATTGTCATCCACTCAGGGCATTGCATGTTTAATATTATGTTTCTATGTCTAATATTAACGAAAATTAATCAAAGTATCAGATGTTGAAGGAAAAATTACCAAAAAGCTCCCCTTACATGTTCTTATTCACCCAGTTTAATGTAAAATTTTACCTTTATAGGTCGAATATTAACGAAAATTCAAAAAGTTCCACCACATGAAAAACAGAAAGTACCAACATTTTTCATCTTATATATTATGTTTATAATTTCAATATTATAGAAAATTTTAAATTATCACATGCAGCACGGAAAAGTAAAAGCAAGACATTTAATTTCCAGATTTCCTTTATTCTCCCCATAGAGGTTCGGTTGACAAACAAAGGAAGAAAGCGTTCTTAACTGTTTTGCCTTTGCCGATTTATATAGTCGAAATATTCGAAAACCGGTTTCTGAAAAATTTCGAATAATCGACCATTATTTATAATTATTTGATAATTGAAAAAAAAACAAATTTTTTATTTATGTGTACTGCATATGTGTTAGTAGCAAATTTAAACGCTTTCCTGTAAGAAGTCAAACACATTTTAAAGTTATTTAAAACTGGTTGTTTATAACCACATCTAGTTGATTAAGTGACTTTTTTCCTTGTCGACGACTCATTATTTTAACATAGGCATGTCA
The DNA here is from genome assembly GCA_949318255.1 of Pollenia labialis. NCBI lineage: Eukaryota > Metazoa > Arthropoda > Insecta > Diptera > Polleniidae > Pollenia > Pollenia labialis. Next base: position 64,315,513 of record OX439141.1, read on the forward strand.
TAGGCAGTAGTCAATTGGTCATCTTTGCATGACTTTTAAACTGACTACTAAATACTTATTGTTCAACCTATTTGTAGTTAATTTATGGTATTGTCGGTTTATAATAAATTATTTAAATTTGAAAAATGTGTTCCTATGAACAAACATGCATATTTTTATATAGAAATTAATATTTAAGAACATATTGCATCAAATTGCTTTAAATGATAATGTATAATAGTGCTGAAATAAATACGCTACATAATTTCTAGAACATAAACAGATTTGAATCGTTTTAATTTTTAATTATTTTAATAAATTTGTATGTATATATTTTTTTTTCATTTGACTTCATGGCATGCTTGTTTTACTTAATTTGCTTTTATTTGTGTTTTACGTATGCCTCTATGCAATATGTTTGGTTGATAACTGCATGTGAGTTAAACCAATTTGTAGTCATTTAAAAATTGTTAACTTATACATAGTTAGTGTTTTCTGCAACTGACTATTTAATTTACTACAGGGTTATAACTCTGAAATAATTGAACAGATTTTAATAAAATATATATTGCGCACTTCTCTGAGTTCAAGTGTTTCAAATGGTTCAAGTGTTTGCCTAATGGTCGAAATTCGGTCATAAATTTGTTTTAATTTGAAGAAAATATAATAATATATGAATTTACATGTTTCGAGCATTCATTTTTTCCGTCTTAGTGGATCGATTTGGCGACGGACCAACCTCCGGTTCATATTTTATGTTCCATGTGAGCGGTTGACAAACAAAGAAAGATATCGATCTTAACTGGTTTGCCTGTGCCGATTTATTATAATTGGAAAAAACAAAATTTTTATTTGTGTTTTGCATATGTGTTAGTATCAAATTTGAACGCTTATAACTTTGAAAATATTGAACAGTTTTTAATAAAATATGTATTGGGCAAACAGAGGAGAAAAACAAACATTGAAAAGTCACTTTATTAAACGCTTAAAGTAGGGTAAAGCTACAATAAATATTTCAAATTTATGAAAATTTTATTAAACGTTTAATAGGCTATTAAACATTTATACATACTATTTTTCAACTTTTGCTTATTAATGACTTACATATAAAGCTGCAATGATGCGTTTATGAATTATACTGCCTGTATTTGCAAATATTATAAATTCATATGTTCTGTAAGAATACTGCAAAACATCATTTGGTCGAATTCTTGAAATTTAAAGGTCAACATTTTGATGTTCTTCAATAACCTAAAAATAACAGTAACTTTGTAAATAACGGAGCTATGAAAAGTCGCAGAACAAACGTTACTTTAAATTGGTTCTCGAAAATAAAAAAATATTTAGTAAAATGTATTTAACATGTCCATATTAATAATGTTGTAATATTATTAAACTTAAAAAAGTATTTTATTAAGGAAAGTATGTCTTTACAGCATTAAGTACAAAGAAGGAATGAATTGATCAAGATACAAAAAAAGAATAAAAGAAGAATTATTAACGGCGTTCACATTGTTTAGGGTTACCAACTATTATTTCTAAAACTCCTTCTCAATGTGAATGTCGTTTTCAAGAAATGAATATTTAAATAAATTTCATTAGATCCAAAAAAATTAAATGTTTCGTCTTCGAAAGGTTCTTCGTCAGGATGTCAGCGATCATATTTTCACTCGGGCAGTATTTCAAAGTAACCTCCTTGTTCCTCACGACCTCACGTACATGATGAAACCTGATGTCTATATGTTTTGTTCTCTTGTGGTAAACCGGATTTGTAGCAAGTTTTTCTGCACCTTGATTATCGATGTTTAACTAAAAGGTTTCCCCAGATGAATAACCAATTTCCATCAGCAGCTTTTTTAAAAATATTGCCTCCTTCGCAGCTTCGGACAGGGCCATATATTCTGCCTCAGTGCTGCTTAAAGCCACGCAATTCTGCTTTCTGGACTCCCATGAAACAGGACAATCACCAACAAAAAAGATGTATCCGGTGTATGACTTTCGGTCGAGGGCGTTACCACCCCAATCAGCGTCCACGAATCCTTGCATTGATTTTTCACCTGCCTGGTATATAATTTTCTTATCAATAGTTCCCTGTAGATATCTTAAGATACGTTTCGCTGCTCTCATATGCTCAACATGTGGGTTCGAATTCCTTTGCGACAATTTCGATACAGAGTGAAGAATGTCCGGTCTAGTTGTAACAGCCAGATACATAAGTGCCGGTTCACACACATCAAGTTTGACTCGTCAAGTCTTTAGCTTTTAGGAGATAAGGGAAGAGAGAATGCCATTTCATTTCCCCTGTCTCCTAAAAACTCAAGACTTGACGAGTCAAACTTGACGTGTGTGAACCGGCACTAAGCGCGCCAATTATAGACTGATACGTCATGTTGTGTCACTAACTCACAATCGTCTGTGGTACATATTACCTGGTGATTTGCATCCAGTGGTGTTGATATTGGCTTACAGTTTACCATGTCATATTCCTTTAACAAGTCCTTTATATACTGGGTTTGGCATATAGTTATCGTACCCGTATCACCTTGAAGTTCAACCTCTATTCCTAGGTAATGATGTAAAGGGCCCTTATCAGTTACTGGGAAGTTCTTTGCCAACAATTCTTTCACCTTTACTACTCCAGATTCTTCCTTGCAACCTATCAAGAGATCGTCAACATAAACCGCTACTATAACCAATTGACTCTCCATCGATCCCATATATAAACATGGTTCATATTTGCTTCGTTTCAAGCCAATACGATTTAGTACCAAGTCCAATTTATCGTACCACTCCTTACCTGACTGCTTAAGGCCGTATATAGCTCTATGTAGTTTTAAGACTTTAACTGCATATCTGTGGTCAACAAACTTTTCTGGCTGCCTCATGTAAATCTCATGGTATATTTCGCTATTTAAATAGGCTGAGCTAATGTCAATCTGGTGGAGATGCATTTTCCAATTTACTGCCTACGCCAGTACTAAACGAATGGCTGAGTATTGCACCACCGGGGAGAAAGTTTCGTCATAGTCCACACCAAATTTCTGACTGCAGCCTTTGGCCACAAGTCTGGTCCTGAAGCACTCTATTTGATCATGTTTATCTCTTTTTAATAGCATATACCCATTTTGAATTTATCGCCTTAGCTTCTCTTGGCAAATCAACTAATGACCAGGTACCATTATTAGTTAGTGAAGACATTTCCGCACGCATTGCCTTATACCACTCATCTTTGTTTGAGCTTGACATCGCCTCATCTACTGTTCGTCGTTGCTCCAACCAAATCAGCTATGTGCAAAATTTTTAAAATTTTTTTATTGTACTCTTTTAAACCTTTGTTAATGATACATCTACCCACCAAACCGTTAAACGATATTTTTACTGGTTCAAAAGTTAACAAAAGCAGCTATGTGTAAGCCATATATAAAATGTTCCTACAAAAACAGCTATGTGTAAAAATACACATATCCGTTTTTCATATAATTTAAAATTGAACAAGAATTTAATTTCTTTTATGTCAAAAAAGTTTCGGTGGTTATAAAAATGAGTATTTTGAAAATTGTTAGATTCATACTCATTCTATAAACTAAGTATTTCGCGGCATTTTATTAATTTGTGTTTGATTTAACAAAGAAAACAGTAAGTAATTACAAAATACTTCAATATATTTTAACAGTTTATTTTTGCCCATATTATTATAAAAGAAAAATGAAAGGTCAATTGAACGAGCCAAATTACATTTTAAATAAAGTAACAGGAAGTTTTGAACCATTTACGGAAAGCGTTGAACACGATTTGCAAAATGAACGGCTACTGCAAACGGAACTAAAAAAAAAAGAAATAAGGAACAAAGAGTTTTGGGTAAAAATTATGGAGTAAGAAAGGCTAAGGCAATTCAAGAAAAACGTTGCGTTCACTTAGCGGAGAAAAAAACTGAAAGAAGTTTGCTATGTGGTGTTGTTAGTGAGGAAGATAAAAAAATCGTGTTTAATTATTTTTGGGACTTATCCTCATGGGATGCTAAAAAAGCATACATAAAAGGGTTGGTGCAAGTACGGACTAACTCAATTCGAAGAAGGTCAACTTCAATTGACATAAAAAAGAGGCACCTATTCGATTGCTATTTACCATATGGTGATGGGCAAAAAGTGCGTGTATGCAAGGAATTTTTTTTAGCAACTTTAAATTTGGACAAAGGTATTTTTCAAACGTGGCTAAAAGCAGGCAATAAAATTTCGTTATGTAAAAACACAAGATCAGAAAAATGTGAATATGTGCGAGAATGGTTACACACAATACCTAAGGTTCCAAGCCATTACTGCAGAGCTAGCTCAAAACGATTATACGTAGAAGATCAATTTAAAACAAAGAGTAATATGCACAAGATTTATATTGACTGGTGTAAAAAAAATAATAAAATACCAGCAATGCGAAAAAAATTTTGCGAAGTTTTAGAAAAAGATAATATTTCAATTTTTAAAAAAGATGAAGCAAGGGCTGCCAAACAATTCGCTATTAATAATATGTCGCCGGAAATAATGGTTGTTACCATGGACATGCAAAGTGTTTTGCTATCCCCAAAGTTGCAAGTGTCCGAACAGTATTATAAATCGAAACTGGCGGTACATAATTTCACGTTTTATATCAAGAATACAAAGGAAGTTCATCTTTATGTATGGCACGAAGGTGAAGGTGGGGTTACGGCTAACAATATTACAAGTTGTATAGTACATTTTTATCAATGAATGTTGTTTAACATATAAAAAAGTTATTTTGATATCTGATGGCTGTTGCTATCAAAATAGAAATAAGATTTTGTCTGGTGCTTTGGCAAACCTCAATTCAAAAACAGGTATTGAAATAGAGCAGTTAATTTAAGAAAAAGGACACACAATGATGGAGGTTGATAGTGTTCATTCAACACTGGAAAGCTGTTTTCATGGTCTAATATATACACCAATCGATTATATAAGCCGCATGCGCCAGGCAAGGCCATCACATCCTTACAATATAAACTATTTGGAATTTTCATTTTTTAAAAACTTTGAAAATGTTTCGGGAAATTTGAAGTCAATAAGACCAGGAAATGGTCCCAGAGAAGCAACTGTTAATAGTATTCGAGGAATCTTATACAAAGAAAATAAAATAATGTATAAGATCCGCCATTCAGACGACTGGAACATCTTATCGCAAAAAAGAACGGGAAAAAATTGCGGAGGTGAGCCAAAACCATTGTACACCAACAGCCGTATTCATAACAAAAAGTTAGCCACAGTTTGTACACTACGTACAACGAGCTGCTAACTAGAATGCCGATTAAGCTTAGCAGCTTGTTGGTACATAGTTCATTCATAACGAACTTTTCTCCATCTGCCAACTTTTCATAAATCAACTCTGAATATGTATGATGCCACATTGTATTACTCAAAAATGCAACACGTTATGCATTAATCATCGCTGAATTTGTAATTTTTTCCTTTTTGTTTTGTTTTTTCCTTTACATATAAAAATCTTAAAAAGTTTTTAAAATTTAAATAAATGAAGTAAAAGACAGTAATTTAAAAAAAAACAGTTAATTAAAAAAACCAACAAAATTGTTTGTCATTAAACGGCTGTTTTCCACAAGTTGGCAAACGTTTGGCAGCTCGTTAGCAAATCGTTAGCCAGAGTTTGGTTAGTGTATTATGAATAAACTTTTTGCTAACTTTATGCCAAATTTTCATTATGAATACGGCTGCAAGAAACTTAAAATAAAAGAATCAACGTATAGAAGTCTGCAATCACTCAAAAAATATATGCATAAAGATTACCACTCATTTTATGATAATTTAAATCATTAGCTTTCAATTTACTATTTTCAATGATATATCTTTAAAATACTGAATAAATTCCTTTAAGATATTTTTACAACATGAATTTACATTTAGATACGCTTAAAAAGTGCTTAGCTTTAATGAAAATAATCATTCTTTCTTCAAACCTAAACAGCTACATATGTGTAAAAAAAATTTAAAATAATAATTAAAAATGCTCCAACAAAATGAGTTATGTGTAGTTTTTGAAAAAAATTTGTTATAGCTGCCCAATGATCAATAAGTCGAGTTTTATTTCACGAAGTACTTAAAGCAATGTTAACATTTGTTCAATTAAACGTTTCTTTTAAAAAAAATATGCTAAGGTAACTACATAAAACGGTTTTTTTGCTCTCCTGAAAACCTAGGAAAAAACACATAACTGATTTTGTAGGAGCAACGACGTGTTGTCAGTATTTTATCTTCTACTATGTTATTTAATAATTGTTGCTTACGTGGTCTACCTCTTTTGCCTGTTCTTAAAATCTTCGGTCTGACACAACGCGAAGTACTGTTCTCCTTCTGATTGTTATCCTGATTTTCAAATTCGTTGGCCGTCTCAAAACCAGCAAAATCACCTATGTTCTCTGAATCCGAACTTTCCTCATTTACGCTCACGGAACTCGAGTCGTTTTCCAACACTGGAATGGGGTTTAAAACTTGTACTGGTTCTTGCTGATGAACATTGATGGTTAAATACTCATCATTAGTTCTGCTATCAGCAAAGGAGTCTTCTTCGAAGATAACGTCACGAAGCTCAATTATCTTTCGTTTTTCTTTATCATATAAACGATACGCCTTTGCTACTTTGGAATAACCCACCATGGTAAAACTTTGCCCTTTAGCCTCGAATTTATTTGTACCAGATTTGTCCAATGAAACTACGCACGAGCCAAATGTCCTTAAGTGATGAACGTTGGGTTTTCTATCAAACCATACTTCGTAGGGTGTCATGTCACCAAAAATTTTAGTTGGACATCTATTACGTAAATAGACTGCTGCGTTGACCGCTTCCGCCCACAAATCTTGCTGAACACCACTATGAACCATCATGGAACGCTCCATTTCCACCAACGTCCGTTCGGCTATGCCATTTTGTTGTGGGGTATATGGTACGGTAAGCTGCCTACCAATACCTTCGGCCTCCAAAAGAGAATCAAATACTTTGCTGACGAACTCACGCCTTATCAGTTCTAAGCATTTAAATATTTTGTCCGGTTTGTTTTTCTACGTGTTGTTTAAATATTTTAAACATTCCCAAAGCTTTGCTTTTGACCTTAATGAAGTATACAAATATTCGTCTTGTGTAGTCATCAATGAACGTAACAAAATATCTGGAACCGCCCAGCGAATTAACATTAAATGGCCCACAAACATCACTGTGGATGAGCTCTAACACATTCTTCGTTCTTAACCTCAAATCTTGTGGAAAAGGAGTTACGTGAATTTTGCTTAAACTGCATGTTCTACATTGTGCTGTGCTTAAAGCACTTTCCAATTCCATTCCCATCACAATGGACTTTCTCGACATATCACACAAAGATTTATAATTAACGTGACCGAATCTATTGTGCCAGATTTGGCTGGAATTAACAGATGCATATAGAGTATGAGTTTTGCCTCTAGCTGTGAATAAATTATTCCTCTTAGTAGCCCCCAGTATCACGGTACCATTAGCACTTTGTATAATTGCAGACGTCGAATCAAATTTTACAATTAAACCCTTTTCTACAACACGGCTTACTGATATAAAGTTCATATGTAGTTCTGGCGAAAAAAGAACGTTTTGAAATTTAATGCTTAAACCGTTATGATTTTCAATTTCTACATCACCTTTTCCTTTTGCGACAATTTGTTTGTCGCCAGCTAATAAAATCTCCTCACTGCGTTCTACGAAATTTGTTAATATTTCCCTGTTACAACACATGTGCGCAGTCGCACCGCTGTCGACGCACCATTCTGCTTGTTTGTTTGTGTTTGTTGTTCCACTTGCATGTAGTAACAATGGTTGTTTTTTCTTTTTGGTACATTTGCTTGCAAAATGTCCCGTTTCTCCACAGTTGAAACACTTGCCTTTGAATTTGTTTTTGTTTCCATCTGATTTAAAGTCTTTTTGTGGCTTACTTTTTTTTCTCATTGAAGACTTCATATTAAATGATTGTTGTGTGTGTGTATTTGCCGATGCTTCTTCGCGTTCATTTTTGTCTTTTTGTCTGTTACCTTCTTCTAAAATCTTTTGCCTAACGGTAGTTAAAGATGGCAAGTTGTCGCGTGTCTCCATGGCAACGACAAAATGTTTAAACTCCTCAATAAGACTAGACAGGAGCATAATTACCAATTGTTCATCCTGTATGGCAATGCCCGTTTCCGCAAGTTTCTCCGATAATTCCGTAAACTCATTTATATGTTTACTTACATTAGCTCCATACGACATTGTAAGGTTTAAAAGACGTTTGTATAATGACACTTTCGGGATTGGACCTCTAGGCTTATGTACTTCTTCAAGTCGCACCCATGCCTCATTGGACGTCAAACAGTTTTTAATTATGTTTAGTTGGCTAGGTTTCACACACAAAGTTATTGATGCCAGTGCCCGTTCATCATTCTCAATCCAAGCTTCCTTACTTTTTTCATCTGGAACTGATTCCTTCTTAAGGCTACCATTCACAATCTTCCAAGATCCACTATGTATAAGAATGCTGCGCATTTGCACACACCAACTGTCATAGTTTTCTTCATCTAATTTCTCTATTTGGTAGAGCGACGCCATTTTCAAAAACAATTCACTCGTCAAGATTTTGTTTCCTTTTTATTCAGGAATAAATGTATATTCAATTATGTAGATTAATATACTTATAGTCACTCTTAACTTTACCCAGACTGTGTCCTGGGCCCATAATCTGTTGTAATATTATTAAACTTAAAAAAGTATTTAATTAAGGAAAGTATGTCTTTACAGAATTAAGTACAAAGAAGGAATGAATTGATCAAGATACAAAAAAAAAGAATAAAAGAAGAATTATTAACGGCGTTCACACTGTTTAGGGTTACCAACTATTATTTCCAACAAAGGTAGGTAATTAGGTAGGTAGAAAGGCTGGTGTGAAGTTTCCTTCACACCTTCACCCAGAGACCAATATGGTCCATTGCGACGCCTTAATTAGGATAGACAAGGTGAAAAAGAAAAGGTAGATGAAATAGAGAATGACAGCCCGAGAATCAGAAAATAGATAGAGAAATAAAGCAAAGACCCTTGCCATCGGCGTCAGAGGGAAGCTGTTCGCGACCAGTTTCTTTAGCCACTAACTAGCCATTCAGGCCCTCGGCACTGCTGTCAACCACCTTGACCTTAAAAGTGGGGGATATGGGAAATAAAATGGGAATAGAAAGGATTTTAGATAAAGGGATAGGGGGATGGATGGATGGATAACCCTTGGTCATGCTGGCCTTAAAGCATATGCCTTCCAACTTGTTCCGGCTAGAATTTACCGATTCAAGTTACAAGGCATATACTACAGCCATCATTTAAGCCACCACATCGCAGCAAGATAGTTATCCATCCATTTTAGTAATCCATTTTCTATTATTTTTAAACATAATTAGAATTGTGGTTATTTTGTTGAACTATTTATGGTTTTTAATCCAACTTTATAATATTTTTTTAATCAGGCAAATCCATCTGAGGAGATCGAGTGGTTGCGATCGAAACATGTCATGGTAACCAGCCGCCTGGGTTCGAATCTCAGGTCAGTCAAGAATGAATGATTATCAATAACAATTTTAATTAATATTCATGTTGTAAAATTCCTTTCTTCATAAAAATAATGTAATGAAAATTAAATTTGATGAACTTAAGCCTGATTAAAAAAATATTAAAAATTTTTAAACATATTTCACACAAATAATATAATTAAATGCAAACATTTATCAAAATGTAATTTTATTTTTGGTTTAAAGAAGGGTAAATCCAACAATAATTTGTTTTACTTTATGAATGGTTTATTAAATGTTTAATAGACTATTTTTCGTTTATGAATACAAATTTAGCTTTTTAAATTACATTTTTTGTAATTCTTTATAGTCTATGTTGGTATGATCATTATTTTTACTCTAAATTACAATATTTATCAGTTCATGATCTGTTATTTTATTTGTGGTACTGTTGTTTCCCGATTTATTATATGGGCATTTCCATTTTGACATGTCGTGATATTTGTACCACAAAATGTAAAAAAATTAAATGACGAAGTCAAATTTGTAAAAAGGGTTTTTATATATACAAAGTAATGAAGTAGCTCTACACTCAGAAAAAAAATTACAGTAATCGACGCTAAGGATTTGCAGATATAAGCAAAAATCTGCGCTGGCGTGACGTTAAAAAAACGGAAGTGGGTTTTGACTTGCATTACAAAACTGAAAAATACTGCGAATTGAGCAAGATGTTTTCTACAAAACCTTTTTTATTAAACTTAGGACTAATACAGATTTATTTTTCAAACTGTAACATTTATAACTTCTTGCTCGGTTTAAGGTAAATATGGGAATTTTCAGCTAAAAGTCTACTTTGTTTAATGTAACGCCAGATTGCAAATAAGGTTGTATTTTCGGACCATGTTGTTCAATCGTTATCCCTTTTGATACTTAATTTAGAGCTTGTTACGCTTTACACCAAAATATAAAAGAGTAAACGATACATATAAAATTTTTTGAGAAATAATTTAAAATACTTCTGGCGTTACGTGACAAAAAGTAGACTTTTCGCTGGAAATGCCCATATTTATTTGTTATTACAAAGTCAATTATGCTACTGGAACTTTTTGCTACTCTTGTATGTTCACTAACTAATTGCATGAGACCATTATAATTTAGTATGCATTCCATTTGATTTTTGTATGTCGAATTTTTAGACCAGTCCATAATAAAGTCACCTGTTATTAAAATATCACAGTTATAATCACAGATTACTTCTACGACTTCTTCAAAAATTTTACAAAATTCCGACTCCCCATAACAAGGTGATCTGTAATAATTTTAGTTAATTTCCATATCTTTTTAAAATAATTAACGTGTCCTCCAGTTCTTTTAGATATAGATATAATATAGTTTCATACTCCTCTAGGCCTCTTGCAATATGTGTTTCCGAAAGTATTAATAAGTCTGGGGTTGCTGTTGATGCAATGACTTCCACTTGGTTATACAGTGCTGTCTGGGTAGAGTGAACTAATTTTTGCAGAGCGATTTAACTATACCCAGGTTGTTCACTAAATCAAGGTTAAATTTTTTTTATTTAAAAAACTATTTTATTTATTTTAAATGCATTTATTATTGCTCCGATTTTCTTTTTATTTATGCCAGAAATTGTCGATTTTGCAACGCTATAACGCTGTGCTTTTTGTTTTAAGGATAAATTCTTTTTTTTTCGAATCCATTTTTATGTAACAATTATATAACACCAATTATTCATAAATTAACTTTGAGACACGACCTCAATGGAACATGCGCGCAGACAAAAATAAATTAACACTTCATAGAATGCGTATTTTTGAGAGTAACTTGTCAACTTACTCTAAAAGAATCGTTACTTTACCGTTATTTTATGTTCTCTTTAATTTTTACACACTTTTTCATTGTTTTTCTCCTTCGCCAAACCTAAAAACTCACTATAAAGTATGTTCACTCTATAAAGGTTCATCGTGTTCACTCTACAGAGTAGGCAATGTAAACATTCTGGTGTTCACTCTAACGAGGTATTCATAGTATCTACCCAGACTGCACTTTAATTTTTTATTAATTTTTGCACATTTGTGTATAGAGCCAATTCTTCTCATTTTTAAATTAAATTTATTTTGATATACGGGACATTCCCTACTATTTCATCTAAATCCATTTTCACGCAATTAATACATTTTATTATCTCTTCCGTATTTTTGCATTCTTTTGTTTTGTGTTCTCCATACTTCTTGATTTGTATATTCTTTTGCGCTATGGTTATCTCTTCTGCAGTTAATGCCCTGCGTCACATCTATTCTATCGTACACTTTACATCGTTCCTATCGAATATTTATTTTTGTTGCTTCTATAATTTTTGTATATGTTTCGTTATAGGCTGCCATTTTAACATTATAAATAGTTACATGGATGAGCAAAAACACCTACATATTTGGCAAAAATGTAAATTTTTGACCCCCTCTAACCCGAAGTTCTGTAGAACTAACCTTGGTGCAAATTTTATCTTTTTGTAAAGACCTAGGTTTTAAAAGTTGGATCGCTTGTAGTGTTTTTCATACGGGATTTCCTTGGACAAAAATCCCGGGATCCCGCAAATTTTTCTGGAAAAAAATTCCGATAAATCTGTGCGGCAATTCCCGCGATTTTTTTTTTAATTATGTCAACATTACTGCTGATATAATTATAAATATGTTGTGTCATGAAACAGGCCTTAGCCGTTAGGCAAAATTCTGTTGACTTTAAATTAATTGTGTGGCAATAAGTGCTTAAGTCTTTTTGTTTAGTTTTATAGGATAACAATTTTAAATTTTAAAGGTGTCTTTTGGAAATTTACTCCGAGTTAAATGTAATCATTAGTTATCTGCGGTTATAGTTTTTTTATCACAGATCGGAAGAAAACTTAAGTTTCTATTCCAAATTTTATTAAACTTCATAAAAATATAACCAAAAAGTAATTTTGTTAAAACTTTCTCAAAAATCCTACAAAATAATTAAAATTTTGCCCATAAGGTGCCATTAAGCACTTTTTACTTTTTGCCACAGAAATAAGAAAGCTGAATGCATTAATAGACTTATTTAATTGATCGTAGGAAATGTTATTTGTTCAAATAAATTAAATAAAATATTTTGAATCGATTTGTACTGAGCGGGAATTCCCGGGATATCGGAAAAATTAAAAATAAATCCCGCTTTCACGGGAAATGTAAATGTCCGGGAAAAGACTTATTTAATTGATCGTAGGAAATGTTATTTGTTCAAATAAATTAAATAAAATATTTTGAATCGATTTGTACTGAGCGGGAATTCCCGGGATATCGGAAAAATTAAAAATAAATCCCACTTTCACGGGAAATGTAAATGTCCGGGAAAAGAAAAACTCTAGTCGCTTGAGATGAAAGCCCCCATATACACATTATAAAAATTTAAAAAGCTTTCTGCGCTATAACTTTTTTGATAGTCTTTCAGAATATAACCTATATAGTGATATCGATTCACATTTGTATGCTCTATTGACTGCGACTAGCTACATATGTATGTGCACGCCGAATCGTTTCAAAGTTATTATTATTTTTACATATTTGGAGAATTTAAAAATTTTTCATTTTGGTGTTAAGCAAATGATAGGAAAAAATAATAACTTGATTTCGGTAATTTTTTCTATCATTTGCTTAACACCAAAATGAAAAATGTGACTACTCGCTCATTCGTTTCTTGTAGGGTTTGTTATGTGCAAACGAGTAAAATTAGATTGCAAAACGTACATTTTGTTGTTGTGTTGTGCATGTGTGTATTTTTGACATTTTCATCGTTTGCACCACCCATCATGAAAACCATTAGTAATTACCTGTTTGAATAAATTATTTGCTCTGTCAACTATAGTTTTAGGCAAATTGATGCGGTCAGCCATCATTGATATTTCTTTAAAGGCTGATATTAAGGATCTGTCTGAACTACTCATTGTGCGTCTGTTTTGGTATTTAGGAGATCCAAATGAATCAAATGATGCGGAGCCTGTTCCAGGTCCAATAATTGTGGATAAGTCTCCACCACTTAACAAAGGATTCTCTGGCCCACCTACACGACTAGGATCTACTCCACTTTTTTCATTACTAAATGTGCGCCATTCTGAACCTACGTCAATAACTCGATCCCCCACCACCAAGCCACATTCTGAGCAAATCATGTCTCCGGCCCTATAATCTTCAATAAGTGGAGCATCTGGATGTGCATAACAGCACACTTTGTTGGTATCCCTATAACAATAAACAATTAATAACAATCTAATTATAATTAAATTTCAGTACCTGGAGGTGCTTGCCATTCTAATCTTTTAGTAGTTTCACTTTTTAAATATAGAATTTATATGTTTTTAAAGCAAAATAAGTTTTTATAAATTTTGATTTATTTATTTGCGTCTTCGTCAGTTTCTATAATGCTGCCACATTTCGTTAAGGTGATTTTACACGATATGTATCAGAATATAGTCGCAATCAAAGCGAATTGACAAGTGAATTTGCCTTGGTCGCAATCATGGTGGAATAATATTATTTCACCATTGCCGCAATTTTAACCAAGTTACGAGAGCACGCACACAATAGCATTACAAGGCGAATTCAAACAGGTAAACTCATCTCGTCAGCCGTTCATCAGCTGTTTCCACGGCGAATTAAAAAATATGGTCAAACGTCAAAATATGATTTTATTTTGAGAAGAAGTTGAATGAAAAGTGTTAAAAATATTATTTTTATAATAAAAAAATTTCAAAACTGCGAATGATTGAAGTGAATTTATTAATTTATTTTATAAAAAGTGATAATTTTAATTTGCAATAAAACAATTTTGACAACCAACCAGAAAATTGTATAAACAAAATACATGGGGCTTTTTGTAGTTGTAGAGATGAGTTTACCTGTTTGAATTCGCCTTGTACACTGTGTTACAATCTATATAAAATTGAATGTATATATCTTTGTTCCGTATAGGCTTATGTCTGTGGTATAGGCGTCTAAACTACTGACCCGATCTTCATGAAATTTCCACAGTATATTACTGTCGACCAAAAAGGACAAGTAGGCTATATAAGGTCAAGATTGGACAAAGGGGCGTAATATCTCCCATACAATTTTTTTTTTTTATATAAATTTTTTATTATCAATTATTTTTGTTTCTTTTCAATTTTTTTTTTTAATGAAATCATTCGATTTTCAAAAAAAAAACATCAGTTCCCAAGAATTATTTAAGTTTTACTTGTACCATGTGCTACACGAGATCATTTCTATCGAAAGGAAATATGTATGTAGTTGTTTTTTTAAATACCAATATACTGTCGAACTTTAATATAATGAATTTGCATGGGACCACAAAATCACTTAGACCCTAATTTTGTAAAACACAACGCACGCCAAAGTATTATATTGAAAGCAAAAACAAATTCATAAATATTTCGTAATTAATTAACTTTTATTAATACAAAACATAACATAAACCGTTTTAATTCATTTTAGAACATAAATAAATATTTCAATTCATTATAGCTACGAATTCCGTATTTAATTTAAATAAATTATTTATTATTGCAGGCATTTAAAATAATCTTTTGCTGACCAAACATAATGTAGGTCATTACCTAAAGTCAATTCTTTAGCTAGCATTATGTTGTTTAAAGAATGGAATTCTAATCTGTTTCTCAATTTGTTTTTTATTAAATTTAGACTTAAAACTTTCTTTCTGCAGCTGCTGAGCTATGTGGAAGGTACATTTAATTAAATATAAAATCAGTCAGTTCCTTAAAGCTATATTCATTAAGTCCGTTTTTTATAGAACTTATGTTTTGCCAGAATGATAAAATATCATCTGCTTAATTTAGATCATTTTCTAATAGAGTAAGATGTCTCCATTGTGTAATTTTTGTATCATAATTATAGTAATTTACCCTAGGTCTACACTAAAGATAATTATCTCAGCAAGTTGGCAATAACGTCGGCAGAATAACAGAGCAATATTTCTTATTGCTCAGCTTATGTTAAAGGCATGGGAAAACGTATTTATGTTAACTCATAGTTTGAAAAAAATAAAGAAAGAAGGTGCAGTGTAAAAAATGGCGGTATCTTACAAGAATTATTATTATTAATATAAATTCTTTCTTATTAGACTTTATTATTTAAATTTATATTAATTTGCTTAAGCTTGAGGTCATTTTTAATACAAAAACATTAGTTTTATTAATTTTTTATTTTTGTTAATGTAAAATTATTATTTTTTTATAAAAAAGAACGCAAACTTAAACAAATTAATATTAATTTTAACAATAAAGATCGAATAAGGAAAAAATTATAATTTTTGCAATTTTATTTTCGTGTTTATATAATTTTTTAATTTAATTATTTTACTACAATTACAATTTGCTGCAATTTCAAAAACTTAATTTCTTTTCCCCACAATTAACTTCCATTTTTTTTTTGCTACTTTCTTTCAACTGACAACCAAATTGACTATTTTTGTAAGCAATAATTGTCAACGAAAATGGACTAACAATTATTGCAACATAAATTGTTGGCAATAAATATGTACAAAAAATTGCTGTCTACATTAAAGATAACATAATTTTGACAATTACTGCAATATATGTGGCAATAATTATCTCTGGTATAGACGGGCAGTTATATATGAAAATGCATTTAAAAGTTGTAAAAACATATTTGTATGAACATAGCATTACGCCGTTGAACAATTTGGCGCACATTCACACAATTGTTTTAAATGATTTTTTTTTCTAAGTGTTAAGTAATGCGGAGAAATTATTAAAAAAAAGGCAAAATTTAATATTTAGTCAAGCCTTGAAAAAGTTACCAAAACAAAAACAAAGTTACCAAGTTACCAGCCCTAATAAAAATGACCAATTTTGGTAGAATGTTACCAACTATGGCAACTGTGGTTGCTTTCACAAAGCTTGAGCCAAGGCGAATTCAAACAGGTAAACTCAACTCGTCAGCCGTTCATCAGCTGTTTCCACGGCGAATTAAAAAATATGGTCAAACGTCAAAATATGATCTTGTTTTGAGAAGAAGTTGAATGAAAAGTGTTAAAAATATTATTTTTATAATAAAAAAATTTCAAAACTGCGAATGATTGAAGTGAATTTATTAATTTCTTTTATAAAAAAGTGATAATTTTAATTTGCAATAAAAAAATTTTGACAAACAACCAGAAAATTGTATAAACAAAATACATGGGGCTTTATGTAGTTGTAGAGATGAGTTTACCTGTTTGAATTCGCCTTGGCTTGAGCAGAGACTGATGATAGACTAATGTTTTGAAACGAACGAAGTTATTGTATACATGTGAATTGCCGACCGTGGCTGTGTGAAAAATACGATAATTGACTGACTCGCGAGTCTATGGAGTGGTTATGACTGGTTATACGGTAATACCAAGATGAAATAAGCAGGTGGAATCGCTTCGGCAAAAAATACAACATAACAACAAAAACGGAAATTAGGTTCCAGCTTACGTCAAAAATATTTTAAACCAAAATCATAGCGTCCTGCTGAACGTGATGAAATCAATACATTTAAGGTAGAAGTACATAACACGCGTTCATTCGTCGACGTTTGTCGTGCTTTAGCGCATGAAAAATTACAAGTTACACAACACGCGTTACAAAAGCCGTTCCTGTCAGATGTTTTTTATTTGTTTACTTATTTGTGCATTGAAAACGGATTCGAAAGCATATCAAGATTTTATTATTTTATTGAAATTATTCTTTTTATATAAATATTGTATGTTTTTTAAGCTCCTCAATAAGTTTTTCTTTAACGATTCGCAAATTTGTTAAATTATTCTTTTTATTGTCAGCTGATTACTTGTCAAAAATACGCAACGCGTTAAAAAGTTCAAAGTTAACCAACTTTCTGGCGCTAACGCGTCAAAATATTTTGCATGTAGCTTGTTCTATGAAAATACACCAGTTTAACTTTTTTTGACAGAAGTCTACAGAAGTCTTAAAAATTAGGGGAGCATTTAAAAATGTTGCCAAGTCACATGTAACACTTATGCAACACTTTTTTTTAGAAAAGAAAACGCCATAATAACGGTTGACATTTCGAACTTTAAGCAGTCACAATGCAATCAAGGCGAATTCAAACAGGTAAACTCATCTCCTCAGCCGTTCATCTGTTGTCTCCATGGCGAGTTAAAAAAATTGATTGAAAAGTGCTAAAAATATTATTTTTATAATAAAAAAATTTCAAACTGCGAATGATTAAAGTGAATTTAATAATTTCTTTTTTAAAAAAGTGATAATTTTAATTTGCAATAAAAAAATGTTGACAGCTATCAATAAAATTGCAAAAACAAAATACCTGGGGCTTTTTGTAGTTGTAGAGTTGCACTCACCTGTTATGATTTGGCCTTGAATGCAATGCTAAAAAAATTGCTAAAAATATTATTTTTATGATAAGAAAATTTCAAAACTGCGAATGATTAAAGTGAATTTTATAATTTCTTTTATAAAAAAGTAATAATTTTAATTTGCAATAAAAAAAATTTGACAGCTATCAATTATATTGCAAAATCAAAATACATGGGGCTTTTTGTAGTTTTAGAGTTGCACTTACCTTTTTAAATTCGCCTTGCATCCGTGTAAACATGGAATATACTTACAACAGGTTTTTCTCTTTCCCTTTTAACACGGAGAGAATATCATATTATTTTGATTCCACAAAGTCGTAATACATTGGGCACGTTCATAAGACGTAACAGTTGTGTAACCGTTTAGTGTTTGTCTTAGAAACGCATAGTTGAGCACTTCCGCTCAACACAACAGTTGGGTATTTAAAGCCATTTAATCCATCATAAAATTTTTTAGCTACCTAAAGTCAACATGTTGTGCTCAACCTCAACAGCTGAAACTCAGATACTTTTTACTAAACTTTTTAGCTAAACTAATAAATTTAAATATCTAATACATACTAATAAATTTTATTATTATTTATTTATTTTTTTTTTCAATTGTTTATATTTATCAGCTGTTAATTTTTTATTATACATATAATGCCGTTTCTAAGACGAAAGTGTTCGGCTCAACAGTTGTCAACAGTTTTCTAGCAGTTGAGCTCAACAACTACGTCTTATGAACGTGCCCATTGTATTAACGTCTTAATCAAGGCCAAGGCGAATTCATTTTTCAGGTGGCGTTGAAAGCACAGCTGTGCAACTTTTTTTTTTAAATCAGAAAGATGAATGTCAAAAGTTTTTTTTTTTTTTTTTTTTTCATTGTTTATTTATTGAATCTTCATATATTAAATATGAACTAACAATAATTAATCAAATCTTATTCTAATTCTTTATTTATGTCCTGCCAGTGCCAGACAAAAATTTTTTTCTTCACGGGTTCTGTTCACATATATAGGTGCTTATCGTTCTTCTAGTTGGGTAGAGTGCTGCAGTGTCTCTTCTTCTTAAGCGAGTGTGGCCGCCATGATTTAGAATATTTCGAGCCAGTGGATTTGGGTGTTGTTCAAGCCTTTTTAAATATTTTACTGCATATTTTGTAATCATAGTTTTTACTAATGGCACATTGAGATCCTTATGAATGTTTGAATTTTTAACGTACCAGGGAGCGGCTGTGATTATTCGAAGAAGTTTATTTTGACGCCTTTGAATTTTTTCGATATTAGAGGCCGAGGCGGTGCCCCATAGTTGAATACCGTAGCACCAGATAGGCTTTAAGAGAGTTGAAAAGTAGAAGCTTGCAATCGAGACTAAGGACAGAGTTTCTTCCAATAAGCCAATGAATTTGAATGGCTTTAAGTTTCATTTGAGTTAATTTTGCCTCTATATGGCATTTCCACGTTAATCGCCGATCCAGATGTAAACCGAGATATTTTACATGCGAATGTTCAGGAATTATTTGATTATTGATTGTAAAAGGGGGGCAAGATTCCCGGCGCAAGGTGAATGTTATATGTACGCATTTTTGCTCATTTACCATTATCCTCCATTCTCTTAGCCACATTTCTAGTTGAAATATATGATCCTGTAAATAACGAGATGCTTCATAACTGTTTTCGTGTACGCTTAGAAAAGCTGTATCGTCTGCAAATGTTGAAGTTTGTGTGTAGTTGTTTGTTGGCATGTCCGAAGTATAAATTAAGTATAAAAGAGGGCCAAGGATGCTGCCTTGTGGAACTCCAGCGCCAATTGGCTGAGGTGAACTTAAGAAATCTCCTTCTTTAATAATAAATTGACGGCCGACTAAGTAGCTTTCTAACAGTTTGTGAGTGTTTGCTGGTAAATTTTGCTTCAACTTATGTAGTAAGCCTTCATGCCAGACTTTATCAAACGCTTGCGAAACATCGATGAAGAGTGCTGAGGAATATTTTTTTTCTTCAAATGCTTTTCTTATGACATTTACTATTCGATGAGTTTGTTCAATTGTGCTGTGTTTTCTTCTAAATCCAAACTGATGGTTTGGAATACATCTATTGTCATTTAAAATTGGTGTTAATTTTGAAACTAATAATTTCTCAAACAGCTTTGACATATTTGATAATAAGCTAATAGGTCTATATGACTCAACTTTTGTATGATCTTTCCCTGGCTTTGGTGTCATTTTAACTAAGGAAACCTTCCATTCTTGCGGGTAGTATTCAAGCCGTAAAATAGCATTAAAAATAAAAACAATAATTTTCTTTGCTATGCGAGGTAGCTCTAAAAGCATTTTATTACTGATCTTATCAATACCAGGTGCCTTCTTAGTGTTTAAGTCACAAATAGCCTTTTCGATATCTCTTATTTCAAATCTTATGGGAATAGCAGCTCTAGCAGCAACAGGTGGTAACTCGACCACAGTATCGTTAGATAAATTTGGTGTAAATACGTTTTTCAAGTGACTCACAAACAGATTTCCTTTTTCAATATCGTTTCTTGCCCAACTACCATTCAAGTTTCTTAATGGTGGCTTTGATATAACTGGTCTTTTTAGATTTCTAGCCGCACGCCATAATGAGTAGTCAGATTGTGGAGTTGCATCAAGTTCCTTAAGATATTTTTCTAGAGAAGCCGTTTTCTGGGTCTGCAGTAAGTTTCTAAGCCTTTTTGTGCACTCTTTTAATAAATTCTTAAGTTGCGGGGATCTGTAAAGTTGCCACTCTCTTCGAACTCTCCTTTTTTCAGTCAAGAGCCGCTCGACATCTGTGGAATATATTTTAATATTTTTTGTTTTTTTGGGGGCAGTACTAGAATGTTGAACAGCTAGTTTCAGATAACTGTCAAAATTAACAATAGAGCGATCTACATTTTCCGGTGTTCTAAGCGGAATATTTTCTGTATATGGGTACTGAGATATTTTTTAAATTTTAACCAATTAATTTGTGTGGCTGACGGCGCAAAATAACCAGTCGGAGATACAATTCTATTGGGGTTCATTATAGTAACAACTGTAGGTGTGTGGTCCGAGGATAATTCTAAGGAAGCTTCAACATGAATAGTTTCTGTGGGGATGTTTTTAACCACGCCAAAATCTATAACATCTGAAATTTTTTGCTGATCAGTAGGCCAATATGTTGGCTGTCCGCTCGCGACCACACTTAAATCCATTTTAGAGATTGCATTAAACAAAACACGACCCTTTGGTGTTATAAGTCGTGACCCCCAGAAGGTATGTTTAGCATTATAATCACCATCGGCCAGTAAACAGGGTCCTAGTGATTTATAATATTCACAATATTGGCTTTCTGATATTGAAAATCTAGGTGGAGAGTATAAAGATGAAATTACTATGTTTCGATTTAGCTCTTCAACACAAACGTTTGTTGCTTGCAGATAATCCTCACGATGATCACACATTAAGTAGTGTTTGACTCGAGTTTTTATCAAAATGGCAGAACCTCCACAAGCTCTATCTCGAGGGTCCTTGGTATCATACAGTATATAACCATTAATTTTAAAACTATTTCTTGAGGTCAAATGAGTTTCAGAAACCATCATGACATCAATTTGTTTACTTTTAAGAAAATATTCTAATGTCAAAAGTTGCTTGTGTTTTTGAGATATAGACCAACGAAAGAAATAAATAAAATACAATGTTGTGTTTTTGGTGTTATTACTTGTTGTAGTTTCACCACCGTTTACAAGAATTCGCCTTGGTGTAAACTAGCCTTATGCTATGTTCATACAACCAAGGCCCATGGAACAGGTCTGCGTAATAAGCCTGATGATCACTGATTTTGTTCTTTTGAGCTGTCAAAAGTTTTTTACATTTAAAACTTTTTATACATGCAACAGTTTGTTTACGTTTATGGTATGCCACACATAGCCTTAAAGAAATTTTAAACAAACAAAATACAGATTTTGATAACTAATATGCATGTGGCAGTGTAAATAAACTGAACTAGCAAAATAAAATTAAGTAATTTGTTTTTATTTTTGTTTTTTCTTTACCCACTTACAACTACATTTAGAATTGACAAAAAATCAACCAATTGTAGTCGGGACTGCAAGAAAAGATAAACTCCCTGTTTATTGTTTAAGCTTAGCAGTTTTATTTGTATAATATCTTTATCTTTTCTAAAATCTTTGGCCTAAGCAACCAAAAATGCGCATAGGAATAGCTTATTTCATCAACAATAAATTTAAGTTTCTCAATAGCATGAAATGGGAATTAAGTACATTTGAAGAAAACCTTGTTTATTAATTTTTGAATCCAAAGAAAAACTTTGAAAATACATGTCGTTTTTTTTTTTTGTTCAAGTAAGCAGACCTGGTAGATGGGCCTTGCATACAGTGATATAAACCACTCGTTTCGCTCTCTGAAACTAGTTCGCCATACATGCTGTTCATAACACAGAATCAGCGTTGCCAGAATGAAGATTTTATCTTATTTTTGAAGATTTTTTAACCAAAATTAGATTAAAAGTTTTTTTTCTCAAATGAAGATTTTTTTATTTTTAGAAATACAGATTTTAAACTTTAAACAGTCAATTTTTAAAACAATGAGGTTTTGTATCAGCTTGTTGTCTATTGATTCTGCACACTTTTGGAAAGTGTCTAGCATACACGAAAATGCATAAATTTGTTCTGCGCATACAAAATATTAAAAAAGCATCTTAAGCTGTTGTTCATTTTGGGAGTATTGATAAAAAAAATTATTTGTGAAAAGAAAAAACGAGTTTTTATAAAGTTTCATATATTAAACACCAAAAAAAGTTCATGTAATAGGTAAAACCATGGTGAAATAATTAGAAGGTGGCAGCACTACAGAATCAATTATTTTTTGCTCAATGCATGGTGAACTTCCTTTATGTCAAAATTATTTGTTTTTTTTTGAGGTAATGTCACTTAAATACATTTTAGTAGAAGAAAGAAATTGTTGGCGTTCGTTTGTCGAGGCTGACGAAAACCCCAAAAAGGAACGTGTTAAGAATTATGGAGTAAACTTTTCTTGGAACAAGCGTACCCGTGTTTCAACTAAGTAGAAATTGTAATTTATTTGTAATAATATATCAGAAAGAATAAAAACAATATATTTTGGTGTGGTGAAAATCCATTTTTTTGACATAATGGACTATTTTACACAAACAAATTTGCCTGTTTTTGTTGTATTGTTGTACAACAACTCCTAGTGCTGCCACCTTCTAGTAATTTCACCATGGGTAAAACTAAAACACTGTTGCGGTTGATTTGCTGCTGATTGACAGTTAATAATCTGTTTACATGCGTTATTAAACGTACCACCATTATACCTTCGTACCAACACAATACAGCTGTGGTATTTTTCCATCACTGGTTTGGATATTCGACGATACAGTTTCTTTGCGAATTTTGTTTATATTCTGTTAACAATAATTTTTTAAGAAATGGTAAGTTTGTAGATAAATTAAATATGTAATATTTAACTTAATTTTTATTTACAGTTACCGCTTTCTCTTCTTAAAACTGCTCAGAGCCACCCAATGGTAAGTTTTCCATTATAAATGTGCAAAATATATTTAATTTAGAAAACCACATGAAAGTTCATAAAATCTTTTTTAGGCGTTACTCCAAGTGTGAATGAAAATCGTCTAATAGCTGTAATATTGTTTTGGAACAAGTCTAGCTTACCAACACACCTCCAAATAAAATAAATTGAAAAGTAAAAAGAAAATATTAACTAGAAACGTCACGGAAACGCATAGTTTTCGAGTTATGGACCTCTCAATTTCTAAATAATTTTCATAGATATACATTTGTATGTATTTATATATTCGATTATCCACTTCATTTCTGATAATATATTTCCAATATGGTCATCATTTGAAACCTTTTGAATAGATCTTGCTGGATTTTCAAAGCTTATTAAAAAATGTTTAACTCAGCTCCCAATACGGGTTTCCCAAAATTAAACTTCAAAATGTTACAGAAGTGCACTAGGTAATTACCTATGTATGTAGTTTATTCAAATAAGAGTATAATACAAATTTCATTAAACAAGAAACAGCAACATTGCTAACTAATGCTTCACTGTACAGCCGGCCTTCTGTCGGGAGAAAAGTGTATTTCCATTTTATATATAACTAACACCAGTTTCGCTGACTAAAGATTCCATGCCTATCCGGCCTTCGTCCGGTCGCAAGTACTTGATCTGTGGTATAACCGGTATTCTCTAACTTAAGCTACACATACACTGATGCCAATATTGGCCAATGGCCATATACAATGACTCGCAGTGAAATTGTAATTTATTCAAATAAAAGTGTAATGAAAATTTATTAAATAACAAACAGCGGTTTTGCTAACTAAAGCTTTACTGCATATCAGGCCTTCGATCGGGCGCAAAAATTCTTTCTACGGTATAAAAACCCCGGCTTGTCTAACTAAGGGCCCCAACTACTGTCAAAAATTAGCAAAAAAGCCTCTTATTTTTTATTTGATTCCCTACGGAAAGTGCTATCTGTTTCGCACTTTGCTTAAGCAAATGATAGTTTTATAAAATTTAACAATATGGTTCGACACATGAATCACATGTATTCGCATAATTGCTTAAGCTAACTTAAGCAAGTTATAGTTGGGCCTTAAAGCCGCCGCTGAGATTTTCTCTATTGTATAGATAAACACCGGCTTCTGTCGGGCGCAAGGACTTTCTCCTCTATGGTATAACAAACCGGTCTTCGCTAACTAAAGCTTTTCTGCATAACTCACCGATACTAACATGAAAGAAAGCTTTAAAATGTTAAAAAGTCTTAAAAAAAACTAAACACTAATGAAAAAATAAAATTAATTTTGTTTGAGTTTTCAGTACTCGAGGACAATGATACAATATCCATTCCAGATATAGATTAAAAATATGTTTTATTCCAAGTTTTTCTGCGCTTTGCTTGACGTAATTTTTTAAATATTTAAATACATACTGCATTTTGCCCATATTAACTTCAATAAACAGCAATTAATTAACACTAGCAGCCTAACCTAACCTAACCTACCCTAACGTCTGACCAATAAGGGTTATCAGGGGTGTGCTGGAAACCGTAAACGTAAAACGCCAGAATTTGGAAGTTGTTTTTAATGAACTTTCAATCTAATTTTTAAAATTGTTCTTATAAAATTCTGTTTAATAGAGAAATATTTGTATAGTAAATTTTCAAAAGATTTTGTTATTCGTGCTTAATTCCCAGTTTTTATAATTGATAAAAACACTTGAAATTTATTGTTGATGGGATAAGCTATTCCTATGCGCATTTCACTGGTTGCTTAGGACAGATCATCAGGAAACTTCATCCATAAAGATTTTAGAAAAACTAAAGATATTAAACCAAATAAAACTGTTAAACGTAGAAGAATTATAGCAACAGTTCTACTTGTAATAATATCAAAGTTTAAACAAAAACACATCAACAATAAACAGTGGGGTTATCTCATCGTACATTCCCCACGAATAACAAAATCCTTTGAAAATTTAAATTTTGTATTCCCAAAAATTGAAATTACTTTTTGATATTTGTATAATATTTATCAAAAAAATCTTATATTACAGAAATCTTACTGAAAAAGGGCATTTAAAATTCTTGCGTTTTACGTTTCCGATATCCAGCATATCCCTGTATATTAACTTTCATCTTTGAATAAAACTTGTTTTTAGAAGTCTTTCAGCGTTATCGTGTGCAAACGTTACAAACGGCTTCTAAAGTGCAATCCTACTGTTAAGTGCATCATTTCGAAGAATTTCTCGGATGGTTTTAGGGTTTCAGCTTCTATTAAAATGTTCAACCCTATCTCGTAGCTTGGGGGCAGTCAGCCTTGGTTCAGGATTGATTTAGTTAAAAATCCATCTCTATTGGCGCTCTGTAAATAGCATTTTGTCTTTGTCTTAATTATAATTCGTCCCAGAGTTTTAAAATGATTAATGATTTTTTCTATCGTCGTGCTGGCTTTCTAAACAATTATTTGAATTTCTCTCTAACTTTTTTCATTTTTATAATTGAAGCACATCCGAACAACGTTGCAAACAGGCTTGTCAGAAGAATCGACAAAAAAGTTCTAAATGGTTCTACAGTGAAAAACAAAAGTGCTAGTTTTGTAACATTCAGCCTTCTTCCGGTTGTCGTATTCGTAATCGATCAAGTTGTTTTTTGTAAGAGATTAAAGAACTCTGGCTGTGTGTTACTTTAATCTCTGACAAAAAACGACTTGATCGATTACGACAACGACAACTGGAATAAGGCTGATTAAGTTTATCTTGATATCAGACTGACGACAACAACTATGCATTTGCATAAAATTTTTACCGTCGTGGGTAGAGCGTGTGTAATTTCTCTTAGGTGTAATTCAGGTGTTATTTAAAATTCTTACTTCAGATACCCAAATAAAATCAAGATTCAATTTCAGTGATGAGAGAAGACTGTGCATCTTCTCAACCAAAGAAAAAGACTTCAATCATTAAATATATATTTTCAAAAGTTTGGTAATAAATGTCGCAAGAAGGACTCTTAGATTCAGATAAAGATGACTATCATAGTGGATTAGAACCAGAAGTTTATTGAACAAAGTTATTCGAACTAGCCTGGAGGTAGAAATGTTTCCAATATTCCAACATATAATTAATTTTATTTGTGTCTGCAAACTTTCAAATGCTTTAGTTTGAAGAATATTTAACGCCCTTAACAGTTCTAAAACAGAATTACGAAAGAAACAGTTGTATAAAACCCTGCCGGCATTTAACTTACTAAATATAGTATAAAGGGTATTTTTAAGACCATGAAACTAAAAATTGTAGAAAACACAAAACAAATGAATTTTAATTGCAGATTAATACACTGCATAACCATTTGAAACTGATTTAAAACAAATAGGCACAGCGCCTGTCCTTGACGAAACGAATTGCAGACGTCCAGTTTTGTTTATCTTTTTCGAGAATTGCTGGCTGCATGTCACGAATAAAATTTAAAATGTTGACCACCAAGACGTCAATTGTTGCTGTTTTATCAGCATAAACCAGTGACTTCACAGAACTAGGGAAAACAATCAAGAGGTATCACATCGCACGTCCTTGAAGTCTTATTGACAGTTTATTTTCTCTAAATCAACACATCGCATTCATTTGTGAAAAAATTAGTTGCGTCATGTAAATCATAAGGTCGCCTTTAAGAGACGAAAATCTATGGTTGATTTTCAAAGTAATTTTGGATAATTTGGTAGCGTTGCTAAAGCATGAATCTATCTGTATATGATGATGTGCCTGAGCAAAAAATGAGAGCAGTATGACAGTTCGTTTGACAGTTAACCTTACGTAACCTTTTTCGGGCTTATAAAGGAATTGCAATAAGAATTTTGAATCTTCCTAAGATGTATGCAACCAAATATGGAAGGTTAACTCATGATTTAAGGAGTTTTATTAATTATTTTTTAGTCTTTAATATTCTATATTTTAATGTTAATTAATTAATCTTCTTCTATCTATATATATAAAACAGGATGTGTGTATGTATGTAACGTATGGACTCCAAAACGGCTGGGCCGATTTTGATAAAATTTTCAGGGAATCTTCAGAATATTCAGGCGGGTGACACTGATTTTTTTATTTTCGGTCTGCGGGTGGAGGGGTGTGGCAAAATCCAATATGTATGTATATAAAAATGGTGTAAAAAATTTATGGTAATTCATAAAATGAGAACGGCTGGGCCGATTTCTGTAAAAGTCGGAAAATTGGAAAAAGCGAAAATCGAGTTTTTGTATGCAATCGTATGTGAAATTATTCCTAAATGGCTTTCCAAATCAAACAATAGAAAGTTCTCAGCCAAAATCCGATAGATGGCGTTATACGTTGACTTAGACTTTCCGCAATCTGACAGGTGGCATTTTGGCATTTAAAATTGGGTCGAGGCGAAGTTCGCCGGGTACGATAGTTTTAAATAAGAATGTTAACAGTTTGACTTATATTGATCTTCTTTCAATGAGTCAGTTGTGTTTTTGCTTTTTTGTAAATGTTTTGTTTCAAATAAAACTTCAATTTTATATCAGGTGTAATTTCATTTAAATCGGGTAGTTTTGCTTCATCTCAAGTGTAATTTTGAA
The DNA here is from genome assembly GCA_949318255.1 of Pollenia labialis. Classification (NCBI taxonomy): domain Eukaryota; kingdom Metazoa; phylum Arthropoda; class Insecta; order Diptera; family Polleniidae; genus Pollenia; species Pollenia labialis. The sequence goes on from OX439141.1 coordinate 64,343,616, forward strand.
TTTTGTTGGTGGTAACACTGGTAAATACCCAACTTGTCAAAATTGTCTCCATATAAAACAAAAACAATTTAACGCACACATGTATACATTTTGGCACATACATACGAATTTGACAATTGGGGCTTATGTCTGTCCGCTTAGTCTGCTTTTACACGTTTCATCTTTTGTTGCTCAACTCTTTTATTTTTAGGTGAGAGAAGAAAGAAGAAAGGGAGTTAGTACGGAGATGCCTGCACTCGGTCAGTACGCTTTGTGTTTTTATTCGTTGGTATATGCACAACGATGGCTGCATGTAATTTTTTTTTCTCTTTGATTCGCTATTGATAAAATTGTTGTTGTTTTGTACCGAAAAACGTTGAAACCGATTGCTACGTGTGAATATATTGGCATCTTTAAAAGGGAATTGAAAAGAAGTTGAGTATCAAAAGATGAAACGTGTAAATTCAGACTTACGAGTCAACCTTGTATAAATATACCATGGGCTGAAATACATATATTTTTGTAAGTAAACACCAAAAATTTTAAACAAAACAATTCATAAAAAAATATTAGGTGTATTAGGGATATAACTTTTTTTGAGTGCAAAATAGCACTTTAGTATCATATGGGAAATGTTCTAATAAAAAAAAACCGTTTTTTAGGTTGATTCGGTGAAAAATGTTTCCGCACCGAAAGCGATTTCTTAAGTGACTAAAATTTTAATTTTTTAAAAATTGTGATTTTTTAATTATTGCACAAACATATACATAAGTATGTATAGCCTTACATATGTATTTTTAAAGTTAAAAGAAGCGAAAAAGACTAGTGGCCGTTTTCTCATTACGCGATTATCTTTTTTCCCAACGAAAAACTGCACATTAAAGAAATTTGGTTTTCTCAATGTCTGATTTGCCAATTATTTATTTTCCTTTTATTTGCCGTACAGATAAATTCCATCAGCTGACTCCCAAATTTTACATGTATTTTGAGAGGTGTTGCCAACTGAAAACAATGTTTTTTGTCGGTATATTGAGAAACCCATGTATTGATGCACTGATGATGTTTGGTTGGTTGGTTGGTTGGTTAACGTGGTAGCACGCACAGGTCCAGGCGCGCAACAAGTAGAGCCGACGGTGGCTCCGTTTTGACACCACACAACTCGTCAAGAAATTTGGAACCCCCCGATCAAACTTGACCCAGGGGCAATGTCGAGGTGGCTAGAGCCAGCCCGTTGCGTTGAGATATTTCAGCAGGCTGTTGAGCCCCACCCGCGATATCTCCGAGAGTCCTTGTAGAAGGTAATTCCCGAACAGTCCATGTCGCATAGAGTTAAACGCCGGGCAATCACATAGAAGATGAAATACTGTCTCCTCAGTTCCAGGTTCCCTGCAGCTGCGGCAGCATTCATTAAAAGGGAGGCCGAGTCTCATAGCGTGCTTGCCGATCGTCCAATGACCAGTAAGCACGTATGTAAGTCTCGACACGTCCTTCCGACTGAAATTCAGAAGTCGCTCAGAGCGACCTATGTCATATGTGGGCCACGTTTCCTTGGTAGCCCTGCAGCCATCTAGTTTCCTCCATTTATCGTCAGCCATATCTAGATAGTGCCTGAAGATTTCGCTCCTGATAGTTCCCAGGGGTGTTGCGACTGGCACAGCCTGTGAAATATCAAGAGCGGCTCCAGTTTTGGCCAGCCCATCCGCCTGTTCATTGCCATAATGGTCCCTATGCGCAGGGATCCAAATTAAGGTAATGTCAGATAGACTGCCCAGTCTGGACAATTCTTCCCTACACTGGTTGACGAGTATGGATGTTGTTTTGTGTGACTCCAGTGACATCAGAGCTGCCTGGCTATCGACGAAGATGCCAATTTTGCCGCTGATGTTCCTACCGTATAGCGTTCTGCATGCCTCTCTGATCGCCAGTATTTCAGCCTGAAATACGCTGGCCCAATCCGGCAGACGAAAAGAGAGGTTCACATGCAGCTCCTCCGAGAAGACCCCGGAGCCGACACCACAAGTCATCCTTGACCCATCTGTGTAAACCCTCGTGCGGTATTCCTCGGCCAGGATACCCCTGCTCCATTCCCGTCTTGACGGGAATATGACCTTGAATTTCCTATCAAAGTCCATACGGGGTATCATATAGTCCGTTTGTCGTTTCAGAGATGTGGGTTGCTTCTGTAAGATCCCTGCATGACCATACGTCCTCGCCTTCCAACATCCCGATGAAGAGAGCCTGACCGCGCTATTGACGGATACGGCCATAAGGTGTATTTCAATTGGAACAAGGTGCAGTATAGTGTTCAGAGCCTCTGAAGGACTAGTACGTAGAGCGCCTGTTGCTCCAATGCAGGCTGACCTTTGAACTCTGCCCAGCTGAACCACGATGTATTTCTTTCCCGTCGCGGTCCACCATACCAGAGATCCATATGTAAGAATGGGCCGTACTATTGCCGTGTATAGCCATTTGACCAGTCTAGGATTAAGGCCCCACCTGGTGCCAAACATTCTACGGCAGGCGTAATAAGCCACCGTAGCCTTCCTAACCCTGTGTTGAGTATTCAATTTCCATGACAGTTTCGAGTCCAGGATGATTCCCAGATATTTCGCGTGATTCGACAAGGGGAGTTCGCAACCCCCCAGCCGTGGAAGTCTAAAAGCCGGAATTTTTGTCCTTCTGGTGAATAGTACCAGTTCCGTTTTGCTTGGGTTCACTCCCAGTCCGCACTCAGCGGCCCAGTTGCTGAGCGCCCCCAACGCACTGGACATAATGTCACTCATCACATCCAGAAACGCACCAGATACCAGTAACACCACATCATCCGCATAGGCTACCGTCCTAAAGCCCCTGTTATCCAGGTCAGTAAGAATCGAGTTAACAACGATGAGCCAGAGCAGAGGAGAGATCACCCCACCTTGGGGTGTACCCCTACTAACTTTCTTTGACCTTACACTGTTGCCAAGACATGATGTAACGATCCTTGACCTCAACATGCTCACTAACCATCTAATGATGTACTCCTGGACATCCAGATCAGTTAGAGCCTGTTCGATCGCAGTGATCGTGACGTTATTAAAAGCGCCCTCAATATCCAGGAAGGCGGCCATAGTAAATTGTTTATATTCCAGTGATCGTTCTATGGTCCCTACTACTTCGTGTAGTGCCGTCTCCGTAGACCGACCCTTGAGGTAGGCATGTTGACTACATGAGAGTCGTGATGTACCCTCCAGTCGATGCCTTATATGTGAGTCCAGAAGTCTCTCCAGAGTTTTGAGCAGAAAAGATGATAGACTGATTGGACGAAAGTCCCCTGCAGTCTCATGACTACTCCTTCCGATTTTGGGTATAAAAACCACCTTTACTCTCCTCCAATTAGCCGGTACATAATTGAGGGATAGGCAGAGTCTATACATTAACCTCAACCAGGGAGTGACATACCTCCGTGCGCTCTGCAGCATCTTAGGAAAAATGCCATCCGGTCCTGGGGATTTATATGGGGCAAAACTTCCGATCGCCCATTGGATTCTTTCCTCCGAAATTATATATTCGTCAATCTCGAAGAACGAATCATCGTATACTGGCTCCCCATCAGCAGCGTCCAAGCAACCGGGGAAATGAGTGTTAAGTAGAATGTCAAGTGTTTCCTCCGATGATTCCGACCAGGTATCATCCGTTCTCTTGACATACGTTGGGTTCGAGTGGCCCTTGGCCAAAACTCTGCTAAGTCTGGCAGATTCTTTGGTATTATCTATTGATTCGCAGAAGTTCCTCCATGATCTTCTTTTTGCGACTGCTATTGCCTTTTTATATGCCCTCTGTTTTTCGCGGTATTCCTGCCACGAATTACTGGCATAACCCGTGTTGAAAGCCCTACGGGCTTCTTTTCTTAGAGCCGAGAGTTCCGAGTTCCACCAGGGAGGGAAGCTCTTCCTGGCCCTCGTGATGGGGCAGGAGATTTCAAACGCCCTAGTCAGGGCGCCACTGAAGGTCTCCTCCACCCCCTCGAGTGCAGAGATTGAATCCCGAATCATCGGCACTCCACTGAGTCTTTGTTCAAGAATTCCGTTAAACTTAGCCCAGTCCGTTCGTCTCGGATTTCTAAAGCTTAGTTTCCCGGTATTACCTATGTGTCCAATGTCGAAGAGTATCCAGTTGTGGTCCGAGAAGGACCTACTGCTCGATACCCCCCACCTATCAACTGATAAATTAGACCTATCGTTCATAAGCGTTAAATCCAGAACCTCCTCCCAACCATTGAAATTACCTGAACTAGGAAATCTAAATGTTGGCTTTGAGCCAGAGTTACAAATGGTAATTTTGTTAGTATTTATGAAATCTAATAGACACTCACCTCTATTGTTGATTTCACTGCTGCCCCAGATGGTGTGCCTGGCGTTGGCATCACATCCAAGGATGAAGTCCTCTTTGGCGCCTAAAGAGGATAGGAGCACCCGTACCTCGTCCGGAGGGGCGTCTCTGTCATGTGCCATATAGCATGAGGCAATCACAAAGCTTCTTTTTTCCGCCATCTCGACCCTTGCGACTGAAAGGTCTGCTGAGCTAAGCTGTGAACAGAAGAAAATATTAATGTGTTTTTTCGCAACAAGACATGCTCTTGGCCTACCCTTGTCTTTCGCGTACAGTATATTATATGTTTTGGCCGGGAACCCTTTCACCATTCCGTTTACCGTCCAGGGTTCCTGAACCAACGCTATGTCGAGGTCCTTCTCGGCTAGGAGGACCCCGAGGTTGTCGGAAGCACATCTCGAGTGCTGCAGATTAATCTGCACGACTCTCACTGCCATCGGGTGGCTTCTCCTCCGACTCGGAGAGCTGCATATCGGTGAGCAGGTTGTGGGCGACCTCGACCTCATCCTTTTCACCACTCGCCGAGCTTGTTGGGCGGAACACCTTTACCTTAGCGTCCCGCACACCAAAGAAAAGCTTCAGGCCTGCCTTCTCGAGCTCCGTTGAGCCCTCCTCCGTGATGGCAAGCGTAAGGCAAGTACTGTTATCCCCGTGATCTTCGGCCCGGATAACAGTCCACTCCTCCATCGGGATACTGGGGTTCTGTCTCTTCAGACATCCCAGTATTTTCTGCCCGTCAGAGCCTACCTTCGGTAACCAAATCTTTGCTCGAGGTCTCATTGGAATTTCCTCGGCGGGGATTAGCTTAAGACTTAAGCCATCCCATGCATCGCTTATCTTAGCAATACACTTGCCTAAGAAGTCCTTTGAGAAGACGTCCAGACATTTGATTACCCTGTAGCCCCGGTGAATCTCACCGGAGTCAAAACGAGGCGCAGGACTATCCACATTGGTGAGGACGTGCTCCATGACGAGCTCAGCCAATTTGGACTCGATCGCGCCCCATTCTGTTACCACAGGGGTAAGATGACCACTCTTGTTGTTTGCCAAGGCCATCAGTAGGTGATCCTTTACAACCTCATTAAAGGGTCTCCTAGTGGTTGCAGAGCTCGATGGTCCCGGAGTGATCGAGCTATCTCGGATCTTCCTCCGTTTTGGCGGCTTTTCACTCTCTGCTTGAGAGCGATTTCGCTTGGACCCTTCATTTGATGTGCTGGGCATGTTGTCCTTAAACTTAAGGTACTCTTCTACCACAGCCTGATATCTAACACGATCTACCTCATCGCGTTCGTGTGGGGTACCGTTCGCAGCGTTCTTAGCGATCTTGCCGAGAATAAATTGCGCCTTGTTATACCTTTGCCTGAGGATATCACCAGGACTTCTCCTCTTTTTAGTGTTTGGTTTCTCACCCGGTTGTCCATCAGACTTGACGGTCGGTTGGGTGAGATTTGATTGGTTTTTCTGGGGCAGTGGCGTGCTCTGGCTGTCACCCACACTGCCGGAGAGTCCGATCAAGGTCTCTTGACTAGAGGCCAGGAGATCGTCCTCAGATGAGAGATTTCTCTCATCTTGTTTTTTCAAAAATTGTTTTTTATTTAATAAATTCTTCTTCATCTTGTTCCCACGAGTAGGCACGTAAGGGGATGGACCATCCATGCAGTGACGGCGTACATGGACTAGACAATAACTTACAACCGGCCCGTGTCCTAGCACCGGAGGGGAGCTGTTAGCGACTAGTCTTCTTTTACCACTAACTAGTCATTCAGGTTCTCGGCACTGCTACCAACCACCTTAACCTTACAAGTGGGGGAGAAGGGATGGGGTTCAGAGGGATAAGAAGGGAAAGAGGATTTGAGAGGGATGGATAACCATTAGTTGCGAAGGCCTTTGGGTTTACTAGTTCCTGACCAGATGCAGTGTTGACCAGTCACCCACTGTTTCAGGGCACAAACTAGTAACCATAGCCTACGCTTAAGCCACCACATCACGACAAGATTGTTATCCAGGTGGGGACTCTAAATGATGTTTAATCTTAGACAGGTTTCTTAACCAGTGTCTAAAGAAGCCTTCATTAGTTTTCGTACAAGTTATATAAAAACAGCCATTAAAAAAATTTAAGCAAGTTAAAGAAATGTAGTGTTTCTGCTTAAATTAACACTATTTGATCAAAGTTTTGCATTAGACTTATGAAAAATGGTTTGCTATTGAAGATTATACATATAAGAATTTAAATAAAAAAGTAACTTATTTAAGAGAGGAGTTACTGTTTTAATTAAAAAAATATTTGTACATATAAAATCAAAAATTCAACGCTTTTGGTGCGAAAAATTTTTTCACGATAGAGAAAAGTGACATCATAATTTTTCATATTTATTACATGCCCCACACGGCTATGCGCTGGTATTTTTGATATTTGTAAAATTTGTAAAAAGTTATGTCCCTATTGAGTAAGGGATCATTTAACATTTAATGCAATTAAGATTACCGTACAACTGAAATTTTAAATTGTATTAACACTCTTAAAAAATGGGTCATTGTTAAATAAAAGTCGCAGTTCTTGGCCATTCTTTGGATCTCATTGGTTGGATATTATCGCAACATTAATTGAGGCCGTCAGCTCAAAAGCCTCAATTTTTCATTCCCTGACTTATCTACGCCAAATTGATTAAAACCAATCACTAACAGAAAGCCTTGCAAAAGTTTGTGTTGCATTTGTTTAACTATTTGTATTATTCTTATAATACAAAAGTAACCATAAGCCATACAAATATGAAATAAATGTAATGTGGTTTACACCACCTTTGAGCTGACTGCTTCAATTGTAGTTGTAAGTTTCCGGATGATCTGCGCTAAGCAACCAGTAAAATGGCATATGACCTAGCTTATCTCCCACGGAAAGAGTATTTACTAAATCACCAGAAAATACTTATGTCTTGAATCAAAAAAATTTATCATTCTCGTTAAGCCAAAAATTTCCTTTTGTAAACATGTGTGAGGTTTGATTTAAGCAAAAAGTTATGACTCACAGCGAACTAAAATTTACTTAAATACAGCTAGAAAAAAATTTATTTAAATTCTATAGTTACTTAAATTAAGGTTTCGTTACTTATGGCCCATTTCACCAATTCTAGTTAAATAACAATTCATATTTAAATATAGTTTTTTTTATATAATTTTATTTTTATTTGAAATGAAAAACAATTTTAAACATAAATTGATATTAAAATAAATTTTTGATATTCTTTAATTAGGCTTGAGTTCATCAAATTTAATTTTCATTAAATTATTAAATTGTTATTCCTTCCCTCAGTGAAAATAATTTAATGAAAATTAAATTTGATGAACTCAAGCCTAATTAAAGAATATCAAAAATTAAAAATTAACAGTTCAACTAAAAATCAAAATTGTTCTTATTAAAATAAATTGGTAAAATCGGCCATTAATATTTTACAAAATACGAAGAAAAGCCTGCATCTATGGCGTAAAAGCTGTCATATTTTAAAAGCAAACTGAAGGTAAAAACACGTAGGTCAAATAAATGTTGAAATATTTAGGTTAAGATAACTGTTATGTACGAACACGACTAACTTTATTTTTGTAGAAATTTCGGGCATAAGTCGTATTTTAACTCAAACTCAATGATGTTATTGTAAACTGTACTTTAAAAGCCATAAACTGTCTAAAAAGCATAACTCAAAAACGGTTAAGTGTATTACGCAATAAAATTACCTTTAATCTATACTTTTAGAAACATAATTTTTTTGTTGGCAAATTTTTTAGCATATTTCGAAATTTTTGTTATAACGGGTCCGCCATCTAACGTTTTTTTCAACTAGTGCTAATTTCGTGAATGGTAACACTTAGCTCATGTCTGATTTGACAGATAATTAGTTTTATCCTTCCGCTGAACGAATATGGTTGTGTATACGCTTGAACAACGCTGGGAAATATTGCCTGCGATCGACTTACAGAAGATGCTGATTTGCCACATAAAAAATCATCTTTTTAGATGAAGCTCATTTTGATCTTGGCGGGTATGTAAACAAGCAAAATTGTCGCACGCATACATTTAAAAGCCCATGCACCCAAAACGAGTCACTGTTTGGTTCGGATTTTAGTCCAGAGGCATAATTGGGCCATTTTTCTTCGAAAATGAGCAAGGAGTGTCCGTTACAGTCAATGGCGATCGTTATCGGGCCATGTTGAACGAATTTTTGTTCACAAAAATTGAAGAGGAGGATATTGGCAACATTTGGTTTCAACAGGACAGCGCTACGTGCCACACAGCCGAAGCTACACTCGATGTTTTGCGCCCTGTTTTTAAAGATTGCATTATCAGCCGCAGAGCTCATGTCGCTTGGCCACCTCGGAGCTGCGATTTGACACCGTTGGACTATTATATGTGGGGTGCCGTCAAAGATAAGTGTTACGCCGATTGACGCTTTAAAGGACAATATTTGTGTAGCCATTGGTGAAATACAGCTGCACATAATGTGCTTAAAAATTGGACCGATCGTGCAGGCTACTGCCTGACCAGCAGATGCAGCCATTTGAATGAAATTATTTTCCATCATTAACCGGAGGGATTGTACTTTCAAATAAAAAAAGAAATTTGAGAAAATATTCAGTAGTTTTTTTTATATAATTTTCAAAAAAAAATTTATTTGGCGGACCCATTATAAAAAATTATAAAAATATTGGAAAATGCAGCTATGGTTCTTCTCTTTTCCACACGTATAGAAAACAAAGTTTCAGACACAAGCCATAATGATTTAAATTTATTTACATTTTATGATTTTGTTCACAAACGACGAAAATATTTTAATTAAATTTAAGAATTTCATAAAACCCCATATTTGTATGTTTTGAAAAAAATTTTAGGAAGAAAAACTAATGGAGGCCGGTCATAAATGTTATCCCTCTAGGGGCGACTTCATGGCAATTATGGGACTTTTTCCATAAAATATTTCTAGTCTGAAAATTTTGAATTGTAAGGGGACTCCTTAAGGAATGAAGACAGCGATTAGGTAGGTTAAAAATAAATGACGGAGATGAAAAATAATGTAGGGTTGGTCAAACATTTGACCCATCTATGATCACCCAAAGCACTGCAGGGTCCGAATTTAAGAAATTTAAGATAATTCATAATTTTAGGTTTAATGTTTTCTGATTATCTGGACTATATTATTCTGAATAGGTTTAACATACAATTCATAACAGTAATGAAATTGGTCTCATTCGCCAAAATTTGCATAACAATTTATTTTCCCGAAAATCACAAAATTTAAATCACAGGTACGGAAAAAGGACCGTATTGACATAATCTCCCCCATCGTGAATAACAAGTGGAATTTTGGTTCCCATGAAATTTTTATTCCCTCGAAGGTAAAAAAGCAATCGTGAATCACCTGTGAAAAATTGTTTACGCTATCAGTTCCAGTGAATGTAAAAAAAAGAAGAAAGATTGAAAAAAATTTAAAATCAATTAAATTTTTGTTTAAAAATATACACGTATACTTATATTTATAGAGATGTTAAAAAATAAAGCAAAATATTTAGTATTGGAGGGAGAGTTTAATTACAACGTTGGTTTTTTGCACTTTTTAAATTTTATGTGTCAACATATTTTTCAAAAATTCTACCACCACGTCTTCCAAAAGCTTTACAAATCCACAGGAAATCGACCTGTTGTTGGGCAGTATATCAGTTTGTGCCTTATTAACTGATCTTGCTCTTAATATTCGAATTATAAGAAGAATTACTTACATATATATTCTGTTCCCCAGCAAAAATAAAGTGCGAAAATCAAAGGGAAATGAAAACAAATTACGAGGAAAAACACTATGTACGATAAGGGGAATTATTATCCGTGAAAAAAATGTTTCATGTTATTACATATTCTCCTTTGAATTACCACTATAAAAAGTGTTTCATGGGAGTTTTTCATGATTGCAAATATGTAAAAAGGGGAAAATTACAAGGGAGCAATTATTCACGATAGGGGTGAATTTTTTCATATATTTATTCCCTCAATAAATCGGAAATTTGTTAAAAATAATTTTTTAAAAAATTGAAAAAGAAATTTTTAATGTTTTAATCCGGGTTACTGATTAAATTTGAATGAGCCTTTAGAATTAAACGCAAAACATTAATTGCAACTTTATTTCTGTAAACTGCATTAAATTTCAGGAAGGGAACTACTTAAAACATTAATTTTGAGATAATCAACTAAAACAGTGTATGCAGTTAATTAGGGATTATAACTAGGCCAACCAAAAAAAAGGAAATACTTTTTTTTTTGGTTTAGAAGAGGGAATGTTTTTAATTGAAAACAAATGCCGATCATAAAAACAACCAGAAAATGAGCTATGTATATGTATTTGTTAGGGATTTTTTTTGCTTATTTTGGCAATATCGTCTTTTTTTAGTTATTTTTGCAATATCGGCTTTTTTTAATTATTTTGACATTTTAATATAATTTTTAATTTTTTTATACGAAAAAAACTTATTTACTAAATTTTTGCAAACATTTCTATTATTTTTTTTTTTGATGTGCAACCTTTTTTTTATAAATACAAAAAAAAATCAACCCTTTTTGTACTGTAACAACTCGGGTTAAAAAAAATCGTTCAACGTTATTGTAAATTTTGTGTTTCCTTATACAAAATCATCCCAACAACCTATTTTATCTCTCTATATTTTATGCACACACAATGATAGTGGAGAGGGTTTTATGCATTTGTGCTTATGTGCGTAACATCTTAAAATATTGGTCCTAAAGTAGACCGATCGACTCAGAATCACTTTCTGAGCCGATCCAACGATGTCCGTCCGACCTTGTGCGCAAAGTACAGGTCGCAATTTTGAAGATAATTTAATGAAATTGGGTACACAAGTTTTTATTGGCACAAGGTCGAATCGGTCCATAATTTCATATAGTCTGCTTGCCGAAATAGGGTCTTTGTGCCCACTATTAAACCAATTTTAATGAAATTTAAAAGAAGATAGATCCATATTTATATGGATACATAAGTTGTGCATTTTTTAAAAAATAGGACCACGAGGGGAGATAGGGGAAAATTTCTGCCCATCAGAAACTATCAAACCGATTTTAATAAAATTTTAAACATACATAGATAGAAAATTTGTTTTTAAAAACTGTAGTGTTAAGTATCGTATGGTCAGGTTTAACCGACTATACTTTCTTACTTGATTTGCATGTGACTTTGTTTTAGCGGTACTGTAACGTACTTTTTATTCTGTTGTATATATTTTTTATGCGTTTAAGTTTTTAGTATTAAGCCTTCTCATCAACGTATTATTATTTGCTTGTTAAGGTTCTTTTATTTTCCATAGCTGTATTCTAACGATCAAATTCCTCAGTCACGCAGTCACTTCATACAATAATTCTCTTTCTGTAACGTCTTTTTATCTTCGTAGTTTGTAACGTCTTATTTCTTTTTAAATATAGTTTTTGTATAAAGTAACGTCTGTTAGTTCCCCTTCTCTCTGTTTTTGGTATTGTTACGTTTTTTTCCATTTTTAATATAGTTTTAGCTATTAAGAATTTTTCTATATACATTGGAATAAAAGTGACTTGCGGAACCAAATATTGTTAATTTCTGCAAATTTTGGGTTTTTACACGAAGTTGTAACAAAATTTGAAACAAAAAATCTTTCATTGGTTTTCCAAGTGAATATAGTTGTGGACACCGTAAGAAAAATGTCCGGTGTTCCAGGGGATATAGGAGGATAGTAAATAAAAAATTAAAATCAGTTTTATTAAAAAATTAAGGATTTTCGGTACTAAAAGATATTAAGAGGCAATTCAAGATTCCTTTATTACATTAACGAAATGATATTTTTGGTATTCAGAAACATTTAAATAATTATAACAATCATAAAATATTGTGTTATGATTAGAATCATGCCCCACTGCTTCTGCCATAGGCCATTCAAGCAGTTCCTTATAAAAGCAATCGTGTTCATTAGGAATATATTGTTTAGCTTTGTTTGCACCTTGATTTCCTTTTGTCTGATAACTATTTTATCTGTACACATATCCATTGCAATTAAACGGAAACTGTGTGGATACCCGAGTAGGATTGTTGTCGAGTAGAAGGTGGAAAATCCGGTTATTGACAGCGGCTTATGGATATTACTTTAAATAATATAATTAAGAAATCTATATATTCAGAGTTGGGCATACAAGGTATCGGAACTGATCGTCTTCAACTTGGTAAAGTCCAGAACCAATCCTTGCTCTTGCAACCAACTAAAAAGGCTCACGACCTCCGACCCTTAGGGGCAGGTGGACACCGGGCAATGGTATTATAACATCCGTTTTGGTACTAGCTAGTGTGAGCAACGAAGCTGTCGGGCTTTAGGCAATAAGTTGGTAGCGCCAACGCCAGCCTTGGATGCAGAGGGTTAATCTCCCACTCATCCGAAACAAAATGATTAATGAAACCAGTACAAATGAAAACCAACGGACTCCCCTGGCGACGACTCTAAGAATGAAGAAAGGAACACGATTTGGAGTATGGAATGGTAGTACTATGATATATATTGCAAAATTGGAACAAGTTGAAAAGGAAATGTTGCGCTTTAAACTAGAATTCCTATGCTTGTGCGAAACCCGATGGCCAGACAATGGCGAATACAGAACCGAAAGTGGGATGTCCCTTATTTACTCAGGCAAACAGCCGGAATTCCCCAGAACCAGTGGCGTAGGCATCTTAATGTCGAAAAATGCCCGCAAAGTACTAACAGAGTGGAAACCATTTGGAGATCGAATTATCATGGCGCGTTTTAGAACAAGAGTTCGTAATATTACTTGTATCCAATGATATGCGCCCACTGAAGCTGCTAACGACGATGATAAGAATGCTTTTTACAGTTATCTTTCGAAGGTTCTTGACGAAATCCACATCGGGGACATCAAAATTGTTCTTGGGGACTTTAATGCTCAACTAGGAAGCGATAATATGGGAAGAGAAAGAGTGATGGGCAAACATGGTATTGGCCGCCTTACTGGAAACGGTGTACTGTTCACAGAGCTCTGCAGCAACCATAACCTTGTGATAGGGGGCTCATTGTTTCCGCATAGGAACATACATAAAATTACGTGGGTATCCCCCGATCACAGCACTGAAAATCAAATTGATCACGTTGCGATTAGCCGTATGTGGCGTGGGTCTCTTCTTGACGTTCGTAGTAGGAGGTTTGCTGATGTAGGAAGTGATCATCACTTGGTGGTAGGCCAAATACGTCTAAAGATCGTAGCCGTTGAACAGAACAAGAAGCAAAATAAAAATAGAAAATTAAACACAGATAAATTGTCTATACAACCCACTGCAACTGCATTTATAAGCGAACTTCGTGCAAGAAGTTCCGCACTCATAAACATAGGATGTCATGATCCGGTTCAATATTGGTCGCAAGCTAGATCCATGTTGCTAGACACTGGCCAAAATCATCTAGGTTATGTTAAGAAAATCAGAAAGCCATGGATATCGGAATGCACCTGGGAACTTATTGAAAGCCGGCAACAACTAAAAATCGCCCGCGATAACGCAAAAACTCGCCAATTAAAATCGGAGTTGCAAAACAAATATAACGATGCCAACCGGCAGGTCAAACGAAGTGCAAGGCGTGACAAAAGAAAGTGGGCAGACGATCTAGCCATCGAAGCTGAAAAGGCCAGTGCGACGATGAGAACAAGAGACTTATATAAAATAACAAAAACACTAACAGACAGCAAACATGTCAACACCAAACCTTTTGAGAATTCTAGGAATGAGCTGGTGTACTCCAAAGAAGAGCAAGTAAAACTGTGGGAAGGCCATTACAGAAATATGCTATCTAACGACAATAGCACAACAAACTCGATGATATGCAACTGTACTGAAACAGAACATCAGGCGCGTATTAAAAATATCGACATAGAGCCACCTGACTTTGTAGAGATCCAATCTGCAATTACTTCTCTGAAGTGCCATAAAGCTCCAGGCCCCGACTATTTACCACCAGAACTGCTAAAGGTAGATTGCACAACCACAGCCCAGTTACTTAAACCGCTAATAGAGCATTTCTGGGTAAAGAAACATCTACCGGATGAACTTAAAGAAGGTCTAATAATTAAGATTTCAAAGAAAGGTAATCTGACTGAGCTAAAAAATTGGAGAGGTCTCACACTTTTAAACATGACAAACAAGATTATTGCTCACATAATAAACAAACGCATTTCTGCTACTATTGAGCCAGAACTTCGCAACGTACAATCTGGTTTCAGGAGAGGTAAATCTTGTATAGACCATATCAGCAGTCTTCGTATAATAGTAGAAGAATCAGTCGAGTGGAGGTCTGCATTATATTTGCTTTTTATAGATTTTGAAAGGGCATTTGACACGTTACACCAACCGGTCATATGGCATGCTTTAAGATGTAAAGGGATTCCAGAACACCTGATCCAACTAACCAAATGCTTATACGATAACGCATCCTGTCGTGTATTACATGATGGACTTACATATAAGCAATAAATTTCCAGTTGAAAGAGAAGTACGACAAGGTTGCGTGATCTTCCCACTTCTTTTTAACATCGTTCTAGATGTTGTAATGGAACAATCGATTAAAGGTGATCGTGGTATAGCTTTTGGGCTACAGGGTAGATTGGATGATTTAGATTATTAAATATACTTGTTGAAAATTCATCCAGAGCTGGTCTTAAGGTAAACATATCTAAGACGAAAACATTGCGTATTAACACCAACAACACCGAGCCTCTAAAAATTTTAGATCACCCACTACTAGATGTAGACAAGATTTGCTATCTCGGTAGTATAATAACTACATCCGGTGGTAGCAAAGAAGATATAGCGTACTGCATTGTCAAAGCAAATCAATCATTTGGCTCACTAATTAAAGTGTGGAAGTCCAATCGTATAACTCTTCGCACGAAAATAAAACTTCTTAATTCAAATGTAAAATCAGTTTTACTATATGGATGTGCAACATGGAACATAACAAGTGAAGACTCTAATGCACTCCAGGTTTTTGTTAACCGTTGTTTGCGAAGAATTTTACGTGTTTTTTGGCCTACAACAATTTCAAATAATGATCTATTTATTTATTTATTCATTTGTTTATAACCCAATACAAAGATTCAATCTTATTGGATAAAATATAAGTGTTAAAACGAAAACCCCAACAAAATCAAATCATGTTAGACATCCGTTTGAAAAAGTTTAACTGGCTGGGTCATACCTTTAGAAAAAGCTATGACGACGACACAAGAAAAGCTCTTGATTACCATCCCCAGGGCAGCCGACGTAGAGGAAGACCCGTAAATACATGGAGGCGCCAAATAGAAAATGAACTGCTTTCAGCCAGAACTTCATGGAGAGAAGCAAAAAGACTAGCCGAAGATAGAATTCAATGGAAAGCTTTTGTACTGGCCCTTTGTTCCAACTAGCAATCCCAGGAATTTATACATATTTATATATATTTAAAACAGGATGTATGTATGTATGTAACGTATGGACTCCAAAACGGCTGGGCCGATTTTGATGAAATTTTCAGGGAATCTTCAGAATATTCAGGCGGGTGCCACTGTGAAGTCTGATTTTTGATTTTCGGTCTGCGAGCGGAGGGGCGTGGCAAAATCCAATTTTCATATTGCACCACCAATGACATATACATGTATTTATTTATTTTCTCTTTTTTTATTTAATTTTTTTTGAAATCCGTTGTCATGTTTTTCAAAACGATGCAACATTTTTTTTTAGAAAAGAAAACGCCATAAGTGGATCATAGATGTTGTGATGACAACATGCAAACTATTTTTTGTTGGGATTATTAAACCATTAAATATATCGCTTTGAAAAATGATTTGGGAATTTTTACAAATTATTTTGTCTTTAGTGGCAAACATGTATGTCAGATTAAATTTTGACCTTTTTCGACAAATTCAATGTAATGGTCTAGCTTAGTCATGCCACTTCTTTCTACATGTCAATGTAGGAAAATAATCAGAAACCCATTGCCTCCCAAATCTTTCGGCATATTACTAAGAACATGCTGCACCAGTATAGGACTGTCGGCGTATATCGCTAACAGTTCCATTTGATTCGAACGTCCCTATAAGAAATGGTTCAGTGTAAGTATGTTAGAGTTCTCCTTATCAAGCGGTACATACTAGAGGTCTGCTTTGAATAACTCACTTGTTTGCCTTTACTCAAAGTGCACAACATTTATTCAATTATAAAACATTCAAAAAGATAAGAAGAGAGTGAACCATATACAAAAATAAGAATGAATGAATTGAATAAAAAACTGGTTTACTGTAAATGAATTTGAGAGTCATTCATAAATAACAAAACATTGGAATGACCCGTTAGAGAGAGCAAGTTTACAAAATATATTCAAATAATTTTTGAATAGTTGAATGTGCATACATTTATATGAATACCTTGACATAAAATGTGTGTAAGCTTGTGGCTTCTTTTATTTATAAGAGTTAAGCTTACACATACATACATAATGTGTAGGAACAAATATTTAACATTCAAATTATATTTGAATATTTGACTCATTTGACTTGCGTTGACTGAATCGAATGAGTTTTTATTTGTTTTGTCTTTGGTTATTCTTTCATTTGTTTTGTTATTATTGGGTGCTCGACGCATTGTAGTTAAAAAACAAATGAGTGTGTTGAAATTACTTTTTATTTATTCTTGCAGACCTCTAGTACATACGTACATATGTAAGTACTCGCGAGTTTACAATGTTTTCAACTTCTGACATCAAGGTAAGGTAAGCTCCTTTGGTAAAGTCTTCTCCCTTACAAACCTGCTTCGTAGTAAGGGAATGCCGTGGCAGTTGAAATTTAATTTTTTTTTATATAACTTGATTAAGTCCTTATGACACTACATTTTAAATGCATTGTTCAAGTTTTGGTAAACAGTGCAAATATAAAGTAATAGACAAATTTACCAAGTGCGAAGGGTTCAGCTGTATGTATTAAGATAAATGGCAAACTGTCAAAAATTTTACTAAAGTTATTGATAAAAAATTAAGTTATGTCAAAAAAAATGTAAAATTGTTCAACTTAAAACTGACATTTTAAGTTTGAAATATTAAAAGTGTTGCTAAATCAGCGGTTTATGGGCAAATTCAGCGATTTACCGCTTTTTGTTTTTAGGTTTCACATAAACAAAAAGTTGGAAACATTTAATAAAATTAACAGAACAGGGATGGCTAAGTTGTTTCAATTGTACTTTTTTGTTGATACTTTTTAAACTATGATTTATAATACCTTTGTGTGGTGTTTTTTAAGAACATAAATAAAATTATTTTCAACTAAAAAAATCTTTTAGTACAATTAGGGTAAACAACTACAGTTTTTAAAGGTTGTTGGTACAATTTTAACATTACATTTTTTATAGTTTGCTATTTCTAGCATTTACTGTTTCTTTCTATCAATTCTATATCAATTAATGAAAAAAATGTGTAGTGCATCTCTGTATGTCTTATTGCGTAGCGCATAACTACGCGCTTATGTTTGTAAATGTACCATTAGTGCTTCGCAAAATGATTAAATTTTTTATTGGGTTTGGTCATGTAAATTTTTCGTGTTTAAAAGATATGCAGAAAACAATGTGTGTGCTAAAGGCGACTGTTCACGACATGTATTTGTCATCTGACATGTCAAATTTCCCACTGCAAAATACATACATGTCGTGTGTTACCTTTTTAACTTTGCTTCTGTAAAAGTCAGACGCAAAGTCATCTGACAAGATTTCAATTAGAGCGTGCTCTATTTTCTTCTGACAAACCATCTGGCATCAGAAATCTACATATGTATGTCGGGAAGAATTATTAGCTGGCTGAAGTTAATATTTTACAATACCGATGCATGTATGATAATTTCACCATTGAATAGAAATTATGTATGTACATATATTAAGAAAAAACGTTTCATTTTAATATCCTAAATTGGTATCTTCCAATATAAAGAAAAAAAATGTGTAGATGGCTGAACGCTTTTTCGGCGTAAGCAAAAATTTGTATGGCGGCTGCACGCTATTTTGAAACCGAGAAATGCTTTGGTTTCTGCAATAACTATGCGAAAAAAACAAAGACAATGTCAGAAGCAAATTACATGTACGTTTGTGGCCGAATATTATAAACCTTATGTAAAACAGCAATTTTGACAGACATGCACAATTACATGTGACTTCAAAAGTTGACAAGTCAGATGTAAAAAACATGTCGTCTACATGCACCTTAACCCTGCCTTTACACATGCAAGTAGTGGCATGCCACTACTGTATACATATTATCAAAGAAAATGTGTTCGAAATAGTCGAATCTCATGCCATTGGCTTTTGTGATTACACATGCCACTTCGAGTTCATTTTCAAAATGTCGCTGAAGCGTCAACTTGAGCAAATTTGTTTACTTCTCAAATTAAAAAAAAAGTACCAGAAAACAAAATAGAGTTACCGAGTTAATCATGTTGGCACATTTTTGGGGAAATTTTTTCATTTATTTATATAAGCATTATTTAAACAATATTAATGCTCTATAATTAATAAACTTGCTTTTATTAATGCGCGTTTCAAAAATTAATCATAATAATACATTTATCAAGTTAAAACTTTAATTACAGTTTGACAATAATCCAGTAAATTTGCATTAAATTTTTAACTGGGTAACATTGCTTATCGTTTTGACATTTAGTGGCATGCAAGTGCCAAATTTCCACTCGCATGCAATTTTTGCTGCCACTGGAGCTGCCATTGCGAAAAATGTGAGTGTATTGAGTTTTTCGAACTGGCAGTGGCATGTGTAAATGCTGGGTAAGCGAGTTTTATTTGAAAGATAATGGAAAAAGAGCCATTATGTTAAACATGTTCCGAACAGTGATGCCAACAGCAGGGAATTTTCCCTTATTGTAGGGAAAAATGACAGAATTTTTATTTTAATGCAGGTGTAGGGAATTTTCCAAAATATCTCGTTTTCAATATATTTTGTAAACATACGCAAATATTCGTCTTATTTTCATTTAAAATGTTTCATTTACATAGCATTTAAGTACATACAAAAATAGTACATATTTTTTAACAGAAACCGTATACTATGAGTCCTAACAGCCTGGTAGTTTTGAACAATTGCCAAAACCGTGTACCCGACTATTCGAGACGCCCCTTATGTATAATAAGGGTGCTACGAAAATTCGCGTTCGCATTTACAAACTATTCTCTTATTTTTGCTATTTGCATTCTAAAAACAAAAAATTTTTAACGTAGGGGAAAGTGTAGAGAACATTTTTTTTGGTGTAGAGAGAAAAAGGGACTTTAATTGAGACACGTAGGGATTTTTTGAAATTTATCCTGGCATCACTGGTTCCAAATCGAAAGTAATTGTGAAGCCCTTTGAAAGGTCGCAATTTAGAGCTAAATCATTGCAAGAAATGCACTAATTCTAGTGATATTTGTGATCCTGTTAATGTGCCATCTATTGCTGGTTCGAGATATGTTGCAACATTTAAAGACGATAAATCTCGTTAAACCGTTGTGTTTTTTCTTAAAATGAAAGACCAGATTTGTATTACTTTTAAAGAATACAAAGCATTAGTTGAAAACAAACTGGTTGTCAGATAAAGTGTTAAAGAGCGGACGAGAATACGTGAATAATGATTTTAACATGTTTTTAGTTGATAATAATATTTAAAGACAACTCACCGTACCTTATATGCCTCAACAAAATGTGGTAGCCGAAAGGGCTAACAGGACATTTGTTGAGATGTCCCGCAGTATATTGTTAGAAGCCAAACTCGAAAAAAAGTTTTGGGCTGAGGCTGTGTTAAAGAAATAAAACAACAACAAATGTTTAAGTTAACAAAACACCCTAAGAAGTTTGGAATGGCTTTTAACCATCAGTATCTCATCTACAACTGTTTGGTACAAAGGCTATTGTGTTAAATAAAACCCACCATAATGTAAAGAAATGATTTTAATCGGCAACAGCGAACAGGCGAAAGCATACTGGCTCTATGAACCAACTTTCAGAAAAGTCTTAGTCGACAAATACTAGAATCAACAATATCAACATAGTGGCACAGATACATTCCTTTCTGGAGATTTTTTAAACTCAACAGAATCCTTAAACTATAGTGATCAGCCACACGAAGAAAATGTTAAAGCTGATAATACGCAACAAACTTAAGGAAATAGTAACAACTCTGAATCTCACTACACAGAAAAAATTATTGCCGAATTATTTTCAAACAAACGCTTGTTTGAAATTTTTTTTAATTTCTACATATTTTTTTACTGATTCAATTAATATTTTTGTTTGATTTTTATTTAACCAACAAAAATGTTGACAACTATTCAATAATATAATATACGCGCTATTGGTGCAAGTTTTCATAATTTTGTATGAACAATTTAACGCTCTTTAATGTTGTCGTTTTTTGCATTTTTTTTATTTGATCGTAAGCACCACTTCTTTATGTGAAATATAAGAACAACAACACAAAACACATGCAGTCTATTTTTGGACGCTTTAAAATAGTACAACAAAAAGAAAGATGATAAAATAGCGTGACGAGGTTTGTAGTAAAAAAAAAACAATAGCAGGTAGAAAAAAAAAGGTTTAACTCTTTTTAAACAACAGAAACAACAACCACATTATAAGAAACAAAATAAATTTTTGGTTGGTTTCAAAGTTGGTAAAAAAGAATAAAAAACAAAATCCCGTATTCAATTTTTGAAAACTGTTTAGTTAAATACATCATATACAAAAATAAAATTATGACGAAAAACATATCGAGTCGGTCTGCTGCCGTTTTTGGTTACATTTCTTCTTCTTTAGCCAAGGAAAGGATTCAGAAACAGTTAGTGATGAAGAAAAACATTGTGTGTATAAACAAGACTTCGTTCAAAAATTATTCCAACAAAAAATGTTTCTAAAAGCCAGCCGCCGCTCTGCTTTCTGCCTGCAGCTTGGGTGCGAGTCATTGCTTGTGCAAAATTTTTTGTTTGATTCAGCAAAATTATTTGTTTGAAAAAATCAGTGTTTTTTTTTAGTAAACAAAATGCAACTAAATTGTTTGAATATGCGAATTTGTTTGTAGGACCGATTTCAGACAAAAAATGTTTTGATTCTACAATTTTTTTGTTTGAATTCAAAAAATAATTTTTTCTGTGTAGGAACACGAAGCTGTGGAAAATGTTGAGGCCAACCCTAAAGAAGAACAACAAACAATTGGTTCTGGACGTCCCAGATTAATAAGAACTTGATCTGTAGGACGCCCAAAGAACGTGTACAACACCTTTAACTCAGTTCTTGTCGAAATCCCAGAAGGTATTGATGATGCCTTGAATGGTCCGTATACTAATCAATGGAAAGCTGCAATGAAAAGTGAGTACACAACTTTATTAATTGCCCAAGGGACAGATACCTATGGGGTGTAAACGGGTCTTCACTGTTAAACAAGACAAAGAAGGCAAATTAAAAACGTATAAGGCGAAACTTGTCGCTAAAGGGAAGGGAACAGCCAAAAATATGGGTTAAATTATAAAGAAACATTTTCGCTGGTTATTAGGTATGCCCATACGTTTACTTGTTGCCTTAGCTGTATAACACAAGATGTATGTACATTCACCAAATGGATGTTTTCTATGCTTATTTGAATGGCGAACTGGAAGATAAAGTCTACATGCTACAGCTTGTGTCCTAAAGTTAAAGAAATCGCTGTATGGACTCGAACAAAGTAGACGCGCATAGAACATAAGGTTAATCAACGCTTTACAAAGTACCCGAAACCATGATGACTTGTTTCACATAATTGCAGTTTAATTGCAGTATAATTGTGAGCATATCAAAGGCGGAACTAGACACAAATCCCCATTCTGAACATCTATCGGCTATAAAGCATGTGTTGTGATACCGTAGGCTATGCAGACGCGGATTGTGGTAGTGATGCAATAAACCGAAAGTCGTATTCAAGATTTGTCTTTGTTAAAGCAAATTGTGTTTTTGTCCTGGGAGGCCAAGGAGCAAAATGTGGTCACCCTGAGCAGTACAGAGGCGGAATATATTGTGCTATCGTCAGCAGCGAAAGAGGCAATTTATATAAGCAATCTGCTTGGCGAATTAGGTTTCAACGAAGGAGGACCCTTACGTTTATATGGTGACAATCTCAGTGCGCAGTGTTTGGTAAAAAATGCTACTTATCATGCCAGAAGCAAACATATTGATCTCAAATATCATCATGTTAGCAACATATACTCAAAAGGTTTGAACGATATTGGTTATATTTAGGGATTTTGCCCGGGATTTCCTGTCAATTATTTTATTTCCCGTTTTCCCGGGATTTTTGTTGCGGGATCCAGGGAAATTAAAGTTCCTCATAGTTTCAGAAAAAAGCTATTTATACTTTGAAATTTGGTTTTATATTCTCTAAAAATTAGCATCTGTTGATGGGCTGTCGATTAGATCAATAACAAGAAGTGAGTACGTTCGTAAATCAGTCTACTGACGCAATTAATCTACCAAAAGCAAAATGTGCCGTGCAACAGTTGATAATTAATAAATTTTGTGAAGTGAAGAGTTAATAAAGAACATAAATTCAAAATAAGATGCAGGCAGTAAATATTAATTGTCCATTGATAAGTCTTAAAAATAGGAGATATCCAAAAATATCGCTCATTTATTGCAGCAAAGTCATATCTACAAAAAAAAAAATCGAGCTTGGCATAATGTACCGATTTAAAGATATACTTTGGTTCAGTTTGAGATAAAATACCGATTTTTTGTTACGAGAAAGTATGAAGGAACACTTTGCTTAATTAACTTAAAATTATAAAATAAACATAAATTTGTTTCATTTTGTGACAGCTTATATAACTGGGAAGTGCTGGGAAACAGAAATAAAAAAAAACTATAAACTATAACTATATATAGGGATATTTTGAGAGATAATTGTTTTCCAATGGAACTGATATCAAGTTTAATAGGACAATGCAGTAACCATAGGGCAAATAACTTGCATATAGTTGCAGAACCAAAAATTTACAAATCACTTACATATATTCCTAAAATATCGGAACGTTTAGAAAAGTCCAAAATATTCGACACAAGGACATGTAAAATAGCACATAAATCATATAATACAGTTGGTAAATTATTCACTAGGACTAAGGATAAAGTACATAAGTTAGAAATGTCGAATGTAGTTTATAAAATACCTTGTAAGGGAAACGATAATGGACAATGCAACAAAGTATATGTAGGTACGACAAAGAACAAACTGAAAACTAGAATCTCGGGTCACAAATCAAATCAAAAGTTTAGGGATATTTCATCACAAAAAACAGCATTAACAGCCCACTGTGCCAGTTTAAATCATTCACCGGACTTTGAGAATGTATCAGTTTTAAACACAGAAAAAAATTATAAACGACGTTTAATGCTAGAAATGTTGCAAATCATTAAAGTACCAGAATTGTTAAGAATTAATTTTAAATCAGACACGGAAAATGTAGCACAAAATTATAGACATTTAGTGTATAAAAACAAAACAGGAAATTGAAAAATTTTTTAGAATGTAATAGATTATTTGTATAAAAATTTTTCTAATTGTAAATAATTTTTTCTATTGTGACAATTGTTATTATTTTTTCATTATTTTGTTATTTTTATTGTTTAATTATTTCCCTGACGATGATACACATTGCTGTATCGAAATATTGGAATTTTTATAAAATAAATGTTATCTAATTTTTTATAAAAAAAGAAAAACCTCAAGCTTAATAAATAATATTGAAAAAACTATAAAAACACATTGTCCTAAAGATTACAGGTGGATCTTGTAAGAAGAAGTTCGTTTGATGCTATTTTTTGTATCAACCTTTACATACACTTGACTGATATAGACGTTGTTTATAAAAAAGAAAAATTACTTCGGATTGTGAATTAGAAATATGCAACAACTTTAAACTTTTGCACTTTAAACTATTTGTCCAATCTCGGTAAAAAAGTGAACGAAATTTTTCGGAAACAAGGTAATAAGTAAATAAAATAAGAAATATACTCTGTCGACTTTTTAAACGCATTGAGTGAGTTTTAATGTTATTTCCTAAGCTGTTAAAAAATGTTAATATATTTATTTAAAATATATATACATAAAAAACATATTCACCCCTATTATTCGTTTCGATTCGAATCGAAATTTTCTCCGTCTGGCAATTTTGGTATTCTGCGTTTCGATTCCGATCAGTTTCTTTCGATTGCATGTATTCTTACGATCGGAGCTCCGTTTCTCTCAGTTGTTTTTTTGTTAACGGAGGTTTTTTCTATTTTTGTTTTTTTAATGCCCGTAATTTCTACAAGTAGATATCTAACTGTGCATAGATATCTATAGTTTTCATAATTTTAAAACGTATTTCTTTCCTGCGGGTTAAAGTGTAGTGTATTTTACACTATCGATTGTCGATAGTAAATACACGTAGGCAAACTTAACGTTAAAATTAGAACAATAGTGTTACCGGATAGGAAAAGATAACTGTTGGGTACGAACACGACTAGATATCTGTTTGTAGAAATTGCGGGCATAAGTAAAAAAGTGAAAAAATGTCAGTACAAAATTAAAAAATTCAAAAACGATTTAAATACAAATTATTATTATAATTTTTTTGTTTTAAATTGTTATTTTTTGTACTGGAATATGGGTGTTTTGTTATGTATGCATGCAGGTCAAAAACAACAACACCGGAGCAATACGAAAAACTGGCAAATTTAATGACGGCTAAAGCTGACATTGCTTGTGGGTATCACCAGCGTTCAAAGGAAGAAGTAGCAGCATTCTGGGAGGAAGTTACATAAGTCCTTAATGCATTAGGGCCTTCAACAAAAAGTGCCATGCGTGGAAAAAAGTAAGTATGATTTGTGCATGATTATCGCAGTAATTAATATAATTTTACAGGTGTGGATTGACTAGAAATGCTACATAAAGAAGAAGTTATCAGCTAATAAACGGGAAATGATGAGCACCGGAGGAGGCTCTTGCCGCTTGCAACGTATAAGCCCCTTGGAAGAAAAAGTAGTGCAGCTAACGGGGCTAGTGACAAGTACATCGGGTATAAGCGGTGCAGTAGATGTTGGAGTTGCCTGTGAGGTTGAGGAAACTGAAATGGACATTTCAGCACGTTCCGAAGATCTACCTTCCATCTCCAAAGGCGACAACAGAGCCCAAAAGACACAACTTTGTCTTTGCTGAAGGAGCAATTAAAATGTCAATGTCAGTTCAACAATGACATATCCAAGAAGTATGATGAAATATCGACGCACCTAAGGCGTATAAATCGATCGGTGGAAAAAATGGCAGAAATTGCAGGTAAGCAATTAGAAGAGGAACAGCGCCTTAATAAAATTAAAGAAGAATTGCTGAAAAAGAAAGTGGAATTAAAACTAAGAATGCTTCAACTGGAACACCCCGATGAATGATAAAAAACAATATTGTGATAAATTGTCTAAATATGTGATAATTGCAAAGTTTTTAAAACAATGAATTTTTTAATTATTTACCTATTTTTAATATGAAACAAAATAGACTGAACTTGTTATATTTTTATTAAATAAAGATTTTTTATTATTGAATTGAAATAAAGTTGGTATTTAATTTCTTTTTATTTTAAATATAAAACAATATGCACTAAAAACTAGAAAAATATCTTTTTAAATCTGAAAAAATAAGTAACATATACATATTACATACAGGGGTGTGCTGGAAATCGCAAACGCAAAACGCAAGAATTTGGAAGTTGTTTTTAATAAACTGTAAACCTTATAATTTTTGGTTTATAATCCTGTTTAAGAGGAAAATATGTGTTTAATATTTGTCATAAAATTCTTTTATTACAGAAATCTTATTAAAAAACGAAGTTTTAAATTCTTGCGTTTTACGTTTACGATTTCCAGCACACCCCTGATATTAACACTTTTACAATAAAAAATATAATTAAAAGACTTACAATTGATCGCTCATTTCGAATGGATTGCAGTTGTCTCTGATGCTACGCTTTACAAGCCTTGTGACTGTATTTCTGTCGTTGTTCTCCTCTTCCAACAATAATGCAGCTGCAATAGACTCCATTTGTCCTTAAATTTTAAATAAAAATGCAACTCCCTTAATTATTTCTTTACAAACAGTTTTTATTAACATTTTGTCTTTACATATTTAACCACAACACTTTTATTTTCTCCTTTTTTAGTTAATTTCAGCTTCACTAGATTATACACATTTATATATTTATGCAAAACTTATTTTTACCTTTTTCTTTTTTTATTTTATTTCAATATTTTTCTTTTATTAAATTTATAAACAATTTACTTTATTATACACAGAACTTGTTTTATTAAATTTGACATTTGTTTATGAAAATTATAACAGACTTGCTTATTCTGCTGTTTCATTTCCACATTCCACATTGATACAATTGATTTTGTAAACATTTTTATCTTCTTCTTATTCTTTCGATTCCGTTTTTCTGCAGAATACCAATTTTCGATCGTAATGGAACTGATTGCAGAGACGTAATCGAAATGCAGAATAGGGGTGATTTATTTAAAATATTTTATATATTTTATGAATTTACTTTTTGATCTCATAACTTGAGTACCATAATTATACCCTTCACCTCAGGTGGAAAAGGGTATATATAAGTTTGTCATTCCGTTTGTAATTTCTACAATATTGATCCTAGACCCAATAAAGTATATATATTCTGGGTCCTTATGGGGAGAGAAGTTGATTTAACGATATCCGTCCGTCTGTCCGTCTTACGTTTGATATGTGTTTTCCGGAGACTCCAGACATGATAGCGGCTAGGTTGTTTTACATTTATGTCACATATAGTCTACCATCGGTTGCTATTGAAATTCAGCAAGATCGATCCACAAATGGCTGAGATATGAGCAAAAAACCACGACTACCTCTAATATTTTCCAAAAATCCCTTGTGGTTGTTGTAATTTTATTACTTTTTGCTGTATATCTGGGGAACGGCAAAAGCCAAAGTTTCCAAATTAGGTACACACATTTAGGTAGCCAATACACACCATCCTACAAAATGTGGGCGGGATTGGAGAAGTGGGCGTGGTACCTCCCGTACAAAAAAAATTAAAAATTGTATAAAAACCTAAATTTTAGGGCTGCCATATGTCCTATGGATATGACTTATATACCAAAATATCGAAAATTTTTAGTAGAACATATTTTATTAAAAATTCAGAAAAATCGGTTCAGATACAAAAAAGTTATGACCAAAATTAACCATAGATCTCCCCGAGTCCAAGCTTTATAACTCAAGTAAATGGTAAATTCCTTCTTAAACACGTCGGTATATAAATCTGTCAAATCGGTTAAAAAATGGCTGAGTTATGAGCAAAAAACCACGACTACCTCTAATATTTTCCAAAAATCCCTTGTGGTTGTTGTTTTTTTTTTGTTTGTGCTTTTATTCGAACGTGTTGAATGTTAGGCATATCAAACACACACATGTTTGTACATGATTGGTCGCTTAAATTGAAAAATACGTACCTTCATATTAAATAAGCAAAGTGACGGAATATATTCTACTTTAATTCTTTGTTTGCGTAAGCGTTAATGGCTGAGTTGTCTGGGCGGTTGGTCAAATCAGCGTTGCTAGTAGTTGCCGGGGTTCAAATCTCGGCATCCACATTTTCCAAAAAAATTTTTTTTAACTTTTTTTATATTCTATAAACGATTTTAAAATAATTCATCAATTTTTGATTTTTTTGACAATGTAAATATTAATCGTTCGCTTAACTTACATGTAAAACAAAAATCATATTCTATACCTATTTGTTTTTTATTTTTTATTTAATTTGTTTATGTCCTAAAAACGATTTTAAAATTACCTACCTACCTATAAAGCTTTTCGATATTTTCATTTTATTGGCAATGACACAGTGTTTTATTTTATTTCGGCAAGCATATACATACCTACATGTGTACATAAAAAGTTGTATGTAATTTAAATAAATCCATACTAACTAGTAGGTTAACCTAGCTATTGCAAAGACATACATATGTATGTACATGAGTATGTATGAATGAGCAAAAGTTATTTATGTATAAAGCAGTGTTGCCGTTAGGATACGAAAGATAAATTTTTCGTATCTTTTGATGACTTCATGTACCATGTATAATCCTGACATTTTTCGTATCTTTTGAATCTGTACGTAAAATGTGCAGAAATAAAATATTAAAATTTAATTTAAAAAATGTTGTTAATGAGCCAATGTTTAAAAATTTGAAAAAAGTAGTTGGTTTAACATTTGTACTTCCATTTTCGAATGCATGTATGGAGAAAATTTTTAGCCAACTAAAACTTATTAGGACTGATCATCGTAACCGACTCAATACTAATACAATAGCAGCTTTAATTATGGTGAAAGAGAACATTAAGGATGTTTCAACATACGATCCACCTAAATCGATGATTACTAGTAGTGCGAAGTTCTGAGGATATATGAACATTGTTTTTATTTTCAGGAAATTTATACATATGAATTGTTTGATATAATCGCCCTAGTATAAACGCCTTATCTCGTATATTATATATATGTATATAAAGGAATTTGTTTTGAAAACATCCAAAGATAGTTACATATAATCATTTTTAAAGTTTTCTAACTGTATTTTTAAAAATTACATACCTATTATTTATGGCTTTTTATTTAATTTATTGATAAAAAACATACAATGTTATGTTAATAAATGTTAACGTTAAAAATGGATTTTTTTCAAAATGTATCTTTTTGGGAAAAAATTTATCTTTTTGGAAACTAAAATGTATCTTTCTCGAAATTTCGCTGGCAACACTGGTATAAAGGCATTGCTTTCGTAATTGTTGTTGTTGCATTTTATTATACCCTTCACCTCAGGTGGAAAAGGGTATATATAAGTTTGTCATTCCGTTTGTAATTTCTACAATATTGATCTTAGACCCAATAAAGTATATATATTCTGGGTCCTTATGGGGAGAGAAGTTGATTTAACGATATCCGTCCGTCTGTCCGTCTGACCGTCTGTCCGTCTTACGTTTGATATGTGTTTTCCGGAGACTCCAGACATGATAGCGGCTAGGTTGTTTTACATTTATGTCACATATAGTCTACCATCGGTTGCTATTGAAATTCAGCAAGATCGATCCACAAATGGCTGAGATATGAGCAAAAAACCACGACTACCTCTAATATTTTCCAAAAATCTCTTGTGGTTGTTGTAATTTTATTACTTTTTGCTGTATGTCTGGGGAACGGCAAAAGCCAAAGTTTCCAAATTAGGTACACACATTTAGGTAGCCAATACACACCATCCTACAAAATGTGGGCGGGATTGGAGAAGTGGGCGTGGTACCTCCCGTACAAAAAAAAATTAAAAATTGTATAAAAACCTAAATTTTAGGGCTGCCATATGTCCTATGGATATGACTTATATACCAAAATATCGAAAATTTTTAGTAGAACATATTTTATAAAAAATTCAGAAAAATCGGTTCAGATACAAAAAAGTTATGACCAAAACTAATTTTTTTTTTAAATACCCACTTTCGGGAACCATAGATCTCCCCGAGTCCAAGCTTTATAACACAAGTAAATGGTAAATTTCTTCTTAAACACGTCGGTATATAAATCTGTCAAATCGGTTAAAAAATTACTGAGTAATAATCAAAATACTGAAATCCCAAAAATT
The DNA here is from genome assembly GCA_949318255.1 of Pollenia labialis. Taxonomy (NCBI): domain Eukaryota; kingdom Metazoa; phylum Arthropoda; class Insecta; order Diptera; family Polleniidae; genus Pollenia; species Pollenia labialis. The sequence continues at coordinate 64,373,760 of OX439141.1, forward strand.
ACTCTTTTTATAATTAAGTTTGTTTTTTTTTCATAATTAAGTTTGCTTAAATATATGTACATATATGTAGGTAAATATACATATATGCCTATAAGCCAATTTAATGGAAATATTATTTTTAAGTATTATGACCTATTCATACGTTTTAGATATTAAAATATCGGAAATCTTTAGAAGAACACAATATCGGAAATCTTTAGAAAAACTCGGAATATCGGTAAAAAAAAAAGTAATGTCAACAATATAGTTTTTTTTTTAATACCTATTTTCGGGAACCATAGAACTTCCCGACCACAAGTTTTATCACCAAAGTAAATGGCAATTTTATACTTTAAGATGTCGGTATGACCAAATACTGAAATTAGATCAAAGCTAAACGTGCTATATATTAATTTAACTTTTAATATATTTAATAGCACGCAATCATGTGCAAATAATTAAATAAAACTAAACGATATATATTTTATAAATATACATGTATATATACATATATTTAAATATATATATATAAACTTCTGTTCTTTTCATGGTGAAGGGTATATAAGATTCGGCATAGCCGAATATAGCACTCTTACTTGTTTTTATCTCTTATTGCAATGCCTTTAGGCATTGCTGTAGTAATTGTTGTTATTGTGTTTCGTCTAATAAGCTGTTGCTACGTTGATCTCTTCTTGCATTTCTCTTGGTTGCGGTTTTTTGTTGTTTTTTTTTATAATCTTCACCACAAGTGGTGGATTTTAATGTGTTTTTTACGCATCCACATGTATGTATGTTCATAAAATGCTCTCAATATATTTTAATTTAACGCTTCTTCAATAAAACCGTTCGTAGCTGAGTTGTCTAAGTTCTCGCTTAAGGCTCGTAAGATTGCGAGTTCAAGTCTCCAAAATAAATTTTTTTTTATTTTTATTAAATTTTTTTATACACGATTTTAAGATTAAATATAATAAAAACTTATATAAGGAATTTCAAACATCAACTTTGGCAAAAGAGGAAACGGACTTAGTTATATACATAAATTTTTTGATTTTGTCATAGGTATTCTTTTTAAAAACTTCTTGTTGTTATCTCACCATGGTGAAGGGTATTTAAGATTCGGCATAGCCGAATATAGCACTCTTACTTGTTTTTCTTTTACTTACTTTGTAAACAAGTTCCCTTACACTTTTTAAAAAAAGTTTTTTTCATTAATTTAAAACAAATTTACTTTGTATTATTTATTAGGAGCGGGATCCCGGGAAATTTAAAAAAATTCCCGTTTTTCCCGGGAATCGAAAAACTCCGGGGAAAAAAACTCTAGTTATGTTCCAACTGACGAAATGATGTATGATATCTTTACGAAAAATTTATGTAAAATAAAATTTTTGTAAATCTATTAAAATACTTGTTATTGGTGACAGTAATGTGTTGAGGGGGAGTGTGAATTGGCAACACATTAAATAAACAAAGTCTGGTAGCACTCTCTTCTACACTTGTCAGTTTTTCTATATTTCCTTTTGTTTTTTTTTATTTTTCTACTTTATATTATAACCACTTTTAGGGACAACCTCTTGTTAAAACTAAAAGCCGAATTATGCAGTAATTATTTGCAAGTGTTGGTCGCACTGTATATCCGAAACCATTTATATGATTGAAAATAAAAAAAATAAAGGTGTAAAATAATGTAATATTATTTTAAAATTTTAAATAAATTTACAGGGGTTTGTTTGTCGTGCTCAATTCCTAATTTTCATTCTTGATAAAAAAACGAAACTGGCAATATGCTTTATTCTCGCGAGAGCAATAAAGCATCTTGTTTTTGTTTTTCTTAACCTACTTTCAACTACAAATAATGTTGGAAGAATTCCAACCAATTGTAGTGTGGAATGTAAGAAAAGATAAACTCACTGTTTATTGTTGATGTTTTTGTTTAAACTTTGATATTGTTACAAATGGAACTATTGCTTATAATTCCTATACGCTTAACAGTTTTAATTGGTTTAATATTTTTAGTTTTTCTAAAATGTTTGGATGAAGTTTCCTGACGATCTGTCCTAAGCAACCAGTGAAATGCGCATAGGAATAGCTTATCCCATCAACAATAAATTTCAATGTTTTTATCAAGAATGTAAATTGCGGATTGAGCACGACAAACGAAATCTAGTAAATTAGCATTTTGTATTCCCAAAAGTTACTTTGATTTTAAATAAATTTAAAAATACAATTTTAAATTAAATTACCAAAATTGTTTCAGCTCGTGGAATTAAAGAATGGCGAAACATATAATGGGCACTTGGTCAGCTGTGATTCTTGGATGAATATCAATTTACGTGATGTTATTTGTACATCGAAGGTAAGCCTTTGTATTTTTTTTTTTACTAAATATCAAATTTATGATTGAGCAGCGCTACCAAAAATATTCAATTTGTATACTCTTCGCCGGAGTTAAGAGAAGGATATTGTATGGATATACATGTCGTTCCGCTTGTAATTACTACAGTATTGATTTAAAACTCTATAAAGTATATATCAAAGAATACCACAGAACTGTCACGAGACGGAAGATTTTCCGTTTTTTTTTGTCTCCTTTTAAGAAAGCTGCCCTTTTTGCATTTCTCTTTGCACCATCTTTTTGCCACAATACCATGAACACAAATTTATTAAATAGAAATTAACATGAAAAACTGTTGTAAAAATTAACTTTTAAAATTCCCACACCACTAGGAAATAATATTAAAGTGAGTAAATAACATTATAAAACAAAACAATATAACTAAATTAATTTTTTTTTCACTAAACACAACGTTTGTTAAACTAATGCATTTGTTTAACGTGGATTGTGTTTTGTTATTTTTGTTTTGGTCACGCCATTTGTGTTGATGGTTGCGGCCTGTTTTTACACATTGCAACTTCACTACCAAAAAAAGCTTTCTGTCTTTTCTTCGAAAGCTGCCTTCTATCCTTTTATCTGTAGAAATGGGTTTTCCGAAGACCACAGATGTGATGGAGACTTGGTTGATACATGTATGTATGTATATGTACATATATACATATATTAGGGTGGATCCATTTTGTTTTGTAAATTGGCGTATAGCAAAAACGTAATCTACAACAAATTCTGAGAAAACTTGACTAAGAAACTATGGGCCTAAAATCAAAACCTAGCTCCCGCCGAGAGACATAAAATAGTTGTTCTATCAATTTTGAACATCTTGCTTATTCTTTCCAAAGTCATCTTTGTCTCATCAACAACTTTTTAAACTCGTTCCCTCATCTTGGAAATTTGGGGAAATCGTTTAAATTTGACAACAGTGTTTTGACATTAATGTTATCTCAAAAAGTACTTAAGATGCAGATCTCAGTTAATTTTTAAATAATAGAGAGCAAAAAATAGTTTAATGCAAAAAATACCACATATTTCAATAATGCTGGGCCCAAATCTACTTTATCTTTATCTTTCCAAGCCTTATTTAAGACACCTTTATTTAGCAAATTTACCTAAAAACTTAAGTTTGAACTGTTACTGAATAATTAGAAAGAAAACATTTTTTTTTTGAAAGTTTTTTTTTGGAAATACAAAATTTATCAAATCAAATCGAATATAAAATTTTAAATTTACAAGATTTTGTTTGTCGTGCTTCATTCCCAATTTTTATTTTTGATAAAAAAACACTGAAATTTATTGTTGAAGGGATAAGCTATTTCTATGAGCATTTCACTGGTTGCTTAGGCCAGATCATCAGGAAACTTCATCCAAACATTTTAGAAAAACTAAAGATATGAAACAAATCAAACTGTTAAGTAAATAAGAATTATAAGAAACAGTGTTACTTGTAACAACATTAACGTTTAAACAACAATACACAGTGAGTTTATCTTTTCTTACATTCCCCACTACAATTGGTTGGAATTCTTCCAACATTAATTGTAGTTGTAAGAAGGTTAAGAAAAAAAAATGAAAACAAAAACAAAAAAAATAAAGCATGTTGCCAGTTTAGTTTTTTTAGCCGTGCACTTGCTAGCTTATCAAAGCATTTTTTTTGGGAATACAAAATTTTAACTTTACAAGATTTTGTTTTGTTTCCAAAAATGTATTATTAATAAGATTTCCTTATGACGTGCTGAATTCCCAATTTTCCATATTTGATAAAAGCAGTGAAGTTTGTTGTTGAGGGAAAACTAGCTTCTTTTTTTAATTAATGTTTTAGTTTGTAATTCAAACAACAAAACCTAAGACTTCTAACAATCCATTCAGTGTATGTGGGTTCGACTTTGTAAATTCATTGCCATAACACCGTCACGTTTTTTTGCAATAACACGTCCTAAGACATGCGTAAGTAACTGCACACATCGCTCGGTTGTGATAAATAGGTCCAAAAATAGTAATTATCAGGGTTGTCATAGAAACCAATATTGGTTTTGCTAATTGTCGGTTTCATTTGGTGTCACGAAACCAAGTTGGTTTGGTTAATTTCGAATGTATATAAAACCAATATCTAAACAGCTGTTGTTTACATTTTTATTATTTTTTATTTTACTTTTTTGCAGAAAATTTACAAAATATTATATTTTTTTCATTAAAATGTCAGTAAATGGTTTTTTTGTGAAAATAATATACATATGTATATCAAATAATTTAAAGGTGATAAGTGCTTATAAATAAAATAAAATTACATCGGCAGTTGCGGCATTTTTGTTATTGGAAGATGATCTTGCATTGCATTTGTTGTTTTAATTTGTGTAATTTTATTGTTTTGTAAAAATATGTAATTAAAAAGTGAATTTATTAAAAATATAAACAAATTTGTTGTTTATCGTTATAAATAAGTATAGTGACGAAGAGCTGTATGCTGCTTGGTTTATTTCCAATAAAAAACCGATAACATTGGTTTCTGTGCCACCTAAAACCGACACTAATTCTATTTCGAACATAAAACCAATAACATTGGTTTCTATGACACCAAAGCATTTTTTCTTGTTGGTTTTAAAACCAATTCTGACAATATTGGTTTCTATGACAACCCTGTATATTTGTGTTTTGTAGCGATATACCAGAAGTTGCTAGTTTTTTATTTTTCATAATTAAACCTCTAGGCGGGAGCTAGGTTTTCATTTTAGACCAATTTTGATTTCTATTTTGCTATACGCCTGTCACGTTTTTTCTCACCTGAACAAATCGGCCCGCCCTAATGTATACATATTTATGTGACACATGCTCCGTTAAATGTTCAATTCAGCCTGATGGGCTCACAAATCAATAAGAAATGAGTAAAAACATTGACTGTCCCTTATTTTACAAATAAATGCCTTGTTGTTCTCTTTTTCTTTATATCTGGAGAACTGCAAAAGCCACATTTTCCAAATTAAGTACAAGCATCCTGGTTATCAATACATAATATCCGATAAAATAAGGAGGGGTTGTTTAGTAGGCGTGGCACTTCCCACACAAAGATATAGATTTCTGTATATTTGGAGAACGGTAAGAACCGAAGTTTCCAAATGAGAAGCAAGCATCTTAGTTATCTATAGACAACTTCCGGCAAAATGTGGGCGGGAGTGGAGAGGGTGCGTGGCACAAAATAAATTAAGTTTTTATATAAAGAACGGTAAGAGAAAAATTGTCTAAATTTGATACACATATCAGGGTTATCAAAACACAACCTCTATAGAAATATGTGCGGGATTGGATAAGAAATTTTGAGATTTATGTATATCAAGACAACGGCAAAAGCCAAAGTTTCGAAATAAGGTACAAGCATCTTGGTTATAAATACACATCGGCATAGCCAAATATGGCACTCATATTTTAAACATTTGACTTATTTATCCGCTGTGATTTTAACATATTTCCGTACATTACAATGTTCTTTAGAGCAAGTTTTTGCATTACAAAATGTAAAGGGCTGCACTAAACTCATAATTAACCTCATATGTAATTTTTTTGTTTGCAGTCTGCATATAAAATAAATAAATCTGAGTTAGAAATGTTCTAGTTAAACCTAAAAAAAAGAATTTTCTTATTTCTTTCTTTTCTTATTACGACATAATCGCACTTTTTTGAAATTCACAACATAACAACTTAACTTGGTTACAATTTAAAATTAAGCTTTAATACTATTTCAACTACAAGAAAAATTGTTAATAGTTCTTCGGAAATCTTTGATTAAAAAACTAAATGTACATAGGTTTGTTTCCATTGGCAAACGTGGTCAAGCACAGCTCACGGTGGTCCATTAATTAGTTCCCGTTGTGCTACCATGTCACATCGTCTCCCATGGGTCCTATGTTATCTGGCTGCTAGTGTTCATACACAGCCAACTGGTCGATTCAACAAAGGAGTTTAGAAATTTAGAAACAATTTTTTTAAATACATGAAAATTTGTTCAAAATTCTTAAAAATTAAAAAGACATAACATGAAAATTTACTTATTTTGAAATATTTTATTTTTAACACAAAAGTACATGAAAATTCGTTCAACTTTTAAAAAAATACAAAACACGTGAAAATGTGCTTATTATGGAATATTTTTAAATCATGAATTTTGTAAAACCTCACGTGAAAATGTGCTTATTATGAATTTTAAAAACTAACTGTTTGAATCAATATCAGAGAGACAAGATATGCCCCCAAGGGCTCTTCGACCAGTCTTAAATCTCCGAATGCCGGACAATTACAGAGAAGATGTTCCGTTAAATCTTCCTCCTCCTCATCGCCGCAACTTCTACATAAGTCATTATAAGGTAGCCCCAGCCTCTGGGCGTGTCTCCCAATGGGCCAGTGGCCAGGTATAACCGCAATTAGGTTCCTTAGGTCATGTCTGGACAGCTGTATGCCCGCCGTGTCCTTTTCTCATCTATGTACATTGGGCATGATTTTCCTGGTTTCCCCACAAGTAGTTTCATTGTGCCACCTCTGACTGGCAATAAGGTAAAACTTGTGCGCTATAAGTTGCTTGCTCCTTGGGAGCGAATCACCTACATTATATGTTGAAACGTCTCAATTAAAGGTGGCGCCTGCAAACGCCAGCGAATCCACCATGCAGTTTCCCTGTATGACCAATGAATGTTTCGCTATCTCTTCCAGAGACATCGGACATTCTCGGACAATTTTCGATGTGATGAACACATTTTTCGGAGATCTTATGGGCGCCTTTCTATCGGTAATAATGTGAATATCCCTCCAGCTCGGAATGTATGCCAGAACCGACACCATACAGTGTTTTAGACCCGTCCCTGAATATTTGAATCGCATTTGCGGGAATTTGTAAGTCATCATAGTGGACCACGTTATCCAGAATGCTCACCGTGAAGCCAGGATAAAAGATTGGCTCGGATGTGACATAGTCAACATTCATGTGTCAATTTATTTCGTTCAGAATACTAGCATGTCCGATATTGCAATCCCTCCATGCTCCAGTGACATTTAGTCTACCGCCGCGTTCTCTGCTAGCCTTTCAGCCAAAATGCCTGGTGGTAACCAGTTCAGAATCGTAAACAATACCTCTGCGGGGGTTGTTCTAATGGCACCTGTAACTGTTATCGCCACCATTCTCATTATACGTTCAAACCTAGTTTGATGACTCTTCACCTTGAGCGCAGGCCACCAAATATAATACAGTTGCCGCCTTAGTAGTCCTGTAAATGGTGTTCATCCTCCAGTTCAGTTTGTTGTCCAATTTTAGCTCAAGATATTTGGCGCTGTCGGACAGTTCCAGTGAGATCCCCTTTATCCTCGGGGTGTCAAAATTGGGAATTTTGTATCTCCTTGTGAAAATTACCAGTTTTGTTTTGGCCACCATTACGTTAGGACGTCCAATGCGGACTTCATAAGTTCAGACAATAGTCTGGGATCTTTGCCCATAGCCAAAACTGCAACTTCATCCCCATACGGAACCGTTCTGCAGCACGTCCTTTCCATGGCCCTGAGTAGGGTATTTATATATTTAGATTCCAGAGTAAAGGTGACAGTACACCACCTTGTGGGGTGCCCCTAGTCGCAACCTTGGAAATGTTCGAGGCGCCCAAGTTGGATTTGATACGCCTGAAGTACAAGATACCACCGACAAATTGAATGATCGCTGGGTCGATTTCCAAAAGTCTCATAGCGTTAACAACCGATTCAGGTCTAAAGTTGTTGAAAGCAAATTCCTTGTATTGCAGGGATCTCTCTATGTGGCCCACCAATGAGTGAAGCGCAGTTTCAGTAGACCTTCCATTCGTGTAGGCGTGCTGAGCCAGTGACAAGGAGTTATGTCCTAAAGATTATCGAATATGAATATCCAAAATCCTCCAGTTTTTTCTGTTGAAAGGCGGATAGACTAATTACTCTAAAGTGTTTAGCCATAGTGTGAGATGTCTTCCATCCCTTGGGAATGCAGACAATCTTATATGTTATCCAAGTTGAGACTCAGGCAGGCTCTAAAATGTTGCCAAGAGGCACGGCATAAATATTCTCAGGTTCTTTGAAGATCCGCTGGGATAGTGCAATCCGGGCCTGGAGATTTAAAGGAATGGAAGCTTTTGACCGCCCATTCCACACGATGGCAAGTTTTGTCCATCTTTATTCCGTGTATATGGTAGAATAGCTGGTTAAGAGGATAAAATCTTGCGTAGCCGACTTTTCATCGAGGATTTTTCCACGTCGCTGCAGAATTCCTTCCATGACTGTCTCTTGGCCTTAGCTTTGCCCTTCCTGTCGATGACTCCACTACGGAGTCGAGCATGGACACACTGTCTATGAGAACCTGGCACATAGGCAGCTTGTCCCCGAGTGCACTCGCATATACGGACCAGTTGGTCTTTCTTCTGTTCGAGTAGGGTTTAGCTGAATTAACTCCAAAGGAAAAATTGAAATCAATGTACATATGATCAGAGAAGGAACAGTCCTTTGACACGTTCCAATCGCTAATCATATCGGAGAACTTATCACTAATAAGCGTAATATCAAGAACCTCCCTTCTGTTAGATGTAGTGAAAATGCATCACACCATCTTTTCTATTACATTTATATATAGTACTTTAAGTTTATACAGTACCTTCAATATATAACATCCCTGTATTTTAAGCTAGTCCTATTTTATGCAACCTTATACTCAAGAACTATATTGCATTTATGCAAATAATAAGAATAGAACATAAGAAGAATGAATAAAGTTCAGTTTATGTTTAAAAGATTAACGTACAACAAGTGTTTTAATTCGCTAATAAGAAGTTTGCTACCATCCACCACATGGCAATCCTGCCCCCTTAATAAGTTACAGCTTAAAATATAGATAAAAGATGAGCAAACAACTACAAAAACCGTTAAATGCTTACAAAATAACTAAGCAAAAGTGCATGTATAAAAAATTAAAATATGGTAATTTTAAAAAAATTAAATATAAAACATCTTTTAATGGAAGTTTAAAACGTTTTCAAAAAATAAAAAAAGCGAAGCAATTTATGGGGAACACCAAATAAATGAAACAAAATTTTCGTATGTTATGAGCATCTATGGGCAAATGCAAAATAAAAATGCAAAAATAGCGAAAGATGTGGATACATATACAAAAAACAAAGAGCAAAAGAGCATAAAATCAACAAATGCAAACGTAAACACAAAAGATAAAATGCCACACATGCAAAGCTTTCAATGTAGTGGTGTCCATACCTGCCCTACAAATAATATTGGACCACCTGATCCATTTTGAAAAAAGGGACTACTCCATGGACTGGTCCGATGTAATGCAAGCATGGACCAGGTCATTGTTAAAAAGTGTTTGTAGTGGGACGACATGTCTTCGTTTTTTAACGACATGTTTTCGTTTTTAAACGAAGTTAAAACTAACCTCTTGTGTATACAATGGAGTAGTAGAGTAGTCCTAGTCCCTTGTGGACTACTCTTTACACGCGTGTTTGGACTGGTCCTATTATTTGCAGGGTGGTTATGAGTTATGTATGTGTGTTTTTATTCTTTAAAGCAGATAGTAAGAGTGTCACAAAAAGATGTGATTTCCAGTTAACAAGCACAACTTTAAGTAACCAAAATCCTCTGGTGGCTTCAGTTGGAAAAGTGGAATTTAAAATAAAGAAAACAAAAAAGTGCATACACTAAAAACTAAAGTAAATACATAAGTGCTTAACGTGAAACATTGGCATTTTCACAATTTCAATGGTAGAAATTGTCGTTAACAAGAACACGCACAAACACGTAATAGAACAAAATGGCAAATGTTGAACAAAAACTCAAAAAAAAAAACCGTTGTAAAACTCCAAAAAGTAAAAAAAAAAATATTACATAACATATAAAACTTGGAGAGTACAGTCTCAGTTTTATAACGGAAAATGTGGCGAAATACCAATTGCAAATATGAAATAAAGTGAAAATAGTTATGTTATTTTACCGTTACTATGTACACAAAATCCAAAATAAAATAACAAACTACTAAGATGCTAAAAAGTAAAAAGAAACTGCAAAATAAAGACAGCGGAATATAATAAAATGGAGGAAAAGAAGAAAAAAAACTGTAAAAGAAAATAGTGGGGAAAAACTCATAAAAGGAGAAAAAGCAGAGAAAAAAAACATAATAAACAGAAAACATATATGAAAAAAAACAACCAGAGAAATAACCCTCAACATAACTACAAATAAACTTTTGAATAAAACATCAACATAATTACAAAGCAAGAGTAAAAACAAATGGAAAATATAAAAATTAACGATTTAATAGTGCAAACAAAATATTAATTACTTGCAATGTGAAGCATTTCGTAACCTTAGTGTATAGTGGAAAAATTTTAATTACAATTACATATATTGTCCATACAAGAAAAACACCCGTTTGAAAACATAAACAGAAGTAAAAATCAAAGAAAGTTAGCAAAAAGGAAAAGTACCAAGAGATGACAACAGATGTATACAAATAACAACAAAACCTAACATTGCTAGTAGAGGACAAGTAAACGAAGAACCATCACGAACAACAACATCATTATCGACGGTAGTGGTATGTGCATGTATGTACATATGTATGCAAAGCAACAGCAAAGACCAAAGACGTTACTGTATATAAAATAATATAATATGCTTGAAATTTATTTTAATTTAATATTATATTATATTTAATACATATTATATTATTTTATATCGTTTAAATTTGTTTTTTTCAGAAACATTGTTCTTTACATAACATTTTAAGTTGAAATAAGATAGCAACAAATTATAGGGGGAAATTATTTTTCGGATAAACCAAAATGAAGGGAAATTTCGTTAATAATAATAATAAAAAAAAAAACTTTTAGATCGTAAGCAAAATGTTTTAAGGAAACTCGTATGTTTAACAAAATTTTTGCAAAATTTTTAAATTTGACTTAAGATGTTATGGTAAAACGGCACAGATGTACATACATATATTCAAATCTAAAGAGGGAAAAACCGCGTATTTTTTGTTAATTATACTATATTAATTATATACAATATACTTGCATTTTAAACTAATTTTTGTAAATATCAGCGTTGATAATATATGGAAATTATAAAAAAAAAATTTTGGAAAGAGAGGAAAAAAATTAATAAAAATAAAACAAAAAGTAATCACTTATATACTCTATTTACATTATTTGGATCAGTCAGCTAGAAAATTGGTAAATGTCACAAACTGAATTTAAAATTATTACTTTTAAAGAATTAATCGCAAACTTTTACAAAGTAAAGAAACGAATTTTACAAAACCGCCCCATTTCAAGTAAAGAAAGTAAAGTTAAAGAGTATATAAATTTACTTACAAAGCCTTTTATTGATCAAATATCGGAAAGTTCCCAAAAATAAATTTTTAACAAAATAATACATTGCAGAGAATTATTATACATATACATATGTAAATGTTTTTGCAAATTGAATTGTAAGATAAAGATTCCATTTGGTGTAGATTTGTTTGAGGAAATACAGAGAGACATTTTGCAGAGTCCGAGTCCGAAACAGAGGCTACTGCAAGCGATTCCGATTCCGAAACTGGAATAGGGGAAGAACGTATCTTTCAATCAAAGAACACAGGTATTGACATCAAAAATATTTCGGTAGTGGCGTCACTTGAAGAAAAAACTAAATTTATTACGATGTGTTCTAACGTCATTCGTGAAAACTACGACGGGAATTCTCTCAACCTTAACTCTTTTCTAGATAAAATTAGTTTAATTCAGGAAATCACCGCTCCAAATTTAAATACTTGTCTGATATGGTTTCTAAAATCTAAATTAGATGGTAAGGCCAGAGAACTGTTGCCGGAAAACATAACTATTAAAGATCAGATAAGGGATTTACTCAAAGGTGGGATAAAACCGGACAGCTCTAAAGTAGTTGCAGGACGCATAGCTGGTTTGTATGTCAAAGATAATAATTACACAGTTTTTGCAAAAATGTTGAGGTTTTGGCTGATGCTTTACGACGATCACTTGTCATCGAGGGTACGACCAAGTAAAGGGCTAGGGAAATGGCCATAGAGTCCACAGTAAACGTTTGTAGAAATAATACTAAATCAGACATTGTCAAAGCAATCTTGGCGTCAAGTTTTTTTTCACGAACCGAAGGATGTAGAAGCGAAACAAATTATTGAGGAGTCGTTAATTTTCGAAAGGAAAGTCAGATTGTTAGTATGCGTCCTGTACCTCAATTCTGTAACTTTTTCAATTTAACTACCGATATCGTTAAGTAACGAGAAATCTCGGTAACTTCAACGAATTTGTTATTCTCTATTTTAAATAAACGATTTTTTTTGGTTTAGAAATATTGACGACAAATATCGGTAAAATAAAAGAACGTCAAAGTTGAAATTTTTCGAAATTAATAAAAAATATAAAATATATTTGCTTGTAAAAAATTTATTTTAACAAAACATGAATGAAAATGTTTAAATATTGCTTATATTTCTAAACAAATATGTTAGTGTATAATCTTTTTATGCATAGGGAAAAATTTCGAGGTGCCTAACCCACTCTAGCACAACATTCTGCTCTTACTTTTTATACCCACACAACTATGTATGTATGAAGAGGGTATTATTAAATACATATAGGTTCTTGACCCACCTTTTAGTATACCGATTGACACAGAATCAATTTTAGAATCCATCTAACGAGGTTCGTCCTTCTATCAGGATGGCTGGTTGTCTGTATAATATAACCTTGTGCGCAAATTACAGGTCACGATTTTGGAAATAATTTGATCAAACTTGGCACATATGCGTTTATTGTCACAAGGTCGAAGCCTTTTCAAAAGCGGAGAAGCGGTTATTTATTTTTCATAGCCCACATGCAAACATCATTCCGGAGTAGGGTTTTGTGCCCATTACCCATCTTGTTTTATAGACATTTGGGTTTAATTAGGTCCAAAAATATTTAGTTGTAATATTATGTTGTAAAATTGAATTGAATTGAAAATCAGCAGAACAAATTTAATTAGAATCGGTCCATATTTGACCACAGCTCTCACACGAATACACTTATAATAAGTTTCCTTAAAAGCTATTACCATGTTATCTCATAGTTGTAATCATAGTTATAGTAGTAGATATTTAGTTAATATTTGGCACAAAAATCTCTTATGTTAATCTTAACCTCACAACATACTCTTTTTCGAGGAAATATAATCGCCCAAATACTGTAATGTAGGGTCGGGCTTGGTCAACAATACTTTCTTACTTTTTTGTGTTAAAAATTGACTTCCTTGCTCTATATTTTTAATCTTTTAACCCAACATTTATTATCGTTATCATTTAACAAGAACTTTTTTTGTGTCGTTAGCTACCGACATTTTTAGTTGATTCTCAGGCTGATATTTCAGTTATAAAAATTTCAAGTATGAACGATATTTTACAAGTAAATAAACAAAATACTATCGGCATAACTGGTATTACACCAGATACTCCCACTACGTTAGGTACAATTAGTACTACATTATTTTTTTCTAATCATTCGATACGACAAATCTTCCATGTTGTCCTCGATAATTTCAATATATTTACCATGTGATGGAATCTTAGGCAAGGATTTAGTACACAGTTATAGTATCAAAACTGAAAACTTTAAACTTTTCACGTGTATTCAATTGATTAAACCAATTCTTGTAGTAATCGTAATGAAACCCTAACAAATATTCTGGGGATAAAATGCTTCAATCAGGGAAGATCTAATGTCGTTATGCATAGAATATGCAGATATTTTTACTCTAGAAAAAGATAAAATGACAGTAAATAATTTTTATGAGCAAAAATTAAGACTTAGAGATAAGGAACCTTTTTATGTGAAAAATTATCGTCTACCGTATACATCGAGGAATGAGATAAAGCGACAACTTAAAAATTTGCTGATAATGATTTAATAGAACCCAGTACTCCAGAGTATAACAGTCCATTTATTATAGTACCAAAGAAAGATTCAGGTAATATCAAATCATATCGCATGTGTGTCGGTTTTAGAGCTATTAATAAAAAGCTAATAAGTTTCCTTTGCCAAGGATTGACGATATACTCGACAATCTGAGATTGGCTAAACATTTTTCGATTTATTTTCGGGCTTTCGCCTAATACCACTTCACGAGGATACAAGGATCTAACGTCTTTTAGTACGGACCAAGGTACATTCCGTTGGAAAGTATTACCTTTTGGACTAAACGTCGCGCCTAACTTTTTTCCCGTATGATGTCACAATTGTGATAAGTCAAAATTTCAAAGGTCATGATTTACCGATATATTTTGCATCTAAAGCGTTTAGCTCATCGAAACAAAAGAAACCTGTTATTGAGCAAGAACTTTGAGCAATATATTTTTCCATTGACCAATTTCGTCCTTATGTTTACGGCACCGAGTTCGTTGTCAGAACTGACCACCAACACCTGGTGTATTTATTTAACATGAAAAATCCCTCATCTAAATTGACAAAAATACGGCTTAAGCTCTCAGAGTACAATTTTTCTATTGAATATATAAAAGGTAAATTTAACATGGGTGCAGACGCTTTATCACGTATTTCCATTAATAAAATAAAAAATTAATCAATTGTAGCAATGACAACTAGGTCTAAATCTAAACACAATAAGTTAGATGAGGAGCATGTTCGGTACACTGATGGTGGTAAGTTACAGGTTTACGACAAATTTTCACATGACTTTAGTAAACGGATTTCGAAGGTAAGATCGGAAATTTTTCACCAGGACGGGAAAATAACTAACATAATTCTTAAAATTAACAATAAATTTAAATTCAAATTTCATATGGACGTTGAGGTTGTCAACGAAACATTAAATTTAGATGAAATGCTTTTGAGGCTTGAAAAAGAGGCCAACAATAACAATATCTATATGATAGAATGGTCAAAGGACGATACATTGTTCAGTAGCTACAGTATAAACGAATTAAAAACCCATGGGAATAGAATATTAAAGACATTGGAGATTATGTTATTAAATCCATTTGAGACAGTCCTTGATGATAAGAAGATGAATAGACTTTTAGAAATTTACCACAATGATCCCATTTTAGGTGGACATTGCGGACGTCAAAGACTCTATGCGAAATTGAAAACGAAATATTGTTGGAAAAGAAAGACGAGAGATAGTGCTCTATTCATAAAAAATTTTAAACAACGTAATGTAAATAAAGTTAGGAAAGGAACCAGGGAAGAGCTTACGTTGACACCAACACCAATTAAACCTTTCGATATTATTGTACTTGACACAATTGGACCATTACCAGTGTTGCAAAATTAAAATTTTTAAATGGTACTGAATTTCAACTAAAAGAGTGTTTTTCCCACCAAATAGTACTTTTTGTTAAAAAAAAAAACAATTTATGAAAATAAAAGGAACAAAAAATATTTCATCTAAGTATTTAAGAACAAACAGTATTTATATTTGAGGTACACATGTAAATAATATTTCTGTTATACATAAGCGTCAAGCGCCCCATCCATTTACAATATAATTGTATATGTTATTCGTCATATTATTTCTATATTGCCATATATTATTCAATAAGTGGCGCAATGGTTTCAATTTAAATATGGCGCAACTCTTATTAAAAAACCTTTAAAGCAAAACAACATAGCACGTTGTTGCCAACACATTTTACAGTATATTGCACTTCTTTTCTGATTTCGATTCTTGGCAATATATTGTGTCACCTTCGACTATCACAAACACATTGGCGATAAAGTTTTTAATGTTTCGCAAATTGTCGAATAAAACGAATTCGCAGTTTCTTTAACTTTATAAACTATTTCTTTAACATTGCTTGTTTCTATCATTATGGTTTTCATTTAAATTTTTCACCAACATATAATTATTATTCTTAATAAATTTTCTTGCCACTTGTAAGAACAAATATCCCATTCTGGAAAGCAAATTATATTTACGTCGTTAATTATTTATTTAAATTTTGCAACAAACACATGATAACGTAAGTCTGCTATCGAAATGATCACATCACAGATAAAAAGCTCAAAGGATAAAAATGTACTGAAAACAACGCGGGGGTACTGCGGTATTTTTAATATGAAAAGTACTGAAAAAAGTACCAAAGTACTGAATTTTTCAACACTGACCATTACCAACACAGTTATAAATATGCTTTAACATTAATATGTGACTTCCGGATAAAAGTGCGAAAACCGTGGCACGGGCAGTTTTTGAGGATTTTATTTGGTTTATCAGAAAATGACATCAATTAAATCTGACTTGAGTACAGAATTAAGAAACGAAATTTTCATTGAACTTTGTAAACTTTTAGACATTCATATAAATTTTTCTACGGCTTATCATCACCAAACTGTGGGAACAGCGGAAAGAAATCACAGGGTTTTCAATGAGAGATTATATAAAGGACAATATTACGGATTGGGACACATATCTAAGATACTTTACCTTTTTTCATTATACGACTTCAAGTACAGTGTTTGACAATAAATATATACACCATTTGAACTGGTATTTGGCCGAGAAGTCAGTATGCCAATTAAAGTAAATATTGGAAATATCGATCCCACCTACAACGTAAAAAATTACGTTAAAGAGGTTAAATATCGATTACAAAAATCGCATATTTTGGCAAGGGTTTTGATACAGACACATAAAGAAAAAAATAAGATATATTACGATCATAATACGAACTTCTAGACGCGTTATTACGATTTAGAAGTTGCACTTCTTTTGTACCATCGTTGAATAAATGAAATACCCTTACAATGTATTCCAAAAAGAAGACAAATATGTAGGTAGCTTTGCCGCTTCACCGTTTTAGATATATAATAAAACTGCAACTACATATATAAAAATGTAAATATATCCAATATTTGTTTAATACTAACCGCAAAACAACTTTTTTTGTTGCTTTAAGTAGACTACTTTAAACTATTTTATAGTAAACATCGTACCATTTTTGTGTTCACTAGTTATTTTTACTTTTTTCTAAATAAAAATAAAAATTAAGCAAAATATATATCATGGCGTTTTTTTTTTGAATTTTTGGCGTATTTTAGCGATACGGAACAAATTAATTTTTTTAGGATTTATAAAGAATATTTTTAATAAATTAAAAAATATGTATTTTACTGCCAAAAACTTGAAAATAAAGGCATTGGCGATTTTTGACATTGAATTTGGCGAAAAAGGTCAAAATCAATCTGACAACCCTAGTAAACGATGTGCATACAAATCTTTGGTAAGGCGATGGTTAATAAAAGAAAAAAAAAAACAAAAAGGAATCAACAATTTAAACGATTTAAATAGCTGAGAAATAATTCGTTAAAAATGTGTTTAAATTAAAGACCTGTAGCTCGTTTCTGTATTTCTCGCATCGTAAAATTTCTTACATGAAGTGTGAAACAAAAAATTCTATCGTTTCTCGATTTATGAGATAAATGTGTTTCTGTATTTGAATGCGAAAACAGACACAACAAATTCTGTTTATACTGAAATATTTCCAGTAATTAAGTGTCAAATAAAAGCGAAACGTCAACAAAAGAAATAAATATAATAAAAACAGGGCTGCCAGATTTGACGAGTTATCGTCATCTTGACGATTTTTTGTTCCGATATTAACAAAGTGACGTTTTGATGATTTTTTCTAAAAATGTGACGAAAGCAAAAACAAAATCAAAAATATTTTATAAGTTTGTTGTTACTTTCTATAGAAATTCATCTTGAATTTTTAAATTTCAAACACTTCTATTTTGTGGCGTTGAAAATTAAAAAAAAAAAATAATATGAATGTCTGTAGAAAGCAACAACAAATTTATAAAATATATTTGATTTTATATTATCAAAGTTGTGTTCGGGAATACAAAATTTATTATTAATACGATTTCCGTATGACGTGCTAAATTCCCAGTTTTTCATATTTGACAAATACACTGAAATTTATTGTTGAAGGAAAGCTAGCTTCTATGCGCATTTCACTGGTTGCTTAGGCCAGCTCATCAGGAAACCTTTTCCAAAGATTTTAGAAAGGCCAAAAATATTATACAAATAAAACCCTAAAGCGAATAAGAATTAAAAACACTCAAAGTCTTACTTGTAACAATATCAAAGCCAAAACAAAACACCAACAATAAACAGTGAGTTTATCTTTTCTCACATTCCCCTACAATTGGTTGGGTTCTTTCCGACTCGAATTGTAGTTGTAAGTGGGTAAAAAAAAAAAACAAAATTAAAAAACAAACTGCTTTATTCTACTGTCTTCGTAAGAAAACAACAAAAAAACCAATTTGCCAATTCAGTTTTTTTGCACGGGCACATGCAAGTATGTATATTATCAAAGTTATTTTCGGGAATACAAAATTTATTATTAATACCATTTCCGTATGACGTGCTAAATTCCCAGTTTTTCATATTTGACAAATACACTGAAATTTATTGTTGAGGGAAAGCTAGCTTCTATGCGCATTTCACTGGTTGGTTAGGCCAGCTCATCAGGAAACCTTTTCCAAAGATTTTAGAAAGGCCAAAAATATTATACAAATAAAACCCTAAAGCGAATAAGAATTAAAAACACTCAAAGTCTTACTTGTAACAATATCAAAGCCAAAACAAAACACCAACAATAAACAGTGAGTTTATCTTTTCTCACATTCCCCTACAATTGGTTGGGTTCTTTCCGACTCGAATTGTAGTTGTAATATTTGATTTTATTTTTGCTTTTAATGAAATTGTAGGCGTTGCGTTATACACTATAAGCCCCTTAGTCTTCGAAATAAGATAATTGTAAATAGTTTTATATGTTTGTTTATTAGAAAAAAAGATATCTTTAGAAACAAGGCTGCTTAAATTTTTATATTTATCCCTATTGTGAAAATTGTCCTCGAAATTGTTTGTTATTCCCTAAAAAATGTATCGGCAAAAGCAAAATTTCGAGGGAAAGTAATGGACCGACTTGGCTTATTTTGAACATTTAATACTTCTTATATACATATACAAAATATGATTGATATTTGATATTCTTATCTTATATGTACACTTTTGTGCCAAAACCATTATTCCGGCAAGAAAGAAATTTGTTTGTCTCCCAGTAAAAACTTTTTCAAAATGGATAACTTCTTTCACTCGTTATTAAGTAGCTTTCTTCCATAAGAACTTCGGTAACTACTTTTTTCTGGATGTATTAAGATAAAATAAATGACTTACTTTTGAATTTGTTGTTTTTGGCACAACCCTTGTAAAATTCATTAGTTTTTCAGTAGAATTGTATGTAGTGCTTTTATGTGTTTCTGATTACTTAACATATTATTTTGTAGGCGAAGATTTATTGGGTCTTTAACCCGTTTATTTATGAACCGATTTTTTTAATTTTAACTACAAGGTATTCTACTAAGTCTATTTCAGGTAAAAAAGAAAAAGATTATAGGAATAGGTAAATTAAAGATTTATATCTCAATTATTAAATAATAATTATTAAATACCCATGAACTTTAACTATGTTTTTGTTTGATTATTTTTTAATTAAAGTCGAAACAAAATTGTTTAAAATTGATTTTAAATTGCACGATTTTTAAAACAAAAAAGACGATCTTTTTTATTTTTTCTCAGGAAATTGACGATTTTGACACAAATTTATCTGGCAGCACTGATTAAAACCAAAACAAGAAAAGGCTAACAAAAATTTAAACTAACAGTATATAACAATTGTTTTTTGTTTATTTTCATCATATAAATTATGCATTTATCATTTATATTCCTTCTATTTTTTTTATTTATTTAAAAAAAATAGTATAAAAACATATTTTAAATTCAAAATATCTACATTTTGTTTTTCTCGCCACCAATTTCAAATGTGACTTATTTTGACAGTTCTTGAAAGAAACTTTTCGCAAAATATTGTTATAGAAACACTTTTTCTCGCATCCTTCCAATAATTGCTGGAAAATTATTAAAATGACAGACAATTCTCGCAACGGAAAGGCACAGAAACACTTGTGCGAGAAAAACCATTTTTTGTTTCATTTTGCACTATTTCTGTCCCGATTCACTGGTTTCATGCGGAAAATTTTACGATGCGAAAAATACAGAAACGGGCTACTGCACAGATATATCTGTTTGTACAAGTTTCTGCGTGTTTTCTTAAGTGGATGCGTATAGATGAGTGGTCTTGTGTTTCAGATATGAGTTGATATTGCTATGAATTGTAAAAGAGTGGATGTAAGTTGATAAAAAAGCGAAAGAGAGTATCATATCTGTTTCGCAAAAGCAGATACTAGTGGATACTGATGGAATACAAAAGTTACTTATTGTATGATGCCGTTATTTTCAATTATTTTTCAACGAAAAAGAGCGTGAATGCATTTCGAGCGAAAAAAAAGCCAAACAAAAAAATTTACACAATTTAAACACACAGGCTGCTTGTTCTGTTATCGTATAAATTGCCAAGCAACAACAACACTACTCTTTACTTATTAGGGTGAAAGCCCCTAAGTTCGGCATGCACGAATAATCGGCATTTTTTAATTAAAACTTAAATAAATAAGAATTACGAAAATGTTATTAATACTACATTTACATCTACGCAAAATCTAGTACTTACGAGATTTCGAGCCAAATCTAAACAGAAAACATATATGAAAAAAAAACAACCAGAGAAATAACCCTCAACATAACTACAAATAAACTTTTGAATAAAACATCAACATAATTACAAAGCAAGAGTAAAAACAAATGGAAAATATAAAAATTAACGATTTAATAGTGCAAACAAAATATTAATTACTTGCAATGTGAAGCATTTCGTAACCTTAGTGTATAGTGGAAAAATTTTAATTACAATTACATATATTGTCCATACAAGAAAAACACCCGTTTGAAAACATAAACAGAAGTAAAAATCAAAGAAAGTTAGCAAAAAGGAAAAGTACCAAGAGATGACAACAGATGTATACAAATAACAACAAAACCTAACATTGCTAGTAGAGGACAAGTAAACGAAGAACCATCACGAACAACAACATCATTATCGACGGTAGTGGTATGTGCATGTATGTACATATGTATGCAAAGCAACAGCAAAGACCAAAGACGTTACTGTATATAAAATAATATAATATGCTTGAAATTTATTTTAATTTAATATTATATTATATTTAATACATATTATATTATTTTATATCGTTTAAATTTGTTTTTTTCAGAAACATTGTTCTTTACATAACATTTTAAGTTGAAATAAGATAGCAACAAATTATAGGGGGAAATTATTTTTCGGATAAACCAAAATGAAGGGAAATTTCGTTAATAATAATAATAAAAAAAAAAACTTTTAGATCGTAAGCAAAATGTTTTAAGGAAACTCGTATGTTTAACAAAATTTTTGCAAAATTTTTAAATTTGACTTAAGATGTTATGGTAAAACGGCACAGATGTACATATATTCAAATCTAAAGAGGGAAAAACCGCGTATTTTTTGTTAATTATACTATATTAATTATATACAATATACTTGCATTTTAAACTAATTTTTGTAAATATCAGCGTTGATAATATATGGAAATTATAAAAAAAAAATTTTGGAAAGAGAGGAAAAAAATTAATAAAAATAAAACAAAAAGTAATCACTTATATACTCTATTTACATTATTTGGATCAGTCAGCTAGAAAATTGGTAAATGTCACAAACTGAATTTAAAATTATTACTTTTAAAGAATTAATCGCAAACTTTTACAAAGTAAAGAAACGAATTTTACAAAACCGCCCCATTTCAAGTAAAGAAAGTAAAGTTAAAGAGTATATAAATTTACTTACAAAGCCTTTTATTGATCAAATATCGGAAAGTTCCCAAAAATAAATTTTTAACAAAATAATACATTGCAGAGAATTATTATACATATACATATGTAAATGTTTTTGCAAATTGAATTGTAAGATAAAGATTCCATTTGGTGTAGATTTGTTTGAGGAAATACAGAGAGACATTTTGCAGAGTCCGAGTCCGAAACAGAGGCTACTGCAAGCGATTCCGATTCCGAAACTGGAATAGGGGAAGAACGTATCTTTCAATCAAAGAACACAGGTATTGACATCAAAAATATTTCGGTAGTGGCGTCACTTGAAGAAAAAACTAAATTTATTACGATGTGTTCTAACGTCATTCGTGAAAACTACGACGGGAATTCTCTCAACCTTAACTCTTTTCTAGATAAAATTAGTTTAATTCAGGAAATCACCGCTCCAAATTTAAATACTTGTCTGATATGGTTTCTAAAATCTAAATTAGATGGTAAGGCCAGAGAAGTGTTGCCGGAAAACATAACTATTAAAGATCAGATAAGGGATTTACTCAAAGGTGGGATAAAACCGGACAGCTCTAAAGTAGTTGCAGGACGCATAGCTGGTTTGTATGTCAAAGATAATAATTACACAGTTTTTGCAAAAATGTTGAGGTTTTGGCTGATGCTTTACGACGATCACTTGTCATCGAGGGTACGACCAAGTAAAGGGCTAGGGAAATGGCCATAGAGTCCACAGTAAACGTTTGTAGAAATAATACTAAATCAGACATTGTCAAAGCAATCTTGGCGTCAAGTTTTTTTTCACGAACCGAAGGATGTAGAAGCGAAACAAATTATTGAGGAGTCGTTAATTTTCGAAAGGAAAGTCAGATTGTTAGTATGCGTCCTGTACCTCAATTCTGTAACTTTTTCAATTTAACTACCGATATCGTTAAGTAACGAGAAATCTCGGTAACTTCAACGAATTTGTTATTCTCTATTTTAAATAAACGATTTTTTTTGGTTTAGAAATATTGACGACAAATATCGGTAAAATAAAAGAACGTCAAAGTTGAAATTTTTCGAAATTAATAAAAAATATAAAATATATTTGCTTGTAAAAAATTTATTTTAACAAAACATGAATGAAAATGTTTAAATATTGCTTATATTTCTAAACAAATATGTTAGTGTATAATCTTTTTATGCATAGGGAAAAATTTCGAGGTGCCTAACCCACTCTAGCACAACATTCTGCTCTTACTTTTTATACCCACACAACTATGTATGTATGAAGAGGGTATTATTAAATACATATAGGTTCTTGACCCACCTTTTAGTATACCGATTGACACAGAATCAATTTTAGAATCCATCTAACGAGGTTCGTCCTTCTATCAGGATGGCTGGTTGTCTGTATAATATAACCTTGTGCGCAAATTACAGGTCACGATTTTGGAAATAATTTGATCAAACTTGGCACATATGCGTTTATTGTCACAAGGTCGAAGCCTTTTCAAAAGCGGAGAAGCGGTTATTTATTTTTCATAGCCCACATGCAAACATCATTCCGGAGTAGGGTTTTGTGCCCATTACCCATCTTGTTTTATAGACATTTGGGTTTAATTAGGTCCAAAAATATTTAGTTGTAATATTATGTTGTAAAATTGAATTGAATTGAAAATCAGCAGAACAAATTTAATTAGAATCGGTCCATATTTGACCACAGCTCTCACACGAATACACTTATAATAAGTTTCCTTAAAAGCTATTACCATGTTATCTCATAGTTGTAATCATAGTTATAGTAGTAGATATTTAGTTAATATTTGGCACAAAAATCTCTTATGTTAATCTTAACCTCACAACATACTCTTTTTCGAGGAAATATAATCGCCCAAATACTGTAATGTAGGGTCGGGCTTGGTCAACAATACTTTCTTACTTTTTTGTGTTAAAAATTGACTTCCTTGCTCTATATTTTTAATCTTTTAACCCAACATTTATTATCGTTATCATTTAACAAGAACTTTTTTTGTGTCGTTAGCTACCGACATTTTTAGTTGATTCTCAGGCTGATATTTCAGTTATAAAAATTTCAAGTATGAACGATATTTTACAAGTAAATAAACAAAATACTATCGGCATAACTGGTATTACACCAGATACTCCCACTACGTTAGGTACAATTAGTACTACATTATTTTTTTCTAATCATTCGATACGACAAATCTTCCATGTTGTCCTCGATAATTTCAATATATTTACCATGTGATGGAATCTTAGGCAAGGATTTAGTACACAGTTATAGTATCAAAACTGAAAACTTTAAACTTTTCACGTGTATTCAATTGATTAAACCAATTCTTGTAGTAATCGTAATGAAACCCTAACAAATATTCTGGGGATAAAATGCTTCAATCAGGGAAGATCTAATGTCGTTATGCATAGAATATGCAGATATTTTTACTCTAGAAAAAGATAAAATGACAGTAAATAATTTTTATGAGCAAAAATTAAGACTTAGAGATAAGGAACCTTTTTATGTGAAAAATTATCGTCTACCGTATACATCGAGGAATGAGATAAAGCGACAACTTAAAAATTTGCTGATAATGATTTAATAGAACCCAGTACTCCAGAGTATAACAGTCCATTTATTATAGTACCAAAGAAAGATTCAGGTAATATCAAATCATATCGCATGTGTGTCGGTTTTAGAGCTATTAATAAAAAGCTAATAAGTTTCCTTTGCCAAGGATTGACGATATACTCGACAATCTGAGATTGGCTAAACATTTTTCGATTTATTTTCGGGCTTTCGCCTAATACCACTTCACGAGGATACAAGGATCTAACGTCTTTTAGTACGGACCAAGGTACATTCCGTTGGAAAGTATTACCTTTTGGACTAAACGTCGCGCCTAACTTTTTTCCCGTATGATGTCACAATTGTGATAAGTCAAAATTTCAAAGGTCATGATTTACCGATATATTTTGCATCTAAAGCGTTTAGCTCATCGAAACAAAAGAAACCTGTTATTGAGCAAGAACTTTGAGCAATATATTTTTCCATTGACCAATTTCGTCCTTATGTTTACGGCACCGAGTTCGTTGTCAGAACTGACCACCAACACCTGGTGTATTTATTTAACATGAAAAATCCCTCATCTAAATTGACAAAAATACGGCTTAAGCTCTCAGAGTACAATTTTTCTATTGAATATATAAAAGGTAAATTTAACATGGGTGCAGACGCTTTATCACGTATTTCCATTAATAAAATAAAAAATTAATCAATTGTAGCAATGACAACTAGGTCTAAATCTAAACACAATAAGTTAGATGAGGAGCATGTTCGGTACACTGATGGTGGTAAGTTACAGGTTTACGACAAATTTTCACATGACTTTAGTAAACGGATTTCGAAGGTAAGATCGGAAATTTTTCACCAGGACGGGAAAATAACTAACATAATTCTTAAAATTAACAATAAATTTAAATTCAAATTTCATATGGACGTTGAGGTTGTCAACGAAACATTAAATTTAGATGAAATGCTTTTGAGGCTTGAAAAAGAGGCCAACAATAACAATATCTATATGATAGAATGGTCAAAGGACGATACATTGTTCAGTAGCTACAGTATAAACGAATTAAAAACCCATGGGAATAGAATATTAAAGACATTGGAGATTATGTTATTAAATCCATTTGAGACAGTCCTTGATGATAAGAAGATGAATAGACTTTTAGAAATTTACCACAATGATCCCATTTTAGGTGGACATTGCGGACGTCAAAGACTCTATGCGAAATTGAAAACGAAATATTGTTGGAAAAGAAAGACGAGAGATAGTGCTCTATTCATAAAAAATTTTAAACAACGTAATGTAAATAAAGTTAGGAAAGGAACCAGGGAAGAGCTTACGTTGACACCAACACCAATTAAACCTTTCGATATTATTGTACTTGACACAATTGGACCATTACCAGTGTTGCAAAATTAAAATTTTTAAATGGTACTGAATTTCAACTAAAAGAGTGTTTTTCCCACCAAATAGTACTTTTTGTTAAAAAAAAAAACAATTTATGAAAATAAAAGGAACAAAAAATATTTCATCTAAGTATTTAAGAACAAACAGTATTTATATTTGAGGTACACATGTAAATAATATTTCTGTTATACATAAGCGTCAAGCGCCCCATCCATTTACAATATAATTGTATATGTTATTCGTCATATTATTTCTATATTGCCATATATTATTCAATAAGTGGCGCAATGGTTTCAATTTAAATATGGCGCAACTCTTATTAAAAAACCTTTAAAGCAAAACAACATAGCACGTTGTTGCCAACACATTTTACAGTATATTGCACTTCTTTTCTGATTTCGATTCTTGGCAATATATTGTGTCACCTTCGACTATCACAAACACATTGGCGATAAAGTTTTTAATGTTTCGCAAATTGTCGAATAAAACGAATTCGCAGTTTCTTTAACTTTATAAACTATTTCTTTAACATTGCTTGTTTCTATCATTATGGTTTTCATTTAAATTTTTCACCAACATATAATTATTATTCTTAATAAATTTTCTTGCCACTTGTAAGAACAAATATCCCATTCTGGAAAGCAAATTATATTTACGTCGTTAATTATTTATTTAAATTTTGCAACAAACACATGATAACGTAAGTCTGCTATCGAAATGATCACATCACAGATAAAAAGCTCAAAGGATAAAAATGTACTGAAAACAACGCGGGGGTACTGCGGTATTTTTAATATGAAAAGTACTGAAAAAAGTACCAAAGTACTGAATTTTTCAACACTGACCATTACCAACACAGTTATAAATATGCTTTAACATTAATATGTGACTTCCGGATAAAAGTGCGAAAACCGTGGCACGGGCAGTTTTTGAGGATTTTATTTGGTTTATCAGAAAATGACATCAATTAAATCTGACTTGAGTACAGAATTAAGAAACGAAATTTTCATTGAACTTTGTAAACTTTTAGACATTCATATAAATTTTTCTACGGCTTATCATCACCAAACTGTGGGAACAGCGGAAAGAAATCACAGGGTTTTCAATGAGAGATTATATAAAGGACAATATTACGGATTGGGACACATATCTAAGATACTTTACCTTTTTTCATTATACGACTTCAAGTACAGTGTTTGACAATAAATATATACACCATTTGAACTGGTATTTGGCCGAGAAGTCAGTATGCCAATTAAAGTAAATATTGGAAATATCGATCCCACCTACAACGTAAAAAATTACGTTAAAGAGGTTAAATATCGATTACAAAAATCGCATATTTTGGCAAGGGTTTTGATACAGACACATAAAGAAAAAAATAAGATATATTACGATCATAATACGAACTTCTAGACGCGTTATTACGATTTAGAAGTTGCACTTCTTTTGTACCATCGTTGAATAAATGAAATACCCTTACAATGTATTCCAAAAAGAAGACAAATATGTAGGTAGCTTTGCCGCTTCACCGTTTTAGATATATAATAAAACTGCAACTACATATATAAAAATGTAAATATATCCAATATTTGTTTAATACTAACCGCAAAACAACTTTTTTTGTTGCTTTAAGTAGACTACTTTAAACTATTTTATAGTAAACATCGTACCATTTTTGTGTTCACTAGTTATTTTTACTTTTTTCTAAATAAAAATAAAAATTAAGCAAAATATATATCATGGCGTTTTTTTTTTGAATTTTTGGCGTATTTTAGCGATACGGAACAAATTAATTTTTTTAGGATTTATAAAGAATATTTTTAATAAATTAAAAAATATGTATTTTACTGCCAAAAACTTGAAAATAAAGGCATTGGCGATTTTTGACATTGAATTTGGCGAAAAAGGTCAAAATCAATCTGACAACCCTAGTAAACGATGTGCATACAAATCTTTGGTAAGGCGATGGTTAATAAAAGAAAAAAAAAAACAAAAAGGAATCAACAATTTAAACGATTTAAATAGCTGAGAAATAATTCGTTAAAAATGTGTTTAAATTAAAGACCTGTAGCTCGTTTCTGTATTTCTCGCATCGTAAAATTTCTTACATGAAGTGTGAAACAAAAAATTCTATCGTTTCTCGATTTATGAGATAAATGTGTTTCTGTATTTGAATGCGAAAACAGACACAACAAATTCTGTTTATACTGAAATATTTCCAGTAATTAAGTGTCAAATAAAAGCGAAACGTCAACAAAAGAAATAAATATAATAAAAACAGGGCTGCCAGATTTGACGAGTTATCGTCATCTTGACGATTTTTTGTTCCGATATTAACAAAGTGACGTTTTGATGATTTTTTCTAAAAATGTGACGAAAGCAAAAACAAAATCAAAAATATTTTATAAGTTTGTTGTTACTTTCTATAGAAATTCATCTTGAATTTTTAAATTTCAAACACTTCTATTTTGTGGCGTTGAAAATTAAAAAAAAAAAATAATATGAATGTCTGTAGAAAGCAACAACAAATTTATAAAATATATTTGATTTTATATTATCAAAGTTGTGTTCGGGAATACAAAATTTATTATTAATACGATTTCCGTATGACGTGCTAAATTCCCAGTTTTTCATATTTGACAAATACACTGAAATTTATTGTTGAAGGAAAGCTAGCTTCTATGCGCATTTCACTGGTTGCTTAGGCCAGCTCATCAGGAAACCTTTTCCAAAGATTTTAGAAAGGCCAAAAATATTATACAAATAAAACCCTAAAGCGAATAAGAATTAAAAACACTCAAAGTCTTACTTGTAACAATATCAAAGCCAAAACAAAACACCAACAATAAACAGTGAGTTTATCTTTTCTCACATTCCCCTACAATTGGTTGGGTTCTTTCCGACTCGAATTGTAGTTGTAAGTGGGTAAAAAAAAAAAACAAAATTAAAAAACAAACTGCTTTATTCTACTGTCTTCGTAAGAAAACAACAAAAAAACCAATTTGCCAATTCAGTTTTTTTGCACGGGCACATGCAAGTATGTATATTATCAAAGTTATTTTCGGGAATACAAAATTTATTATTAATACCATTTCCGTATGACGTGCTAAATTCCCAGTTTTTCATATTTGACAAATACACTGAAATTTATTGTTGAGGGAAAGCTAGCTTCTATGCGCATTTCACTGGTTGGTTAGGCCAGCTCATCAGGAAACCTTTTCCAAAGATTTTAGAAAGGCCAAAAATATTATACAAATAAAACCCTAAAGCGAATAAGAATTAAAAACACTCAGTCTTACTTGTAACAATATCAAAGCCAAAACAAAACACCAACAATAAACAGTGAGTTTATCTTTTCTCACATTCCCCTACAATTGGTTGGGTTCTTTCCGACTCGAATTGTAGTTGTAATATTTGATTTTATTTTTGCTTTTAATGAAATTGTAGGCGTTGCGTTATACACTATAAGCCCCTTAGTCTTCGAAATAAGATAATTGTAAATAGTTTTATATGTTTGTTTATTAGAAAAAAAGATATCTTTAGAAACAAGGCTGCTTAAATTTTTATATTTATCCCTATTGTGAAAATTGTCCTCGAAATTGTTTGTTATTCCCTAAAAAATGTATCGGCAAAAGCAAAATTTCGAGGGAAAGTAATGGACCGACTTGGCTTATTTTGAACATTTAATACTTCTTATATACATATACAAAATATGATTGATATTTGATATTCTTATCTTATATGTACACTTTTGTGCCAAAACCATTATTCCGGCAAGAAAGAAATTTGTTTGTCTCCCAGTAAAAACTTTTTCAAAATGGATAACTTCTTTCACTCGTTATTAAGTAGCTTTCTTCCATAAGAACTTCGGTAACTACTTTTTTCTGGATGTATTAAGATAAAATAAATGACTTACTTTTGAATTTGTTGTTTTTGGCACAACCCTTGTAAAATTCATTAGTTTTTCAGTAGAATTGTATGTAGTGCTTTTATGTGTTTCTGATTACTTAACATATTATTTTGTAGGCGAAGATTTATTGGGTCTTTAACCCGTTTATTTATGAACCGATTTTTTTAATTTTAACTACAAGGTATTCTACTAAGTCTATTTCAGGTAAAAAAGAAAAAGATTATAGGAATAGGTAAATTAAAGATTTATATCTCAATTATTAAATAATAATTATTAAATACCCATGAACTTTAACTATGTTTTTGTTTGATTATTTTTTAATTAAAGTCGAAACAAAATTGTTTAAAATTGATTTTAAATTGCACGATTTTTAAAACAAAAAAGACGATCTTTTTTATTTTTTCTCAGGAAATTGACGATTTTGACACAAATTTATCTGGCAGCACTGATTAAAACCAAAACAAGAAAAGGCTAACAAAAATTTAAACTAACAGTATATAACAATTGTTTTTTGTTTATTTTCATCATATAAATTATGCATTTATCATTTATATTCCTTCTATTTTTTTTATTTATTTAAAAAAAATAGTATAAAAACATATTTTAAATTCAAAATATCTACATTTTGTTTTTCTCGCCACCAATTTCAAATGTGACTTATTTTGACAGTTCTTGAAAGAAACTTTTCGCAAAATATTGTTATAGAAACACTTTTTCTCGCATCCTTCCAATAATTGCTGGAAAATTATTAAAATGACAGACAATTCTCGCAACGGAAAGGCACAGAAACACTTGTGCGAGAAAAACCATTTTTTGTTTCATTTTGCACTATTTCTGTCCCGATTCACTGGTTTCATGCGGAAAATTTTACGATGCGAAAAATACAGAAACGGGCTACTGCACAGATATATCTGTTTGTACAAGTTTCTGCGTGTTTTCTTAAGTGGATGCGTATAGATGAGTGGTCTTGTGTTTCAGATATGAGTTGATATTGCTATGAATTGTAAAAGAGTGGATGTAAGTTGATAAAAAAGCGAAAGAGAGTATCATATCTGTTTCGCAAAAGCAGATACTAGTGGATACTGATGGAATACAAAAGTTACTTATTGTATGATGCCGTTATTTTCAATTATTTTTCAACGAAAAAGAGCGTGAATGCATTTCGAGCGAAAAAAAAGCCAAACAAAAAAATTTACACAATTTAAACACACAGGCTGCTTGTTCTGTTATCGTATAAATTGCCAAGCAACAACAACACTACTCTTTACTTATTAGGGTGAAAGCCCCTAAGTTCGGCATGCACGAATAATCGGCATTTTTTAATTAAAACTTAAATAAATAAGAATTACGAAAATGTTATTAATACTACATTTACATCTACGCAAAATCTAGTACTTACGAGATTTCGAGCCAAATCTAGCTGTTTTTGACTAGATTTCCCGTACAAAACAAAATCTACTTCGTGACTAGATTTCAACGAAATCTACTTAAAATCTAGTAATACTTAATGATGCAACTATGGTTTTTTAAATATAGCACTTAAAATACACCCCCGCACAAGAAAAAATGTCAATTAAAAAAAACAAAGCAAAAATTGTTAAAAGAAAAATTAAAAAGTTTTATAAAAATTGTAAAAAAAATAAAAAAGACGAATAATATTGATAAAATAAATAGCGTTGATTATTAATAAAAGGTAATGCAAATTGTTTAATGTTTATTTCTTTTTGTGTTTGTATGTGTAACGAAAAAACTTTTAGTCAGTTGTTTTGTTATAAAAACAAAATCTCGCTAATGTCAAAAAAGTAGATTTCGAAGAAGATTTCAAATCAAATCTACAAGATTTCGGCCTAATGTAAATGTAGTATAAGGTATATTTCGAATTCAGCTTTAATTCAAAATACACTCATTTCCCATTATGTAATATTTGCATTTTGCTAGAATGAGAACTTTTTGTCGTTATTTAGTGGCAAGCTTCCTACACGCCCAAGCTTTCTACGTGCCTGTTTTTTAAATAATTTGTTAGGCACACTAGAACAAGTGGAAATCGTACTAATATGAATAATATTTTTACCAAAACGGGGTTTAAATAAAAATATGTTCAAATATTGCCATTAATTTATAAATCTTCAAAAAAATATTATTTTAACTTATTTTGATGGCTGCCGGAATTTGGAACGATTTTTTTGCGAATTTCATCTTCGACATCATTATGCCGACTACTGGAAAATCATTATTTTGTCATATTAAGCTCAAATTTTCAAAAATGTTTCTTTACTGACCACTATTGACAACAGTACAAAAAGAAGTGAGTTTGAAATAGGTTTACCTCATAGTCAGCACAGTTGATATTGAGTGCCCAAATATATGCCAAACTTAGGATAGAAATGATCCCTTAGTCAGTCAGCAGCTGCTTTAATATATAAAAATCGTTTATAAATCGCGATAAAATAAGCAAAAGTTACAAAAACATCAAAATTTCAATACAAATTTTATTGAAAAATTTAATGTAAAAATTTTTTTGGAAATATTAAGCCAACATTTTAATTTGGCGCCTTTGCATTTTCTCTATATAAGAAACCCACAACTAAATGCCATTGCACCAGATTGGCTTTAAGATAGAGTTGTAAAAAGGGAGTTTACAATCTAAACTAAGGGAAGAATTCCGCTCAAGGAGCCAAGTTATTTGAATTGATTTTACTTTTATCTCAGTTTATTTTGCCTCTTTTTGGAAAAACAATAGTTACTTCCACTTCCGATCGGAAATTATATCTGTGACAGGTCTGTATATTGCATTCCCATGTAAAAAATCGATCAAGATTTATACCGTGATATTTTACATTTTAATGTTGAGGTATTTTTTTGTTTAATGATTGAATCCAAACGCAAAACGATTTTGTATATATAAATATATAGGTATGTATATTTCTTCATTGATGTTTATCTTCAATTGTTTTAACAATATTCTAATTGAAATATATGGTTCTGTAATTATCGAGATGCTTTATAGGTAGCAGTTTTCGTAATAACCAAAAAATGTTTTGGTTGAAGAAATGGTTATTTATAACCAAAAAAATATATTTTTTACTTTAATTGGATACGATAACCAATATAAAATATATGTAACGATAATGGTTAAAAATAACCAAATGAAAATCAAAGGAATTTTCCCGTACCCTTAAAAAATTAACCATTATTTTTGGTCCGTGATTTAATCGTGAGCGACAAATTTAATACAAAATTTATATGAATTAAAATAAAAAAACTCTCTCCTGTAAAATTGATTTAGGTTCTTACGTTATTTTAGGGCTGACAAACTAAGTATAACCAGCTAGTTGTGGCGTAGGGTATAAAAAACAAAAAGCAAAGAAAACAACAACACACACAGACTGTTCATGCTGTGGCATGAACACATTGCCGAGAAACTACAACAACACCAAAGAGAAGCGTTGTTATCAGGCCTGCCATACTTAACGATTTAGTTTTAGTTTTTTAGTTTGACAATTTTTTTCCTCTTAATTATCAAAGTGCCAATTTTTTGAGAAACATTTACAACACGGTCATTTTTGGTTTGTTTTATATAAATTAATAATTTTGGGTAACTTGTTACATTTAAAAGAGACAACTGTTATTAATTCAGTGGTTATTCAAATGGTTATACATATATGTATTCCATATATGCAGTATTTGTATTATATGTTTAACTCAACAAACACATTTTAAAATTATAGAACTACATATGAGTGGTTTAAAGCACAAGGGGAATCGATCTAAAGAAATCCACCCGTCCGGCTGTCTGTCTATGTAAACCTTGTACGCAAAGTTTAAGTCCAATTTTAAAGATAAATTGCTGAAATTCGGTACATAAGTAGGCTCTAATTGTCCTTAAAATCAAGCCTATAGCAAATGGTGAGAACGTTGATCTGAATCTTAACTTTATAATATAATTTGTTTTCCTGGGTCCATGATTGCCCATGGGTCCCAAATAAGGTTACTCTTGAAAAGTTGTCTAAATATTGTCGTGTGGAGTATAATAGGGCCGGGATTGACGGACGGACTATACTTTCTTATTTGTTTAAATTGGATATTTGTAACCAAAAAATAAAATTGTTTGTTTAAAAACGATATTTGTATCAACAACAAAAAAAAAAAAAATATAAGTATAGTAATTATTTTTTTGAATTAAAAACAAAAAAGTCCATATAAAGCAGTTATTTTTCAACGTAAAAATAAAAGGTCAAATGTAATTCTTAAAAAGTTTTGTTAAGCCGTCATAAATTAAGACATACATAAATAAAACTCTTAAAACCGGAATTTTATTCAGCCGTCAAAAAATAAATCTTATTGACACCCAAAGCTTGTCGCTGGTCATTTCACTAAAATTTGTAAAGCGGTGTTATCTAATCAGCTTGCACTGCATTAAACTAATCTTCATTAAAAAAGAAGAAAAACCAAATGATTGTTATTTTAGAAGTAAAAATAAAAATCCTTAAAAAAGTTTTATTTGTTGATGGCGAAGTGAGTTTTATATTAAGCCGAATATTTTATGACTGCGAAAAAAAACTTTCTTTTTAAGAGTTCAACCGAACTTTTATTTTGTCGGTGAAAAATGATTTTTAACTGTGGAGTTGAGATCGTTTTGTTCTAGACCACCATAGGTTCTTAAAGAGAACTTAAGGACGAACCAATGTATGTGTATATGACAGTATAGGTCTCCGTTGACTCTAATATTTAGAGTTTTTAAGCTAAAACTTTATGGATATCTCTTATTTACGGTCCGTGCAATTTACCCTTAAGTGTCTGGTGGCAAATTTATATTTGTAAATACGATTATTTCAAAAAGTAAAAAACGGTGCGGGGGAGGGTGGCGCCGTTGGAATTATCGATTGTGCGGATTTGTCAATCACAATGTCGCTGAGGTCGAGTGGGCATCGCGCGTTCGCTGTGGATACATTTTTTAAGAGTAATGATTCTTAAGTAATTGCTCGTCGACAATTTTGTTCAAAGTTAATTTTCACTTAAACGGTCACGTCAACAAGCAAAACTGCCGTTATTGTTCTCCAAGAACCCGCAACCCTCGATTAAAGCATAAAAAACAATTACATTGCCCCAGGATCTGTTTGGTGGGTGTGCCTTATCCACGCATGACATAACTGGATAATTTTTTTTAAATTCTCGAAAAACAAGGCTTTGTTTTGAACAGTGGGTTCAACTCGACAGAAAACATCTGTATGACATACTCTTTTTTTAAAGGTAATGGTTAATTGTTTTGCTTGGTTATTTTTGTCATTAAAAAAGTGTTTTATTGTGTTTAAAACAGTAATTTTAGTTTGCCGATTTTTTTTAATTTGAGTTCCGATTTGGTTTTGAAAATAAGTTTTTATAAACTTTCTTAATTTCATCAACTCGCCAACAATAATTAAATATATAATAGATAACCACAGATATTGTAGAAATACTTATGGTGACAGCAGATATGTACTTAGGTGTAAGCAAGAAAAAAATGTTATGTCATACTGAATCCAAAACCATAAGCAACTGTTTTTGTTTTTAAGATATGGTGAGTGGACAAAAGCAAAACCGTACAATATCAGTTACACTCATTCTCTCATTTATATTAGTAGTAACAGATAAATATCTGGTGTATCTGTTTCAACAATACTTACTGATACACTCGTGAAGGTCTTTAGTTTAAATACACTTTTGTCTATTAATTTTACATTTGATTGGCCCATCACACACTAGACTAATTATGCTGGCGTAAAATGTCAGTTTGTAGGCAAGCGAGCTAAAGGGAATGGTTTTTCGTTGGCGTAATGTTTCAACCGGCTTCAACCACGCACAACCCAGCGGGAAAATACAAGGCCTGCTCGCTCCATTCCATACTCATATCTTTTTTACACACGTTGTCATTGCGAAGAAGGCCATCCGCTCTCGCTTCTTTAGCAGATACATAAGAATGGCAACGGGATCAAAAAAATAATTGTTTTGCTTTTGCTTGTGCAAAAAAAAACAATACAAAAAATGTTACTCCTTCATACTCAAGAGGGTTAGTTTTAACTTCGTTTAAAAACGAAGACATGTCGTCTCACTACAAACACTTTTTAACAATGACATGGTCCATGCTTCCATTACATCGGACCAGTCCATGGAGTAGTTCATTTAATCAAAATGGATCAGGTTTTTTTTTCCATTATTTATTTATTGAATCTTCATATATTAAATATGAACTAACAATAATTAATCAAATCTTAACCTAATGCTTTATTTTATGTCCTGCCAGTGCCAGACAAAAATTTTCTTCATCACGGGTTCTGTTCACATATATAGGTGTTTATCGCTCATCCTAATGGGTAAGTGCTGCAGTGTCTCTTCTCCTTAAGCGAGAGTGGCCGATATCATTTAAAATGTTTCGAGCTAGTGGATTTGGGTGCAACTCTAGCCTTTTTAAGTATTTTACCGCATACTTTGTAATAATAGTCCTTACCAGTGGCACATTGAGATCCTTGTGGATATTTGAGTTTTTAACATACCATGGGGCAGCTGTAATTATTCGAAGAAGTTTATTTTGGCGCCTTTGAATTTTTTCGATATTAGAGGCCGAGGCAGTGCCCCATAGTTGAATACCGTAGCACCATATTGGCTTTAAAATAGCGTTGTAAAGTAGTAGCTTGCAATCGAGACTAAGAACAGAATTTCTTCCAATAAGCCAGTTAATTTGAATTGCTTTTAGTTTCATTTGGGTTATTTTTGCTTCTATATGGCATTTCCATGTTAAACGCCGATCTAGATGAATTCCGAGATATTTGACATGCAATTGTTGAGGCACTAGTTGATTATTGATTTTAATAGGGGAGCATGTTTCCCGACGCAAAGTGAATGTTATATGTACGCATTTTTGCTTATTTACCTTTATCCTCCATTGCTTTAACCATAGTTCGAGCTGAAATATATGATCCTGCAGGTATCGAGATGCTTCACGACTGTTCTCGTGTACGCTTAGAAAAGCTGTATCATCAGCAAAAGTTGAGGTTAGGGTGTAATTGTTTGTTGGCTTGTCCGAGGTATATATTAAGTAAAAAAGTGGGCCCAGGATGCTTTCCTGAGGGACTCCAGCTTCAATTGGCTGAGGAGAACTTAAAAAATCACCTTCTTTAATAATGAATTTTCGACCGACCAGGTAGCTTTCTAACAGCTTGTGTGTATTAACCGGTAGGTTTAGCTTCAATTTATGTAACAAGCCTACATGCCAGACTTTGTCAAAAGCTTGAGAAACATCTATGAAGAGAGCGGAGCAATATTTTCTTTCTTCAAAGGCTTTTCTTATGGCGTTTACTATCCGGTGGGTTTGTTCAATTGTGCTATGCTCTCTTCTGAAACCGAATTGATGATTAGGTATACACCCATTGTCATTTAAAATTGGGGTTAATTTTGACGTTAAGAGCTTCTCAAACAGCTTTGATATATTAGGTAATAAGCTAATAGGCCTATATGACTCAACTTTTGTGTGATCTTTTCCTGGCTTTGGTATCATCGTTATTAAAGAGACCTTCCAATCTTAAGGGTAGTATTCAAGGCGTAAAATAGCATTAAAAATATAAAGAATAATTTTCTTTGCTATGCGAGGTAGCTCCAAAAGCATTTTGTTACAGATCTTATCAATACCAGGTGCCTTCTTGGTGTTTAATTCACAAATAGCCTTTTCTATTTCCTTTATCTCAAATCTTAGGGGGATAGCTGCTCTAACATAAACAGGCGGCAACTCGTCCGCTATATCGTCAGGTATATTTGGGGTAAATACGTTTTTCAAATGATTTACAAACAGGTTTCCTTTTTCATTATCATTTCATGCCCAACTTCCATTCTGGTTTCTTAGTGGTGGTTTCGAGATAACTGGTCTTTTGAGTTTTCTAGCTGCACGCCATAATGAGTAGTCTGATTGTGGAGTTGCATCCAGGTCCTTAAGATATTTTTCCACGGAAGCCGTTTTCTGAGTCTGCAGAAATTTTCTTAGCCTTTTTGTACACTCTTTTAATTCATTTTTAAGTTGAGGGGATCTGTGCAATTGCCATTCTCTTCGCACTCTCCTTTTTTCATTCAAGAGGCGCTCGACATCTGTAAAATATATTTTATTATAATTATTTTTTTTGAGGGTTTTGCTCGAATGTTGAACAGCTAGTTTAAGATAACTGTCAAAATTGACAATAGAGAGATCCACATTTTCCGGTGTGCTTAGCGGTATATTTTCTGAGCAATGGGTACTGAGATATTTTTTATATTTTAACCAATTTATTTGTGTAGCTGACGTCGCTATGTAACCAGAGGGAGATACAATTCTATTGGTGTTTGATATAGTAACTATTGTAGGTGTGTGATCAGAGGATAATTCTAACGAAGCTTCAACGTGAATCGTTTCTGTGGGGATGTTTTTAACCACGCCGAAATCGATGACATCTGGAATTTTTTGCGGATCAGCAGGCCAATATGTTGGTTGTCCGCTCGCGACAACATTTAAATTCATTTTAGAGATTGTATTAAACAAAACACGACCCTTTGGTGTTATTAGTCGTGACCCCCAGAAGGTATGTTTAGCGTTATAATCGCCAGCAGCCAGGAAACAGGGCCCCAATGACTTATAATATTTATAATATTGGCTTTCTGATATTGCAAATCTAGGTGGTGAGTATAAGGATGAGATTAAAATGTTTCGATTCAGCTCTTCAACACAAATGTTTGTTGCTTGAAGGTAATCTTCACGATGATCACACATTAGGTAGTGTTTGATTCGGGTTTTTATCAAAATGGCAGAACCTCCACAAGCTCTATCTCGAGGGTCCTTGGTATCATATAGTGTATAACCATTGATTTTAAACGAATTTCTTGAGGACAAATGTGTTTCAGAAACCATCATGACATCAATTTGTTTATTTTTAAGAAAGTATTCTAATTCATTTTTATGTTGGCGGATGCCGTTTGCGTTCCAAAAACAAATTTTTAAACAGTTCATGGTTTGTTAAGTACAGCTTGCAATAACATCGATTGCATTCTAAGAATCTCCTGCATCATATTACCCATTGTGTTTGTAAAATTATTTACTGTTTGCACTAATGTTTCCATAGTTTTTTCTAGACGACTTAAATTAGAAGTGTCATCAGCACCTTGCATTGGCACATGGTTTGATTTTAGGACATTAGCATAAGAGGTTCTGTTATTACTAGGCTGCGGAGCCTGAATGTCATTAGTGTTTATTTGATTTGGTACCTGCATTTGAGGGGGATTAGTTTTCGGTCCAGCCGACTGCTTGACGATAGTGTATACAGGGCAACCTCTATAATTTGCAGTGTGATTGCCGCCACAGTTACTACATTTTTTTACATTGGGGTCATTTTTAGACTTATCGCACTGGACTGTACCATGTAATTCACCACATACTACGCAAACCGGTGGTAAATAGCAGTATGCCTTAGTATGGCCAAATTCTTGGCAGTTGAGACATTGAACGGGACCATTTCTTTTGTGCGGCTCCTCTATAGTTATTTTTCTGTATAGAATATATTTTAAATCATAAATAGGATGCGTTTCATTTTTTTTAAGCTTAACGTTGCCAGGTCTAGCTCCACTCGAAATAATGGTTGGGGATTTTTTCCCTATTTTTAATATTCGTAACGTTTTTTATTTTAAAGCCCTTTTCTTCCAAAAAGGTTTTAATTTCCTCTGGGTCCACACAAGAGTCTATTCCCTTGATCACTACCTGAAGACTTTTGCTGCTCTTCAGTTGGTATGTGTAAAAGCTTTTTTTAAGGGCTTCGAATTTGTTTGTTAGTTTACGAAAATCATTCTCATGATTAACCTGTATTTTTGTCTCGTTTATATTACCACGCTTGATTGCCGCTACGTAAAACGAATTTTCACCTATTACCGAGATCACGCTCTTTATTAACTCACTTGAGTTTTGCTCCCTAAGATATATCGGGGGTGGCTTTGACGATTTAATCACGTTTGGTGCTTCAGAGGATTCATCCTCCAGAATTGCAAAACGATTTTGAGAGTTTATTTTATCAAAAGTTGGTACTTTTGAGGCCGAAGCAACTGCTGCAGAGGTAGGGCTGCGTCCCCGTTTAAGCACTGTTATGTACCTGTCCATACCAACTTGGACTTGAGGCTTTTGACAACTTTTTACAGGGGGGT
This sequence comes from Pollenia labialis, assembly GCA_949318255.1. NCBI lineage: Eukaryota > Metazoa > Arthropoda > Insecta > Diptera > Polleniidae > Pollenia > Pollenia labialis. The sequence goes on from OX439141.1 coordinate 64,414,054, forward strand.
TTTCCATTGCATTTGTGTTTAAATTCATGGTTTCATTTCCCACTAAACTTGTTTTTGACGTCGCGGCAATACTTGCTGGCCTGGCAACACTTGTCACCAGGTCTAGTGTTAGTTTTTTTAATGAGTCACTATCCACCGTTTGTGTAAATACCGAGGGTGAGAGGGAACGTGTACGAATAATTGGCTTAGCCGTTAGGTAGTTAATATTGTTTTGTTTTGTTTTATTTATTTCAGCATTGTTTTCATTTACATGAACTGTTACATAGCAATTTCTCTCGTTGAGTTTTATTGTTGTCTCATTGTTTTTGTTCATCCAAAATATTGTTTTTGTTTTTCACCGTATTATGTGCTTTTAATATTTTTGTTATTTTTTTTGTTCTTTACAAAATTAAAATGTTTTTGCAAGATTATGTATACATACATACATACATAAGTATGTAGGTAGTACATTCATTCACTTATATTTTTTATTTTTCTCTATTACTTTTATGCTAAATAATTTATTTAAAAATCATTAATTTTGCTCATTCGCCGTTTTAAATAAAAAATCAAATTATAAATTAATTCAAATGTATGCGGGTTTAATAATACACGTCCGTATCACAACAAAGCACAAACTGAATTGTGCAGGTGACCCAATAATATTTGCAGGGTGTACACATTTTATGCCAGATAATTTTACTACCGTGTGTGCAAGGCGAATTCAAACAGGTAAACTCATCTCGTCAGCCGTTCATCAGCTGTTTCCACGGCGAATTAAAAAATATGGTAAAACGTCAAAATATGATTTTGTTTTGAGAAGAAGTTGAATGAAAAGTGTTAAAAATATTATTTTTATAATAAAAAAATTTCAAAACTGCGAATGATTGAAGTGAATTTATTAATTTCTTTTATAAAAAAGTGATAATTTTAATTTGCAATAAAAAAATTTTGACAACCAACCAGAAAATTGTGTAAACAAAATACATGGGGCTTTTTGTAGTTGTAGAGATGAGTTTACCTGTTTGAATTCGCCTTGCGTGTGTGATTGATGGAACAAAAATTGTTCGCTTAAAAATTAGTCTAATGTGTGAAGGCTCATTGATTATAAATAATGTGTTTGTATATACATACTTTAATATATGTACAGTGGACTCCCGATAATTCGTAATCGCAAGAGACCGGCCATTTCTTACGAATTATAGGGGTGCCGATTTAATGATGTTTAAATAAATACGAATAAACGGGGGTTTTCAATTTATTTACTAACACGATAAAAAACATAAACAACAATTGATATTTTTTTTTTTTTGTTATTCAGTAAAAAAAAAAAAAATAAGAATGAACCCAACTAATTGTAGGGGAATGTAAGAAAAGATAAACTCACTGTTTATTGTTGGTGTTTTGTTTAAACTTTGATATTGTTACAAGTAGGGCTTTGAGTGTTAAAAATTCTTATTCGCTTTAGGGTTTTATTTGTATAATATTTTTAGCTTTTCTTAAATCAACAATAAATTTGAGTGCATTTATCAAATATGAAACAATTGGGAATTTAGCACGTCATACGGAAATCCTATTAATGATCAATTTTGCATTCCCGAAAATATCTTTGATTATAATCAGATTTAATTTTTTATGCTTTAGTTAAGTTTTATATTTGTTCACACAATATAATTGTGCATCGCTATTTTCAAATTTGTTTAATTCATATAAAACACGTTTAGATGGACATTTACGTTTGACATATTTGTAATGTGAACTGGCTAAACTACTGCCACGAAGACAGTTGGTAGTGTTTTTGACAACTATTTATATTTTCTTAGTTAGACGAGGTTAGACGAGCAAACATTTGGAAGGAAAACATCTAGAATTTTCTTGTATTTTTTCGTTCGCGGTCACACAGACGAAGGCCCCTATTGCGGTTTACAACTCAACTCAGTTGTGTTGTAATTAAGACAACTGGTTGTGATCAGTTGTAATTTTTGTTATGTTTTTGTACACCGCAATATAGCAAAGTTGTAAACCATAATACAAAAATTAAGAAATTACAACTTAACTGAGTATTTTAAAAACATATTTTGTGTGCATTTTTAGGGCATAATTTTGGTAGTCCTGTTTATAAGTAAAAAAGAGTTTTATTATACATATATGTACATATAATTTTTTATGGAAATTGCTTTCATAATTTTTCATATTTTTTAGGACGGCGACAGATTTTGGCGAATGCCAGAATGTTATATACGTGGAAGTACCATCAAATATCTACGTATTCCAGACGAAGTAATTGACATGGTTAAAGAAGACGCACAAGCCAAATCAAGGAACCGGGCTGAAACAAATAAGAGTAGAGGAGGCGGTCAAGGTGGACCACAAAATCCAAATCAGCGAGTACGTGGTGTTAATAGAAGTAATTTTAATAATAGAGCTACACCAAGTACAGCAACCGGTAATAGTGGCCTCAGACAGAACGTCCAAAATAACCGCTCTGCAACGCAGCCGAACAAACTAAGAAAATAAAATAGAAATAATAAAATACTTTATATAAAAAATAATTTTGTACAATTAGCATTTTTAAATAATTATAACGATTAAATAAATTAGAGTGCTATATTCGGCTATGCCGAATGATACCATTCACCTACAGTTAGAATATTTCTGAAGATGCCAGCACGCCCTTGAACAACAGTGTTTCATAGTTCTACATATCGTCGTTCGCAAGTTATTGTGTTCTATATGACAAAAATGTCATATAGTTAAAGTTTAGTTGTTAGTTACAAAAAACTGAACCGAAAAAGTTGTCGCAACCTTCTTACCAAGGAAACTTCTAGAGTTTCTGGTTTTTTTTTGGCAAAAAAAATTTGAGTCCTTGGAAAAGCTTCTAAGAGTAATAAGCGTTTAAAGAAAAACAGGTTTGTTCTATATGCATTTATTTATGAAACTCTTATTTTTTATAGCATATAGAACAATATGTAAAAAAATTATTGTGAGAAATGAAAAGCAATGTCTTTTCACGAAACAAAAACTTTATTATACCCTCCACCACAATTAGTTGTGAAGAGGGTATATTAAGTTTGTCATTCCGTGTGAAACTTTTTTATTATTCATCTCAGGCCCCATAAAGTATATATATTCTGGGTTATTGAGTGATTGTAAGTCGATTTAGCCATGTCCGTCTGTTGAAAACACGCTCACTTTCGAACAACTCAAAAGAAATGAAAAAAACTTGGTGCCAAATTGCTTGTTGTTATCTTAAGCAGTTTGGGATTGAAATTCAGCAAAATCGGTGCAGTAGGATCAGAGCTATGAATCAAAATGTGGAACCACCACCTAAAAAAATGATAATTTTGTTACAAAAAATAACATAAATTGTGGAACAAGGCACGGAATGAAATAAGATTTTGCAAAAATTTGTTTTATTCGACTGGAAATCATGCTGTAAAATTTCGTGAAGATTCTTCCATAATTTACCCTAGGCCCCATATAAACCCTACTACCGGAAAACAGTTTAGTACACCTAAACCCATAAAAATTAATGCTATCATAACAAAATTTGAATTAAAACTGTTACTCAAACTAGTTTAAATTGCTAAATAATTTAATATAGATCTAAACCTCAAACCAACCAATTTTAATGCTGATGTCTGTTTTTATAAAGATAATTTAATATTAAATAGACATCATATAGATATCCCTCCTGAAATATTCGAACAGTCGGTGGAGGGTATTATAGATTCGGCAAAGCCGAATATAGCACTCTAACTTGTTTTTTTTTATTTCATTTGCCGACTGCAATGTAAAGTCACAAAAAGGAAATAAAACAAAAACAGACAATGCAAAGAGTTCCACAGTACTACAAACTTTATTTACACTTTCATATATGTAGAACAAAATAAAAAATTATTTTTTTTATTTAGTATTTTTGCTGCGTTTTTGTTCTATATGCACGAGTTTTTGCATATAGAACACAATAGGTTACGAAGCTTGTCACTGAAGTGTTGTATAGAACAAAGTTAATTCTCATATTTCGAAAACTATAAATGATACGAGCAAACTGATGACACAGATCGACAGATCTCTAAGAGTTTACCTAAAAATGAATCTTATCTCAATTTTTTATATTTTGCGGTATAGAACACAATAACTTGCGAACGACGATATGTCACATGTGAACAAAAGTTCAGCAACGGAATTGTATGTACTACATAGAACTGAGCTGAAGTTGAGTTGCCATCCATAATCAACCCAGAAAGCTCTCATAACATTACCGCTTCCGAAAATACCTTTTACGTCATAATTTAAATAATTTTTTCGTTGTAAATCAAACTTAATTTTATATGTATGTCTAAACTTTCAAATAACAAGAAGTTTTATTATTAATAATTCGAAAAATCAAAGTTCGATGTGCACTAAATATTGCCTGCTTTCAACCTTGTAATATTGACCAAAGCGATATGTTAAATTATGGACTGTCCATAAAAGTTGTATATATTTCTAGTAATGTAAAATTTAACTTGACCAGTTAATCGGTTTGAATAAAATATCATGACAGTTTACCGTACAAAATCACCCGTATCGTGAATAATTTTTCCCTCGTAATTATTCCACTTTTCACATATTTGCGATCATAAAAAATTCCATGAAAAATCGTAATTCAAATGAGAATAATAACGTGAAAAAATCTTCACGGAAAAAAATTATCGTGAAAAGTTTTTTCTCTCGTAATTTGATCACATTTCCCTTAGATTTTCTCACTTTATTTTTGCTAGGAAAGAGAACATGTATTTGAGTATTTCCTCCTATAAATCGAATAGATCTGCTAATGGTACAAACCGATATATTGGTCAACACAATTTGGGGATTCACAAGGTGTCATAAAGTCATAAGTCTTAAGTAATAACATGAAAAAACGACTGTTGTGAACAACTCCTCATAATTTAGTGTGCTATTTTGAATTTAAATCAGCTGATTTAAAACAAATATAAAAAATAACCCCACCCGTACGCCTGGTGGAAACTATACTGGCAGTATTGGGTAACCAGAACAACAGGCTTCTTTTTTTTTTTTTTTTTTATAGGACCAGCACTCAGGGGATGCCCCCTACTAATGCATTGCATTGTGTTGGAACTAGGAAAATAGGTTATGGGAAGGAGGATAGAGGGAGTAGTGTTTGTGAACATTCGATTTGAACTTGGTCATGTTGCAAGTGAGAGGAAAGACTTCGGCAGGAAGGTTATTCCACATACGAACAGTCCGGGAAAAGAACGAATTCTTTCTGTAATGCGTTGTACGATTCACCTGCCAATCGACCACATAAGGATGGGCTCTTGAGGAAAATCGTGTATTGCGAACAAACGTACGGGTTTCGGGAACCAGATCCCTAATTTCGTCAGAACACATCCCATTGTAGTAACGATAAAACAGGCAAATACAACCCACATTGCGACGGTGCTCAAGGGAGTCAATAGAATTGGATACCCTACTGTCACCAATGAGAACCTTCGCCCTCTCCTGCACGCGGTCGAGAAGCTCGAAAATAGACTTTGAAGCACCGGCCCACACATGAGAGTTGTATTCCAAACGCGGGCGGATATAGGTGGTATAAATAGTAAGGAGATCAGATGGAGTGAAGTATATCCTACACCGTCTTAGAAAACCGAGGCACTTTAATGCTTCTTTCGACACCTTGAATATATGTTCTGTCCATCGGACATCACATTGTATCCTCATGCCCAGAACATCAAGAGATTCTGATTCCTCAATAATTATACCACCCATATATACAGATGAGGCACCTTGATTTGTCGCGCGTTTTTGCGTCAGCACGCAACATTGGGTTTTCCGGGCATTAAAATCGACCCTATTTGCACGACCCCATTCCGAGACTATATCAAGGTCATATGCTGCCTCATAGCAACGACTTCGGATACGCTTGGTCTGTGTTCAAATGAGTACGAATGGCAAAGGCTGCTGTCATCTGAAAAAAAGTAGATAGGGTTGGAAGTTTGACAAAGGAGGTCATTTAGAAAGATAAGAAATAGAGTAGGAGAAAGAACGGAGCCTTGCGGCACCCTTGAATGAATCTTGTTCTCGTCTGACGAAACGCCATCTATAACAACTCGTATAGTGCGATCTCTGAGAAAACTCGATATAAATCGAGAGAAATTATCACCGACACCAAATGCAGCAAGTTTTGACAAGAGTGCACTATGCCAGACTCTGTCAAACGCCTTGGAAATATCCAAAGCAATTACCTTTCTTTCGCCAAAATGGTGGATGGAACGGCACGGTATGAAGTGCTAAAAAGATTTCCTAAGGGACGAGCTAGCGTCGAAGAGCACTGCTTCAAGACCAGTGCAGGTATACCATCCGGCCCAGGAGACTTATTTATGTCGAGATCCGCAAGAACCCTTTTAACAGCCTTCTTACCGACCAATGGAGGCTATTGACCTCACTGGTGTGTAAGGAAAACACCGGCAGGGACTTCCGCTTCGCGGTGGATCGAAAGTCTATGGAATTCTTGGAGGAGGTGGGGGGGGTAGTTAAGTTTGGTTTAGGTAACGTCAGGTTCCGGTATCCGAAACATGACAGGACCAAAGAGGTTGTAAGTGGTGCAAATAAACCTGCACCATTGTGAAGCAGCCTCAGCCGAACTAGCAACCTTCCTCACCCGCACCCGGACGGACGTAGCCCTAATCCAAGAACCTTGTATTAATAAAAATAAGGTTTGCGGTTTAGGGGTTGCGGGATACACTCTGTTTGTCCCGTCCACAGAGGACAAGGTAAGAACGTGTATATTAGCGAGGAATGAATTGAATTTTCTTATATCGCATTCTTTCAGGTGCGGTGACTTGACCGTAATAAATGGAGAAGCCAAAGATAAGCGCACTCTTACACTGGCTTCGGTGTATATGCCGTACGAGGCGTTGGACCCACCTGGCACGGCGGTGCGGGAACTGATAGCATATGCAAGGAGGAAGGGTGCAATCCTTGTATTGGGCTGCGATGCCAATGCTCATCATAGCCAATGGGGGAGTGCAGACATAAACAAAAGGGGTGAGTTAATGTTTGATTTTATAACTACTAACAATCTTATTATCTGTAATATGGGTAACACGCCGACGTTCAGAAATAAAGATAGGCAGGCAGTGATAGATCTTACATTGGTGAACCGTGACGGGCAACTTGTTGTTGATTGGAGGGTGGCAACGGACTGTACATTTTCAGACCATAGCCGTATACCTTCACACTGAATTTTGACCCACCTGGGGTTGCTCCATTTAGGAACCCTAGGAGGACAAAATGGGACTCCTTTAAGGAAAGAGTCCGAATTGGATTGGCGCAAAGGGCCTTGAGCGACTTGCTGCCGACTGATATGGAGGGTGTTGTGAACAAGTTCACTCATCTTCTAAGGGAAAGTTATGAGCAGTCCTGCCCGGTTACATTTCCGGGTAGGCGTAAACAGCCCTAATGGTGGACCAGGGAACTTCACATTCAAAGGTCTACGGTTAGGAGACTGTTTAATAGGGCCAAGCTTAGCAGAGCACCAGAGGATTGGAACAATCACAGGGTGCAGTTCAACAGGTATAAGGCGGATCTGAAAAGGGCAAAGCGACTATCATGGAGGCAATTTTGTGCATCCATTAATAATGTCAACGAGTTGTCAAGATTCTGACGGATTTTATCCAAGGACCCTAAGGCCCTTGGTTACATCCAAAGGAATGACGGCTCATGGACTGAGTCTAGCTCCGAGACCCTAACCTTACTTATGGAGACGCACTTTCCCGGGTGTAGGGAAACCGGAGGTATGGAAGACCGTCAATGGGACGTGACGTCCATGACATCGGATTATACTTCCGCCTGCGTCGAGGAAATGGTCACAAGGGAGAACTTGGCGTGGGCGGTCACTACTTTCGACTCATATAAATCACCGGGTCCGGATGGCATTTTTCCGGCCATGCTCTGCAACATTCCGGACGATGCATCACTTCTGCTGGTGAATGTATTCAAGAAGTGCCTCAGTAGAAGGTATCTGCCTAGGGGGTGGAGAGAGGTCAGGGTGATTTTTATACCCAAGGCTGGTAAAGCGGGTCACTCGAAACCGGGGGATTTTAGACCTATTAGTCTGTCTTCATTTTTGTTGAAGACTCTTGAGAGGCTAATAGATTTCTATCTCAGGAGCAATATTGAGACCCGCCTTATTAGCAACGCTCAACATGCTTACCTGAAGGGTAAATCTGTTGAGAGCGCGTTACATGAGGTGGTGGGTTGTACAGAGCACAAGACAACGTAAATGATATATATAACGCTATTTATATAAAATTTGGTGGAATATACAAAAATGCTAAAGTAAATAAAAAATCCACAAAAAACCGATCTACAAGCCCGTGGATCACCGACGAAATAGTGAAGTGCTGTGAACAAAGAGATAAACTGTATAAAAAATGGATTAACAACAAAAGAAATCTAAATTATGAAAGTGACTATAAAAAATTCAGAAACTTATTAAATAAAAAAATCTTAAATGAAAAAAACAAATATTATAAAATAACATTTTTCGAAAACCGTTATAATCCACGAGTAACTTGGCAATTGATAAATGAGATCAATGGTAAGACTTTTAATAATATAGATGACATAATTCTAAAAAACTTCAAAAACTACAATATCGAAAGTATATTACATAATTTTGCCACAAGCCTTAATGAAAATGTGCAGAAAATAATTCACACATGTGATGTAAAAACAAATGTATACCCTGAAATGTCAGTAGAAAATTTAATGTATATTGACCAAGCAACCGAAAAAAAATCTTTAATATACTCACCCACTTAAATAAAAATAAAGGCCAAGGTATCGACGGTATCAGGCCCAAAGACGTTAAAAATGATGCTGCAACACTAACACCTTCAATTACGAAATTAATAAATACAAGTTTAAACACCTTATATGTTCCAAAGTTGTTAAAAACCTTTGTAATCAGGTCTATATTTAAAAGTGATAAAAAGGATAATGTAAACAACTATAGGCCAATAGCCATGCTATCAGTAATATAAAATGTTTTGGAGGAGGTAATAGTAAAGAGAAGTTTTAAATTTTTAACTAAATATAAAATAACACATTTACATTAGTTCGGCTTCCAAAAAGAAAAAACATAAACCAACTACTTGGCAAATTTGCAGACAACATAAATAACGCTCTTAGTAATAACGAACAATGTTTAGTCCTATTTATTGACGTTAGTACGGCGTTTGATACTTTAGCACATTCAAAACTTTTAGCAATACGAAATGGCATACGAGGAAACGTACTATCCTAGTTTGCCGATTATCTTAATCTTCGTAGTTACAGCGTAAAAATCGATAAAAATATAGTGAAGAGATAAAGTCAAGTCGTGGAGTTCCACAAGGATCTAAACTAGGACCACTCCTATATCTGGTTTATGCAAACGACATGCTTAACATCATAACCCAATGTGACACATACGCATGCCGATGATACAGCGATAGTAGTGACGCACAAAAACATAGAAACTGCAGCGGAAATTATGCAAAATCAACTCGATAACGGATGTAAATGGTGCGATGACAACGGCCTTATAATTAATGCATCTAAAACAAAGCTAATGCACATCAGACAACCACATGTAAAACAAATCAACATCACGCTAAAATATCACGATATAAAATGTATACACAACAGAACAAATAATATAAACGATTGCTGCAACACCAATATTGAATTGGTTAACACATACAAATACCTTAGAGTTCATGTAGATAGAACATTGAAATGGAAGACACACGTAAAAGAAACTACGTAAAGCCGCGTACTCATTGTACCACCTTAGCTACGCCGCGACGACAACGGTACTCCGTCAGGCATACTTCTCATTGGCAGAATCCTACATACGACACGGTATTACCGCGTGGGGAACCTCTGCATATTGTAAAAGCCTTCAACATACACAAAACCGCATTCTCAAAATACTTCTTAGAAATAAACAACAAATCCACTCAACACCAAACCAAATGAACACACTTCTACCTACAACATAGCAAACTACACATTGCACAAACACTCGCTGTATAAGAATATACCACGTCAAATTAACGTTTTAAATATTAAAAATATACATCGATTGACACTTTTGCTAGACCTAAACAACCGCCAGATCTTACAACCTATCAATCACCAGTACAACACCCGACTTCGCTTAAAAGGTGGACTTAAAGTCGAGACCACAAAAACAGCTACGGTGACCGAACCCTCAAAGTAATACTACCAAAGATCTACAATGAAATGCCAACTAGTTTAATGAATATTACAAATAAGTTCAAAAAGAAAAAATCGTTAAAAAATATCTTATGTCATTGCAATAAACTCTAAATAAATTTTAATTTCAAATTTTCCGAATTGCGTTTACCTGCAGACAAGCCACAAGGCTTCTTGGGTACATTAGCACTAAGAATAAATGTAAAATTGAATAAATTTAATAAAAATGAATTGAATTGAAAAAAAAACCTGGATATTTGTTTCATCCAGGAACCATGGGTTTACTCTGGGACCATTGAGGGGCTCCACAACTACCAAGGTAAGATTATATACAACTCTGCAGCTTCGAGGCTTAGACCGGCTCTCCTAGTCAGGAAAGATTCAATCTATTTACCTATTTTAGAATTTCTTCACGGGGATCTAGTGGCGTTCAGGGCGCAGATCCATGGCGGGCGAACATGAGGTTGTAATCGCCTCTGCTTATTTGCTGGGGAATGCGGATAGTGCTCCTACTCCTGAGATTACTGATCTGGTATCGTATTGCCAAAAGTGTGGCCTCGGGTGGATTATTGGCTGTGATGCAAACGTCCACCACACTGCCTGGGGTAGCACGGATACCAACAAACGGGGTGAGTGTTTGCTTGAATATATTTGAGTGAATAATATATTTGCAGCGAATAGAGGCGATGAGACCACTTTTAGGAATGTAATTAGACAAGAGGTCTTGGATCTCACACTTACAAGTAGCAATATGTCATACGCCATCAAAAACTGGCACGTTTCGAGTGACATTTTGCTGTCCGATCATCAGTATCTGCTTTTCGACATCGAATGCTCCACGACGTTGGTTCAAATGTATCGCAATCCTAGGAACGCGAACTGCGACATTTTTCGCCATCATCTGGCTCTTACTGAGAACTTGTCCGATGGCACGATTAGGAGTCCTATGGACATTGATTTTAAATTGCTCATCGATGGCCATTGAAGCAACCAAAGGTTGCCCCCAGGTTGGCGTTCTAACGTATCTATTGTGAATCTTGGTTATCGACGAGCTATTAGAAACCCTTAATAACCTGGGCTTCCGAACGTATGGCTATGCGGACGATCTGGTTATACCTGTGACCAGTTTGGATGACGCGATGATTTCGGAGGCGATGCAGCGGGCCATGGACTTAACACTTGGCTGGTGTAGGGAGTGGGGATTTAATATTCACCATTCACCAGACGTAGAGTTCTGAGACTGAAATTACCGACCCTTAACGGAGCGGTTATTGGATTCTCTAATGAGGTGAAATATCTGGGAATCATTCTGAACAGATCCCTCAACTGGAACGCTCAGCTGGCCCATGTCTCTCAGGAACTCTTCGGGAAGACATATTGTCCGACGCCGCCCTGGCGTGGTACTAAGGCCGAACAGGTCAGGGCTGGAGTGATACTCGATAAGGCCTACCGCCTGATCTGCGTGTCGATCTTGGGTGCCATGAGAGCCTGTCCCACTCTGGCTTTGGGAGCTATACTGCACATTTCTATAAGGGAGGAAGCCTGCAGGGGTGCTAGCAGGATGCCGCGCATTGCTGAATATAAGGCAGGTAACTTGGTGGGTCACATGCGTATCCTGGATATCATTAGGAATGATCCATCCATTGTGGTGGGTGATCATATGCTGCCTAGTCTAGCATTGAGAGGGACCAATGGGCATAACCAACCTGGTGGAGTGCATGCGCAGACCACGTCTGGTTCACCAATGGTTCGAAACAGGTAAACGGCGATACTGGTGCGGGCATCATGGACCCGGGCTTCCAAAGGGGCTTGCCAATGGGCAAACAGCCTTCAATATTTTAGGAGAAAATCTACGCCATCATCGTATGCGCTTGAAAATGTCTAAGGTGAAGGGCAAGGGGCTTGATACTGTATATAATGTCGGAAAGCCATTCCGCTCTTAGGGCACTTTCTTCTTTGGAGATAAAGTCCAGGCTGGTCATGGACTGTTTTGCATCTCTGAATGAGTTAGGGAAACACAATGAATTAAATTTGTGTTGGGTTCCCGACCATGAGGGCCATGCGGTTAATGAAAGGACTGGTTGCTTAGCAAACAGGGGGGCTCGTCGTCTATTTATAGGCCCGGAGCCTTTCTTCGGAGTGTCTGTGGGTCACATCAGGGGTATGTTACAAGAACGTCGCGAGCGTGAATTCCTTCACGCAGTCCAAAAGATTTGTGACACAGTGCCGGCGCAGGGCAGGCAGGTTTCTGCTGCTTGAGAAAGCGGAACTCAGACTGCTTGTTGGCCTATTTACGGGGGAACTATGGTTTTAGCGCTACCAGTTAAAGTTGAGTAATACATCTACCAAAATATGCAGATTCTGTGGAATGGATGACGAAACGTCGGAACATCTGCTCTGCTTATGTCCCGCCTAGGCGGACAAATAGTGGGCCCGACTGATATTTTTGATATTTTTCCGGTCAGGGTAATGGGCTTTATATCGTTAGCAGAAATGCAAAAGAACGTAACTAACAAAAAATTCGAAAACGGTTTTTTGATTGCATTTGGCGTGTTTTATCAAAAGCCATGGCCTTACAAACTTTTAGGTTGCTACGATCAAAAATAAAGGTTTTATTAAGAAAAATCAAAAAGACGTAACTACAACTGCATATATTTCATAAATCAAAGGAACGTAACTACACACTTATGTATGCGAAATAAAAATTTGATTTTTTTTTTTGGCAAAGTAGGCTGCTTTTTGGTTCTAGTTTGTTTTGAGTTTACTTAAAAAAAGCTAATCAAATTTAGTTGTTTGCGGACAGTTATTGCAGTTAATGAGAATAAAGAGACGGCAAGTAAAAACGGTAAAATGTATTGTCATAGTGAAAATGTGTCTGAAAATAATTTAGAAATTGGTGCTATTACTTCGGAAAAAGCTTTAAGAAATTTAAGAGAACATAATAAAAAAAATCGTATGCATGGCAAGGAATATCAAGGGTTGTCGAAAGGATATGTTACAGACAGAATGCCGAGAACAATGAAGGAAGCATGTATCTCAAACTTTTGCAAAAAAAGTACACTCCGGCACTGTTCCTCTTTTTCGGAAAATGAACGAAAGGAGATATTTGATCTCTTCTGGCATATGTCTTGGGACCAGAAAAAAGTTTATTTAAATGGTCTTATTGAATATTCAGAGAGAAAACGGATTTTCGTAGAAGACTCTCGCCGTTGTAATACAAAATTGTATTACTTAAGTCATAATTTAACTCGGAAACAAGTCTGCAGTAAAATGTTTTTCAATACTTTAGGCATATCTGAAACTATGGCAAGAAAATGGACTGATATGCAAAGCAACTCTAAAAGACAGACACGTCTTAATGTAAACGAAACAGTCCACAAATTGAGGTATGAAAAACGACTTAAGTTTTTGGAAAATTGGTTGCAAAAAATCCCAAAAATAGATTCACATTATCGCCGAAAATATACAAACAAAATATATTTCGAGTCAGATTTCAAGTCATTCAAAGAAATTTTTGATCTATATTTGCTGGAATGCAAAGCAAACGAAGAAAATGGAATATTTCCTGTATCATATCCAAATTTCATGGAAACAATAAAAAAAGGCAATTACTCATTATTTAAGCCCAGGAACGATCAGTGTGATTTGTGTTTAAAATATAAAGCGAAGAATATATCACAAGATCAGTTTGATGAACACCGAAAAGAGATTGAGCTTATGAAAACTGAAAAGGAAAATGATATTGAAAATTCAAAGTCTGGATTATGTTTGCTGTTTTGCATAGATATGCAAGCAGTTAAACTTGTACCACAGCTAAAAGCTAGTGCTTCGTACTACAAAATGAAGCTGCAAGTACATAATTTGACAATTTATAACGTCATTTCCCACGAATCTGACAATTATATTTGGGATGAAACAGAAGGAAACCTTGTGGCATCTACTTTTGCAACTTGCATTATAAACCATTTGAAAAACGCAGTTATTCAGTCTCCGGATATTAATCATATCATTATCTACTCCGATGGTTGCTTCTATCAGAATAGAAATGTAGTATTGTCAAATGCTCTGTTGTCTCTATCCGAGGAAAAAAATGTTACAATCGAACACAAATATCTAGTAGTTGGACATACACAAATGGAATGTGACTCTACCCACTCTCTCATAGAAAGGAAAATAAAAGATAAGCAAATTAATTTACCATCGCAACTTGTGGACCTAATACACAATGCAAGAACGAATCCTACACCATTTCAAGTTCATCATTTAAATCATCGATACTTTCTTGACTATGAATCTGTTCCTAAGCGATATTCAACAATTCGACCAGGTAAGTTATGCTATAATATTGCTAAAGAATTATACATTCTGATTACTTTTTTGTATACAGGCAAAAAATGTGGAGATCCCACTGTAAATATGATCCGTGCTTTGGGATACGATCCCAGTGGAATAATTTATTTTAAAACAAATATTACAGAAGAATATGCGCAGCTTCCACAAAGAATTGGAAAAAAACTAGCAGACGTTCTACCTCGCCCATTACATCTGGACAGAATACAAATTTCAAAAAATAAATGGCAGCATCTGCAGGACCTTAAGCCTTTTCTTCCAGAAGATTGTCATCTTTTTTATGATACCATTCCACATGAAATTTAATAAATTTATTTAATTAATATTACTGTTTTTTAAATCAATACTTTTATATATGTTATGTTTAATACTTTGTTTAAAACGAAATTATTTTTGTTTTTCTTCTTTTTTTTTGTCCGTATATGAAAATGAAAAATGTTAAAACCTAAATGAATAAAAAAGTACAATTGGAATTATATTAAATGACTCTAAATAAATTGAGTTTAAGCAAATTTTTATTTCCTCATCATAAAATATATTGCAGTTACGTTTTTTTGTTTAAGAAAATTTCACATCAAAAGAACGTAACTAACATAATTCGTAAAATACCTATGAAAATGTTACTTTTATTTAAAAATAGATAAGTCGGAGTGTTTTTATCAATATTTCAAAAAATGGTTACGTAAACATTATTTTTCAAGGTTTTATAAGGTTTTTAGCTTCTCCTGTAAAAAGACGAAAAGTGTAGTTACGTTCTTTTGCATTTCTGCTAACGATATGCAGCCTAAACCTGACATGGTGAGACACATGGGCTGCACAAAAGATACTCTGGGTCGTGGTGCTCATGGCCTTCACTTATATTACTATAATATATATTAACATTACATGAGTTTTGAGATAAAACTGTTCCAACTTAAGCTGCATGTACACGACATGTTTTTTTACATCTGAGTTGTCAATTTTCCCACTGCAAAATACATACATGCCGTGTGTTACCTTTATATGTAACATAGAGTCTCCACCTAATAATTTTTTGTCATACCAAATGTCAAAGTCTATATAAAAAAACTCTAATATTTTTGTCAGCGTTTGATGTTTATTATGACAAAAAATTGTAAGCTGAAGACCTCGTGTAACATTGCTTCTGCACTGTGTCAGGAATCTATGCCGGTAAAATACCGGCAGCGGCTTTCCACTATTGACGGAATCATTAGCCCGATATAGTAAATATTTAAAAATACCGATATATGTATGATCATTTCACTATTGAATAGAAATTATGTACATTTGTATATGTATACATTAAATATTCAAAATTGGTATCTTCGAATTTAAAGAAAAAAATGTTAAGATGTATGGACACTTTAACGGCACAAAGAAAAATTGTTTGTGGCTGCAGCACGCTATTTTTAAACCGAGAACTACTATAGTTTCTTCAATTACTATGTGAAAAAACGGAGACAACATCAGAAGCAAATTACATGTACATACGTTTGTGACCGAATATTAGAAACGTTATGTAAAACAGCAATGTGACTTCAAAAGTTGACAAGTCAGATGTAAAAACCATGTCGTGTATGTACATTAGGGTGTCCCAAAAATTTTTTTTGTCAGAGGCTCAAGCTTAATTTGAAAGCTTATAGGGTACAGTATTTTTGAATTTTTTTTTAGATTTTTAGGAAGAGGTTTAGAGGTCGCGCAAATCAAGTCTTTGTTAAAAATCTGGTTTTTCGGTCATTTTTCAAACTTGACTCATAACTTTGTCAATAACCACGTTCATTTATTTTTTTGAACGAATATTTCTAAAGAAAATTTCCCAAACTTTATTTCCATATGCAAAAACGTTAAGTTCCGGCAATATTTTTATCCATTACGATTCCACATATTAAGTATTTTTGTAATTTTTTAACAAATTCTGTAAAAAACGGTTTATTACTTTTCAAATTTATATGAAAGTATACAAACTAGTGACGCGATTTTGAATACCGATAAGTTCTAAACAATTAAGAAAAACAAAAATGGAATTTTGTCCTACACCTTCCGAGTTACACTATTTTTATAGTTTGTACCTTTAAATGGTGATACTTTTTTCGTTATAATTATTGTATATTTCCATAAATTTTTATAGTTGGGTTTTAACTGTCATTAACTTCTGACATTTATTGATCTAAATCGTTACACGCTGTCATTTTCACTTTCTATTTTATGTGTATTCTCCGCTATAATACTGTCGTTATACGATTTTACATAACAACAATTTTTGAGTTAGCTGACCCACGAATCAACTGGAAAAGTTTTTTGTATATATAAAAGTTTTCGTCGAAGTACCGGTAAGAATTTTTTTGTTTTTTTTTTTTTTTTCTTAATCCAAAAATGTGTAATTTTATTCAAAATAGATATGAATTTTGTGAAAACAAGAAATGTGTGGCTTGTGGGAAAAATGATTGATGCCCTTGATCCCTCCAAACCGCCGACAAAAATGGAAATTCTGCAAAGATTTTTTAAATTGCATTTAGTCCAAAAATATACTGTCAGAAAGAGTGCCAGAATAATAGCAAACGATTTTAAAGATATTTGGGAAACAAGTCAAGAGGTACGTAACATTTCTCGTGAAATCGTAAAATTACACTCAAACTGGATAGTTTTAAATAAGAGTAAGTCTAGAAAAAACAAAATCGAGAAGAAAAAACGAGGCAGTTTCTTGCGCGACATGAAGAGCTTGTTCGGAAAAGTAATTCAACCTTCCAAAAAATCAAGAGAATTAAACAGAGTTCTTACAACTAAATTGGAATATCTGGTAAACAAAGATAGCTCCAGCGTTGATAGCGATGGTTCGGATGATTCAATATATGAACCATCGGACGAGAGTTCTGGCTTTACTTTGCCAAAAAGTAAAAAAAGACCTCATATTTTTGGCATGCCGGCATCATATGTTGGAGCTTGTGGCTGGCTCAACCTTCAAGGCACTAAATATTGAACAGCAAACCACATCACCGCAAATAAAAGTTTTCACCACACTCCAGCAGAGGTGGGAGTCTATTAATAAGTCTAGTTTTTCCGACTGCATAAATCACAAAATTGTTAAAAAGATTATTCCGCAACCAATACGTGAAGACTTAAGCAATTTTATTAAAGGCCAACTTGAAAACACGCAACCAAGAGAGGACTATAAAGAACTACTGCATCTGAGTCTAATCTTTTTGGGTGATAAATCTATGCCCCACCTAACAGTAAAAGCTCCAGGAGCTATCAATCGGGCTCGCTGGATGATGAAAATTATATATTCTTTGAAAATATGCATTTTCCGAAACCAGTTGCAATCTTGTATAGACAAATCAACAGCTGATGCCTTGCTTGAATTTATTTCATTTATTTTAAGAATATATATCAAATATTGGTACCTCTGCCAGTGCCCTCGATATGCTCCTCTCAATGATCTGAGCCTATTAAAGGAATTGGATAGTTATAAAATTATTAATAAAGCAGTTGCAAAAGCCTCGCTTAAAACTTTTCTAGGTCATCAGTGGTATTTAACTCCGAAATTGGCTGCCTTAGCGTTTTTTGATGACCGTATCGACAACAAAACTTTGCGCTTAATGACAAAAAAACTTGCAGACACTCCATGCAGCGATTATGAAGAAGCAAATGTAACATTAACAGCAGAAAACTTCAGAAATAAAGAAATTCAACAATTCATTTCAAAAGCCAGTCTAACTTTTTTTGAAGCTTGCAATATTTCAATCGATTTTTTAAAAATAGATCCAGAGAATTGGAAAGCCAACAAATCATTTCAAGAGGCAAAGAAAAAAGTTCAACAATTACAAGTGGTAAATGATGTGGCAGAACGAGGTGTGGCTTTGGCTAATACTTATATTAATGTCACAACTTCTGAAACTGATTTCCAGAATTTATTGCAAGGTATAGAACTACATCGCAAGAACCTTAATAAATGATTTTTCACAGAGCAAAAGAAGAGTTTTTTTTTTTTTTTTATTGGGTAAGATTGGTGAACTGGCAAACAGATTATAATTACATATACTGGGTATAAAGACAAAAACGGGTATAACTCAGGAACGGTAACAACAAATTTAAAAATTGTTTATTCGTATTAATAAGAATTAATTTGTCTTTCAAACTGCATCATCAGTTTTTTTCGTTTTCATTTAAACTTAAAAAGTTGTAAAGCGTTATTACAAAATTTTTGAAAAAATTACGAAAAATTGTATTTAAGAGTATCTAAATGAATAAAGCTTGGATATTTTTTTTAAAAACTCTTTCCTCAGGAGTGAAGAAACCCGTTGTATTAACCAAGTTATGAGTAAAGTTAAAAAAAAGGCCGAAAACTACGGTTTTTTATGAAAACTCCATTTGCGCGACCTCTAAACCTAATCCGAAAATTCTTAAAAAAAAACCAAAAATACTTCACCCTATAAGCTTTTAAATTTTCATTGAGCACCTATGAAAATCAGAAAGAAAAAATTTTTTGGGACACCCTAATGTACATGATCCTTTAGTTTGATTTATACAGAAGCCCATGGGGTTATTTGCTGAAGGTCTAACCAGGGATGATAGTTATGTATCGAAAATGGGGTGTGACCAGGGTGGAGTTTTTTTTTATGACTCAAATGCGTTCGCACGGATGGACAATGATACCGATATTAGTTCTGATTTGGAGTTTTTGAAAATGGCATTAAATAGTTTGACTTGTGGTGTTGAAGTTGACGATATTGATGATTTTAATTTTGGGGATTTCAGATTTGTGGCATTTGAATGGAGGCGAATATTGATGGTTGGATGTTTCTGTTGCGAATGTTTTAAGGTCGGTTGTAGTTAATGAGTATCAACATTGCGTTTGTAAGTCACAATGGCATTGGAATATTCAATGCGGATCTGTTTGGCTAGCGATGTACCTTTGCACTGCGGATCCCCTCGGTTGTCATTTCGTGAGAAAGTCTATGTGCAGGGGACGTTAGATGACTTATTGGATCAGGGTATTATAAGGCCTAGGGAATTACCGTATGCTTCCCCAATAGTTCTGGTTAGGAAAAAGAATGGTGAGCTGCGTACGTGTGTCGATTATCGCTCTTTGAATAGGATAACTGTGAGGGACAACTACCCGTTGTTATTGAGGTGTTTGGGATATGTAGGGGGAAAAAAGTATTTTACTATTTTGGCTTTCAGGAGTGGATTTCACAATGTTAGGATGCATGAGGTTTCTATACGCTGCACTTCGTTCGTAACACCGCTGGGCCAGTTTAAGTATTGCAATATGCCGTTTGATCTTAAGAATGATCCGGAAGTTCTTCAAAGATTTATTAATACGATTTTTCGAGGTTTGATTGCTGCCGGTAGAATTCTTATATATCTTGATGATATTCGTTTTTCGACTGAGACTTTGGAGGAGCACATTGAGATTTTAACGGAAGTTTTAAAATTGGTTGGTAAGTATGACTTGGGCTATCTTGTCAACGGGAATGGTGTTCGGCCCAGTGATGTTCATATAGGGACCAGAGAATGACAACAAGTACCCATAAGAAAAATATACAGAGGTGTTTTTCCACGCTTTTCTTTATTGTGTATACACATCCCTACAAGAAATGCATAACCAAAACTAAAAAAAAAACATTTATTTACTAACACACTTGCAACAATTTTACATTGAGTTTTTGCTACCGGCGCTGTCACTGTTTCGTTTTTAATATACATTTTATGGTATTTTTTTATAATATTTATTGAATTTTTTTTATAGACATTTATGTAAATATTTATTTAATTCTCATTTAAATAGAAGTTGTATTAAAATATATGAAATAGTTTTATTTTAATTTTACTTATAAACTTATTTATTGGCCAAAAGCTAAAATTAGTATGCAAATTGGGTTTTGGAAATTTTGGGGATATTTTTGGGAACAAATATATTTGGCAGGCAAATATTGCATTACTTGTTTCACTCTAACATATGTGTTAGAGTGGAACATCGAATGTACAAATGCAAAAATTCTTGTTAGGATTTTTTATGAAAATGGATACATAAAACATTTTTATTCTGATTGTACGCGTGCGGTGAAAAAGTTAACAATTGTTTTTAATCGAGTGAAAATCATAAAGTGTATTAATATTATAATAATAAAAACTTAAAAACAAGAAAATTTAAAAATAAATAAGACAAGATAAGTGTTAAAATGAAGAGAAGAAATATTCAAAACCTAATTTCTTTAGAAAAAAAGACTTATGAGTCTAATGTTAAAATGTAAAAAAAATTGTTGCACAAAAGTGAAAAACCTGCAATCCACTTAGAGCATGTGCAAAGTGTTACTGTGCAAAGTGAAACAATTGAGGATATTTCTGATCCAGTCGCATCCACATCTACGTATGCGTTGCTTCCAGGTATGTGCGATGATTTTGAAGATTTTATGGAAAACCATCCTGCCAAAATGGATGGTAAATCAAATTGTGAGGAGATAAAATCATGGGATGTAAGGAATAAAATTTCCCATACAGCTTTGGATGATTTTCTCCATACATTAAAAAGGGTAGGAGTTAAAGATTTGCCATTATCGTCAAAAACTTTTTTTAGTGTAAATAAAGAGATTATTAATATTTCGACCATTCCCGAAGGCGAGTTTATGTATTTAGGAATACAAAAATTCTTTCTTTCGGGTACATTTGACTGCTTAGATGGAAAGGAAGAAGTTTTAATCGATGTGGGCATTGGTGGTCTGAAACTTTTTGAAGCTCCAATAGAGTTTTGTGGCCTATTCTTGGGTCAATAGCAGGTTTTGCAAATAGTTGTCCATTTATGATAGGCTGTTTTTCAGGGTTTAAGAAACCAAAATTTTTAGATAATTTCATGGCAGACTTTAGCGCAGAAGTCAAACTTCTTAAAGAAAATGGCGTTAAAAAAGGCCCAAAGCAAAATTTGTTCAGAGTTCGCTCATTTATTTGCGATTCCCCAGCCAGGGCATTTGTCAGTGGAGTAGTTTACCATAACAGCAAGAATGGATGCCCCAAATGTTGTCAGGAAGGATTATATTAAGAGAGAAGAGTATGTTTTTCGAAAGAACCCGGAATTCCAAGAGCTGATATGACATTTCACTTTAGGTGTCACACTGCTCACCACATATACATATGCATTTAAAGAGAAAAGAAGTATTTTAGAAGAATCAAGGTTCGAAATGATTTCTCAGTTCCCATTAGATAGCATGCATTTAGTTGACCTAGGTGTCACTAAAAAATTGCTTAAACTTTTAATTTGCAAAAGTAATATATCTAAAATTAATGAGAAAATTAATTTTGTTGCTAATTATGTCCCTTCGGAATTTTGTCGTGTAGCAAGAAAATTAGATGAAATAAGCAACTGGAAGTCTACTGAATTTAGACAGTTTCTTTTAAATACAGGAATATTTATACTAAAAGATTGCATTAGTAGCGATCAGTACTATCACTTTTTATTATTACACAGTGGTATAAGACTGTTATCTGCAGAGTTTACTTATATGAAAGAGGCAGATGTTGCTCAAAAAGCAATTGAAGAATTTGTTAAAATCTTTGGTATGTTATATGGTGATGAATTAGTCAGTTTTAATGTCCATGGCTTACTGCATTTAGCTGATTGTTGCAAATAGTTTGGGCCATTAGACTCATTTTCTGCCTGAGAAACCCCAACCAAATTTTGCAACAAATATTCCGCAGAATTGAAGAAGGGCAGAGCCTAGAACCAACTTATTCTAATGCTTGCAAAATAGGTAGCTTTATAATAAGATTTCAGAATGAAAAGGACAGTTTCTTTTATAGCAAATTGTCAGGTCCAATAAAGGTTATAGGGAGAGAAAGCACATGCAAAACCGAATCATTTGTATGTAAAGTTTTTCGGAAAACGGTAAATTATTTTGTGCAACCCTTTCTCTCCTTTGATCTGGGAATAGTTGTTGCAAGCGATTTAGGTGCAGAAACAGAAGTTGTCAAAAGGGAAGACATAGATTTTAAATATTTTTGTCTCCTCCATGATAACAAGTTTCTGTTAATACCTATTTTGCATCATATTTTTCATGAGTTTTCTCACTAATTTTTACATATAACATATAATTTTATATTTATGTTCTACTAATTGCAGTAACTTACTAATTCATCACTATATAAAATACCAAAGAATGTCACTAAATCTCAAAGTGCTTATTGATTAACACTTGCCTCTTTTTAAGAACTAAAAATCCTGTATATAACACAAACTGTCTAAAGGGAGGGACATAATTAGAAACAAATTAAAAGTTTAAGCAATTTTTTATACATGCATATTAAAGTGGTTCGAAAAAAATTTTTTTGTCAGTGCCCCCCTAGGATTAAAGACAATGTAAAAACAATTCCAAAAATATTTTTTTGCCACGCCTAGAAATACCGCTCTTTTAGATTTTTATTCACTGTGTCGCCATTTTTAGTCCGATCATAACATTTTGTATATCGGTGTTCATGGCTCTGTAAGGGCTACATTTGTGTCTTTAATAGTTTTTTTATACTACGCAAATTCTAGTCATGTCTTTCAAAAGCTCGGTTTATACCCTCCCAAACGCTAAATATTTTTGAACTAAAATGAAGCTGTGTTATTTTTATACAACTTCTGTATTGATGCTATTTATTTTTATTCATAAACAAAGAAGTTATAGGAGTTAAAAGAAATACTTTACATGTTTTGAAATATGGCAACACTTTTGACAAAAAGTGATGCAGTTCACATAATTTTTGGGACACGTTAGAAAAAATACATTTAAATTTATTTGTTAAGACAAATTTTGGCGTGAATTTAGTTTGCATGCGGCATTCTTCTACAACCTTATTCACTAACAACCCAAACAAAACGTTCAGTATTTTGAGAGTGGCAAGGAAATTCTAAAAAAAAAAAATTAATTATGTGATTATAAATTAATTTTTTGATGTGTGTACACATTTACACCTTTGCCTGGTATTTCAATTATTTCATGAGATGAATTTTGATAATGCACCAATTCGTTTTCAGTGTAGAAATGAAGACATGGTGGCTCAGTTATTTGAAGATTGTCCCACTTTACAATTTCAGTATAGGTTTTGCAATCAAAATGTATTTGATTTTTTGGAACGTGGAATTCTCTAATCTTTGAGGGTGGGTCTTCTCAAACAGCTCTTATAATTTCATAACCCTGGAATCGTACCGTTGGATCAGGATCAGTTATCATTTCTAGCAGTATATTTTCAGGGTGTAAATTGTAACTATTGTGTTCAATTGTCGGTCGAATTATTTCTTGAATATGTAATGGCATGAATAGACTGTGGTTGGCTTTTAACAAGAAACCATTAGTGCAATTCACTAACTTTTAACACTTTAAAAATTGTTAACTTTAACCACACATTTTGATGTTTGCACTAACCACAATGTGATTCACTAACTTATTTATAACCACGGTAAACAGTTTTATATTTCTCTCTATTCAAATTGATATATCGTGGAGACTCTGCCAAGAGAAACATCAAAATAGGATAAAAAACAAAGAAGAATAAAAAAAAACAAAACAAAAACCTTTTAATTTAGAGATTTTAAATGATATTGTGCAAAGTGCGTAAATAATTACTAATTTTTATTATTATATTAACTATTTTATTTTATTAATTTAATTTTAATTAAATTAATTGTTTAAATTTTTTAATTTAACTTGATAAGAATAGGATAAATAAATAAGAAGCTCTACGTAAAATTGGTGTGTGATAAGAAGTGGATAAATTGTAGGCTAAATACCTTAAAGCCATTTAACCACAACAAAAATGTTGGTGTTAATAAACCACAATTTGTTTTGTTTAAAATAACAGCTGACTGAAACAGCTGGCTTTTAACACCAGCAGATGTCGTCAAAAGTGTTAGTGCATAGGAAAATGGTTTATTTTGTGGTTAACATTTTTAAACGAAACAATTGTGGTTTAAAAAGGATAGTGTATCGCACCACAGAAAGGTGCATAAACTTTAACGACAAATGTCACTAAATTTCGCAAAGTATCTGAAGGCTGATCTTTTTGATACATAAAGTCGAAGTAATCTACTTGCTGTTGTCAACCATCGTGCTGCACTTACAAGGACAGGTTTCTGATTAGCTAATTCATCTGGGCAAAAACCCTTATTAATGGCCAGAACCATATGATAGAGGTAGAGCTGGTCTCCGCGGATGTTCCAGTCAGCTACATTGTCTGGCATAACACCCATAGAAATTGCTTTGAAATCCTTAATGACCTTAAAAAAATATTCATATACATACATATGTACATATTTAAATGTGGCGATAGTATTACAAACTTACAGGATGAAGGTTGCATTCCATTAGTTCAGATCCTAATGGTTTAGGCCAAATTCCAGGACCAGTTTGCTTTCTAATTAAATGGGTCATCAATTTTTTGAGTGGTTACTCATTAAAATGAAACAAGCAAACATTCCACTGTAATGGTCGTTGCAAGTATCTTTCCATATAAAATACTGAACGTTTTGTACGGGTTGTTAGTGAATCCGCTAATAAGGTTGTAGAAGAAAGCCGCATGGGTTTTATATTTGCTAAATTAAGAAGTCGCGAACAGTATAGCAAACTAAATTCACGCCAAAATTTGTCTTTACAAATAAATTTAAATGTATTTTTTCTATCGTGTCCCAAAAATTATGTGAACTGCATCACTTTTTGTCAAAAGTGTTGCCATATTTCAAAACATGTAAAGTATTTCTTTTAACTCCTATAACTTCTTTGTTTATGAATAAAAATAAATAGCATCAATACAGAAGTTGTATAAAAATAACACAGCTTCATTTTAGTTCAAAAATATTTAGCGTTTGGGAGGGTATTAACCGAGCTTTTGAAAGACATGACTAGAATTTGCGTAGTATAAAAAAACTATTAAAGACACAAATGTAGCCCTTACAGAGCCATGAACACCGATATACAAAATGTTATGATCGGACTAAAAATGGCGACACAGTGAACAAAAATCTAAAAGGGCGGTATTTCTTGTGTGGCAAAAAAATAAAAAAAATATTTTTGGAATTGTTTTTACATTATCTTTAATCCTAGGGGGGGACTGACAAAAAAATTTTTTTTCGAACCACTCTAATGCATATACATAGAAGCTGAGAAACCATTTCGAACCCTGATTCTTCTAAAATACTTATTTTCTCTTTAAATGTACCTATTTATGTGGAGTTCTTGGAATTCTAGTTTCTTTGGCAACATTTGGGGCATTCATTTTTCTTAAAACCTGAAAAATAGTCTATCATAAATGGACTAATATAAGCCAAAAACCCTCTTAGAATTTCCAAAAATTTTCCGTTCCATCTAAAATAGTAATAATCTCTTTATTTACGCTAAAAAGAGTTTTTGGCGATAATGGCAAATCTTTTAACTCCTACCCTTTTTAATGTATGGAGCAAATCATCCAAAGCTGTATGGGATATTTTATTCCTTACATCCCATGATTTTATCTCCTCACAATTTGTTTTACCATCCATTTTGGCAGGATGGTTTTCCATAAAATCTTCAAAATCATCTCACATACCTGGAAGCAACGCATACTTAGATGTGGATGCGACTGGATCAGAAATATCCTCAATGGTTTCACATTGCACAGTAACACTTTGCACATGCTCTTAGTGGATTTCAGGTTTTATTTTTCATAATGGACACATATGTCCTTTTTAAAAATAAGAACAACAATAATAATATAATAAATTATTATAATAATAATATCTTTTTATATAATTACATGAGTTTTTCGCAAAGTATTTTTGATGGGGCTTCCCAAGACTCTGTTGCTGAATTCAGTGGTAAGTAGAAATATATTTTTGGAAAATATTTACGTTTGATATATTTCACTTTATTCTTCAGGCCAACAATTAATAAAAAAAAAAAACATTTAGCCTGAGTAAGGAATGTCCAAATTTGGAAAAAGAAAATTGGCCTGCCAACAAAGCTCTGGACAAAGATCAAGGTAAATATAAATAAACTATTTTAAATATTATAAAATTAACAAATGTTATTTATTTTCCGTTTTAGATAGTCATGCTCTATTGCAACAAATTTTAGCAAAGCTGGAAAACATTGGAAAAAACCAGCAAATACTCAGCAATGGTCAAGCCGTTATTGTCACAAACCAAGAGGCCATTGGAACAAAATTGGAGCAAATTGAAGAAAATGTAAGTATTTCACCTTGACATTGTTATTAAAACATTAATTCAATTTTTTTTAGTTCACAGCAAAATCGGAAATGATGGCCCAAACAAAGGCGTTAATGGAATGTAAGGTCTCCATTAAAAGGGTAGAGGGATCCGTATGCCGCATTACCGGCGAAAATATTGACAGAAAGCTAAATGAAGTGGCAGCCATGCTCCCTTTGCGGTCTGATGAAGCTGTAAAGGAGATGGAGGAGAAGCTGAAGGTCGAAGATTTTGCCCAAGCGACGGTAACAAAATCTGAATTATAACAAAATAATTTGTAAATATAAATGTTATATATTTTTTACAGCTTAACTACATGTATAAGCTTAAGGGTACATCGGAAGATGTCAGCGCTGTGTTCCGTGGCCTATTTACTGATGACCTGCTCCAGACATTTAACTGGAAAGGGAGATGGGAAAAACACTCATTAGCAATTTTTACAATTTTTTAATATTTACAAATTTTGAAGCTTTTTTGATAAAAGTTTAAATACAGTTCTTCTTCTTCTATAAATTTCAGATGTTTTCCAAAAGCAGCATGCACTCGAATTTGAAAAGGGTGTCAAGAAGGCTGTAGAGCGCAGCCACAATATATTTAAGCAAAAAAAATATTTAAAAAAGAAAAATAGAGTTGTATGTTTTTCTTTTTAATTTAATTTTTAATACAAATAGTAAAACTTCATTTACCATTAATTTGTTGTATTTTATTTATTTATTATTCATTTCTATTTCTATTTTCTTTTTAATTTTAGTTTTTATTACAAACAGTACAAGCAAATAGTACAAACTAAAAATATTTATTCTTTTATCATTAATTTCTTGTATTTTATTTATTTATTATTAATTTCTATTATTTTTTTTTATTTATTTATCATTAATTTCTTTTATCTTAATTTATTTATCATTAATTTCTTTTATTTTATTTATCATTACTTTATTTATTATTCTTTTATATTTTTATTTATCATTTAATTTAATTTAATAAAAAATCTGAATTTTAAATTAAATTTCAATACCAAAGTTTTATATCATAAAGGTTAGGTTTGACGGATATATAAGTTAGGTGTAACTACTTAGTGCTAACCAATATATACGTTAGGTGTAACTAGCTATTGCTAAACAATATTAACGTTATGAATAACTAGTTAGTGCTAACCACTATTTACGGTTGAGTAACTAGTTAGCATTAACCATTATTTAGGTTATCATTGACTAATTTAAAGCAGCAGAGTAAGCAGTAAAGATATATGTTCTGTAGTCTTGTGGAATTCATTAGCTAGAGAGAGAGGCGAGATCACATGTACACAAGAGTTTTGGTTAGTTGTTTAATTTTGCTCTTAATAAACTAATAGAAACTTTACCCAATATATTGGTCAACACTACCGGTCATATAATTAGTAAAATGACCGGAAGTCTTCTTGTAGGGATATTAAAACCACAAATAATAAGAACAGCTCTGGTTGTGCGTTGCAAAAAGTATGGTTATTACTTATACTTATGCACGGCAATATCTTCACGCAACCGCATTCAGTAAACAAAAATACATGAAAATTATGTATGTAGCTGTTATTCAATACCCATGAATGTGTTTTGGTTATCTGCCATACATATAAAATATCCATGTTTAAAAAAATACCTTCAGTATTTTTGGCACTTCTGTGTAAAAATGAAAAAATTTTTTTTTAGCAAAAATGTGCTTTGATCACTAGCAAGTATGGGCCTATGTACATATTATTTATAATACATAAAATAAATTTGTCCGTAACATCAGCAGTACCTATATAAAACTACACGAAAGATATACATTTTTATAAAAAAAAATAGGACCACAAGGGGTGGGAAGGAGCAATTTCTGCTCTCCATAGCTATCTGACAGATTTTAATGAAATTTAAAACATAGATTCATATTTATATAGACACTTAAGCTATATATTTTGTTTTCTATGTATTGTTTTCAAACTATGACCACGAGGGGCAAATTGCATGTACATCTCAAGGACCATTGAAAAGGTCTGCGCAAGAAGCCTGATGATCATTGTTTATGTTCTTTTTAGTTGTCAAAAGTTGTTTACATTTTGCTTACATGTGCATGTATACGTTTATGGTATGCCACACATACACGTTTTTTCCTTTTGCTTTGTATATGTGGTAGTAAATTTTTGACAACTAAAAAGAATCGTTTTTTGTTTTTGTACAAGTAAGCAGACCTGATAGATGGACCTTGGTACATCTTTGATCGAATATTAAAAAAAAATCGTTAAAGAGCAATTGTAACACACATGAACAATAACATGTGACCTGAAAATTTGACAAGTCAGATGTAAAAAAAAATTCGTGTACATGTATCTTAAGCAAACGCTAAAAATACATGTTTTTAGTGGTTGTTTCACTCTTTCTTATTAGGACAACATACAAATCAATACTTACATGCATAAATAAAAACCCATATTTTCCGTCTCGTGTCACTTATCTATGCTATGTGCGTGTAACAGCGACAAGTGGCTCTACGATGTTTTTATTTTTGCGTGTAAAAAACCTTTACGCATCCGCACAATTTTTGTGCACTTCTGCACTTGTCGCTGTCACACTCACATATCATAAGTAGACGACACGAGATGGAAGATATTGATTTTTTGTATGCATGTAAGTATGGATTTGTATGTTGTTCTAACAATAAAGAGCGTAACCGCCACGTAATACATATAGCGGTTGCTTAGACTCCTTTCTGTAACAATTTAAAATACAAACATTTCTTTTAAATAAGTTGTTAAGGAGAGTTTTTTTTTAAATTTTATCCAGTGTATGTATGTAGTATATGTAAAATTACAAATTTAAAGTATGGAAAATAATCAAGAAATTTTGGAGATAATAAATGATGGAGTGTAAAAGCCATTGAAAAATCTGGAAGATGCATTATATGGTCTTGCTTGTACGAAATCCAAAAGGATGATTGAGGTATTTTAGAAGGGATCGTATGTTGCGGTACATGCACCACATTGCCCCTATCTCCCCTTGTTATCCTATTTTTTTAAAAAATACAAAGCTTATGTGTCTATATAAATATATAGATTCATTTCATTAAGATCTGTTAGATAGTTTCGGAGAAGCAGAAATTGACGCCAACCGCCCCTAGTAAAATAACAACGGTCCTAGTAAAATAAGCTTACCGTCTAAATCAAATCTTAAAAAGCTTTAAAATTATATTGATATTTTTCTGATTGTAAAAATATTTTGGTTTCTGTACCAATCGCGTCGGTGGGTTTTTTCTTTCTTTGAAAACACTTTTCTTAAGTAAGTAGAAATATTTAAAAAACAAGTAAAAAAAGTCTTGTTTTGCTGCAATTTATGTGTAAATAACCTCTACACATAAAAGCAAATGTGACAGTAGGTAAAATGTTTGGGTAAGAAGATGTGTTTTATTGATGTATTAATGAAACTTTATTGTTTCGCACTATGACCGAGCCCAAAGAGTTAAGCCTCAGTAAGCCTTTACTTTCTGTTCTGTTACGAACCAGCTGATTTGTTTTTGTTATTAAAAAACCTGTAAAATTGATTAGTTGTTCTGTTCTGTTGCGGTTCAGTTTGATAAAATCAAAAACTTGTAAAGTAATTGTAAGTGACCGCAAAATAAATAATAAAAATACATTAATTAAATTTTATTTCTTCAAATTTATGTGCATAAAAGTTATTGAAATAAAACAATGGATGGTGCAAAACTAATAAATTTGTCATAAATGGCTAATAAGTTGCTACAGAAAAAGTAACTTTTACAATTTTGAAACAGAACAGCACGGAACAGAACAGAAACAGAAAGTAAAGACTAATTCTGCCTTTAACCTTACTAATTTATGGTAACTATTTAACGTAACGTTGACCTGCCCCCTGTCCAGTCAAACGGTAGGCCGTCGTACTGTTCAATTAGGAACTTGTGTAGAATTTGCAATTAGGGAAAAAGTAGTTAATCGCGAATTTTTTTCAATTTGTTTAGACGAAAGCACTGACATAAATGATCTGTGTGAACTTGTAATTTGTATTCGATGCGTAGACAGCGAATACACTATTTTTGAGTCAATGTTTACTTTAGAATCATTTTATGGAAATGTAACTGGCACGTTGTTGTATGATGTTGTCAGAGAAAAGCTTCTTTCCATTGTAGACATAAACTAATTTGCTGGAGTCTGCACAGATGGAGCCAATGTAATGTTGGGCAAATATAATGGACTTATAGGCCAATTAAAAAAACACGAATTTGCAGTTCATAATTTTCACTGCATAATTCATCAGACCGCTCTTGCTTCGAAATTCATAAATGATATCCCAGCTATGAAGACAGCAGAGGATATAATAAATAAAATTCGAGGCGGACATCAAGCGCTTACCCACCGAAAATTTGTAACCTTTTTAAAAAACAAAAATGCTGTGAATTGTGACCTGAAAATGTTTACAGAAGTTCGATGGCTTATTCGCGGTGATTGCCTGAATAGACTTTATGATTTAAGAGAAGAAATTCTTCAGTTTCTAGAAACTGAGAAAATAGAAAAAGTTTTAGTCCAGTGTTTAAAAGACAATAATTTTATTTTAGACTTAGCTTTTTTGGCAGACCCGACAAGTATGTTAAATGAACATAATTTGGAATTGCAAGGAAAGGAACGCAATATATGCGACTTGTCAAAAATCATTCACAATCTTAAAACAAAACTTTATCTAATTTTTTCCCCAAATTAAAAGTGGTGATTTTTCCAACTTTCCAAAAACTTCACTTGTTTACAGAAATCTCGAAATCGACAAAAGATATGAATATGCCGAAATATTTGAAACACTTTTCAATAATTTTCAAGACAGGTTTCAAGATTTTGTAATTTTACAACCGTTTTAAATCAGCGACATTGAATTGGTAAAGAATTGCTACAAATTTTTTATCAACACAAAAAATTTTTAATTTTGTACCTTTGTGTTATACATTTTATAATATATATTACTAACATTTTATTTCGGCTGTAAATAAATGCATTCTCTCAATTTGCTTACTCTCTGGTACTCACTAATACACAACCAAAAAAATTTTGGAAATCCCTGTTTTACATTTTAATCGTCATCGAGACTGCTGTCAGTGAACACATAAATTGAAATTATTGCGATATATTAATAGGTGCGTTTGAGTACTTTTGCAGTAAAATGCAGTAAATGAGTAAACTGAAAAATTTGCTCTCACAAAAAGCTGTTGTGCAAAAAAGTACGCGAACGCAAAAATTGTAAAAATTCGTAAAATAAAGGCAACAGCTGATGGCAAATAATTGAAGTGTTGAAAAATGTTTACACTTTTGATTACTTAACTCGTTTTCTTATCGGTACTCGACTAAAAACTTTTTATAACACGAAAATTTTTGGAAAATACAAACAAAATGTTTTATTTAATCTTTCATATTTGTTTGTTTTTAATTTTATTTGATTTTACTAATTTGTAGCGGGTTATATTATTTAAAAGAACATCAATAATTTTTTTGCTATTAATTACTTAAGTCCCCTAATACTTCATTCACACTTTTACAACTTAAAAAAATTAACTTAACAAAAAAAATTTCAAAAGTTTGTATTTAGCCAAATAAATGCTTCATAAACAAGATTAATTTATTATTAGTAATTCACTTTTTGTTTTGGTTTAATTTTTATTTCAACTTTTCTTTTATTTAACAAATTTTTCACAATTTATATGCATTTTATTTGTTACTTTTGTTTGTTTACCTTTTGGAACATATTTTTTTTTGATTAACTAAATTTTACTGCAAAAATTTCTGCAGTAATAATTTGTAAATACTCAGACAAGAACTGTCACTTTACGCTCTCAATTTGTGTTCTCATTTACTGTATTTTGTTTACTCGAACACAATTTCGTAAAATGCAGTAAAGTTCAGTAAAAAATAGTAAAACTTTTGTGTTCTCGAACGCAGCTAATGATGTCAGCCGAAAAGTATTTTATGTTACAAAATGCTTTTGATGACATGCAATGTCTTATTTGTCATCAGACATTTAAAAAAACATGGGTATACCATGGAGTATTTTTACTACTACTCCTTTGTAGTCCAAAGCCGGGTTATATGGTCCTGCCTTAGGACATCGTAATGTTAAATATACCATGTTTTTACCATACGTTTGGGTTACTGTTGGACTAGTCCTGGTCACTTGTGGGCTACATTTTACACGCGTGTTTGGACTAGTCCTATTATTTGCAAGGTTGTTATGGGTAATGGTATGTATGTGTGTGGCTTTGATCTTTACCCATGTATGTCCATACATGTTTTCTCACTAATATTGAAAGAGTACTTAAAATTATACTTTTGTCATTCTCTGATGGTTACTATAGTAAACTACCATAGGCTGACTAATGGTAAGAAGTTGCTTAGGTGTTTGGAACAAAAGTGTAAAAACCGCTCACCCAGTTGACCAAAAAGGATGCGGTCTTTGAGTGGACACATGAGTTGTTCTGATACATTTCTAGGTCTGAGGGAGTCGTTGAAAAATCCACTTGTGTTGGCAATATACAGTCCATTTCATGAGACAGGCAAATTTCATCCGGTATTGTATTTTTCAAAGACTAGTTCGCCATAGCTTTGAACTTGAGACCTTGGCTTTTATTTATGCTTTGGAAAGATTTGTTTGAATGTTTTTAGGGGATACTCTTTTCACTGTAGGCACCGACTGTAATTCTTTGACATTGACTTTAAATAGGAGGCAGATAAATCCAAGAATTGCTAGGTGGACTCTCGAAATGGAGAATAATTATTATAAGATTAGGCATCGCTCGATATCGATAATGATCGCTCACGTTGACGCACTTAGTTGGGCACCTATGGTGGCGGCAATCGATGGAGGGGATGTGGACTTGGATATTTAAGTAGCCCAGTCGCGTGATGGGAAAATTCAGTCAATATTGGGGTCTAATGGGGATAATGAATTAGTGCTTAGACGTGGTGTAAGCAATCAAATGCAGTTGTATGTACTACGAAAATGATTTTAATGCCATTTTAAAGAGAATACTTGGAGCTACAAACCATATATGTACATATATTTTTTTTTAAGATATGAATTTTTTTCATTGGCAACCTTTAAAACATAATCTTAAAATAGAATTTTAATATTGTACTTTTGAGTCACAAGTATACCACTGGATTCAGCGTTCCCCAATTAGGTAAAATGCAAGCTGCTCGGCTGGTCTGATTTTTACAACTAGCACAGTGCACTTATTGCTCAAAATTACAATATTAAAATTCTATTTTAAGATTATTTTTTAAAAAAATGCTAAAGAAAAAAAATCATATCTTAAAAAAGAAAAATAACACCTCCTTCAAAGTTTCAGGATTTTAAAAGAAAAGCTTGAGGTATTATATAAAATAAAATTAGCCAAATAAAAAAAATAAGTTTTTGCCTTAGTCCGTTTTTACAATTTAATTTAATGCAGATTAGAGATGAGCGATCCCGTGATTTTTAAGGAACATCGTGATTAGTGAACCTGATTTTAAAATCACTGTTATTTAAAACTGTGATTGTGATCACAACTTTTATTTTTGTTCTTGGATATTTGAAAATTTTTTGTTATGGAGTTTGACAAAGAAATAAGGCAACAAAAACGATCACCTGTTTAGTTGGACATACTTGAACAAATAAACATTGGCTGTAAAAAAATTCTAAAAAGGAAGAAGAGAGAACAAAAGAAAAAATAGCAACAATTATACCATGTTCGCACGACAGCGTTTTTTCGTAATTCAATCTCTCATTCGTAATCCACAGCCTAATTATGATCCAAATTACATAATTCGTCATACAAAATTTTGAGAGCGGATTATCTCATTTGTACGTAATTCAATTTTTATTACCCTGTGGATTACTTTAAAATCAATGTGATCTCTAACTTTTATCGGTTTTTTTCCATCAATAGCTGTCAAAGCACTAAAACACAAACAAAATATAACATAAAGAAAGTAAACAAATGTAAAGGAAGTAATTTTATAATATAAAATTTAATGGAATCCAAAAAAGAAAATAAATATTTTATTTGTATGTATTTCTTTTAAATAATATGTTTTACTTACTTTTTCTTTCCATTCGTAATACAAGTAACCGCAAACAGACAATTAAATTTAGCAATAAACACAATTAACAAAAAAAAGAAGAAGCATATAAACTGTCAAAACCGATTAGGAAAATGCCGTGCGAACATGGTAATTCAAATAAGTAATTAAAACAGAGAGCGAAGTAATCCAAAGCACCGTGCGAACATGGCATTACATTCATGAGTGCAAAAAACGCTATTACCCACACAAACAGTGAAATATCATAAATTTGTGTATGAAACAAAATAAGAAAATAACAACTTAGCAAGTACCTGTTACTTAACAGATTTGGTCACAACTGTGATTCGTGATTTTTCAGTAACAGTGATTAAATCACAGGTACGGAAATATCGCTCATCTCTAATGCAGATACTAGCTGCCCCGGCAAACGTCATATAAGTTTAAGAAAGAGAAATAAAGCGCTTTATACAATGATCGGCGATGGAAAAAAACAATAGCTATTTATTTATATATTTTTGTTCGTTGCATATTGAAAAGTTAAACACAAAAAAGTAATGTATTTTTTTACTGAGGTATGAAAATAAAACAGAGATTATCAATTTTTATTACGAAGAGCAATTGCGTGTACGATAAACACAGATAAACTCGATGGGTTGCGCATATCAAAGCCGTATCAACATCGTTGCAATTGAGACGTCTGTGGCAATCATCGAACTTGGTTGCAGCAAAGCTTTTTCGTCTCGGAATTTACCATTCAAAATAGTAGCTTCAATAACGTTAAATTTGTCAAAAAAAAATACATAAACAAAAGAATCGGGTAATTAATTAAGAAGGTATAAGAGGGGGTGCTTTTACCCTTTTTGCTCTATTTTACGCAGTAAATGTTAAAATGTATAGCCTTTATTTTCTTGAAGACTTAAACTATCATCGGATAATTTATTAAGAAGCCATGGGTAGAGGGAGGTTTTGCCCCTTTTGCCCTATTTTACTCCCAAATTGTTGAAATTTCCAAAAAAATGCATATCTTAAAGTTGCTTTAGATATTAACGTGTCCGCATTCCAAGTTTTAAGAAAACCGGTCGATTTGAAGAAAATATAGGTTGTGGTAGCGTTTACCCCTCTTGTCCTATTTCACTCCCTAAATAATAAAAATTATAGTCTATAGTTCCTTGCAGATGTTACACTCTTTGCCTACCAAATTTCAAGAAAATCGGTTGATTAGCTAAGAAAATATTGGGAACTTTTACCCGTTTTTCCCTATTTTACTCCCTCTAGCAATATGAAATATACATTAAGATCTATTCCGAATGTCATTGTACACATAAGCCATTACGATGGTTTGTTATCTTCTCAAGCGACAATAAAAAATTATAATATGGAAAATGAAAGCATTTTGTTGATATTTGTATGGGAAAAATATATAGGAAAATCTTAATGCCATATCTACGGTAAAACTGTGTCGATTTTGTGCAAACTTCACTTAAACCATCTACAGACTATCCCCAAAGTACCCTTAAATTTTGGTTTAAATCGGTCGACCCGTTTTCGCAGTTAGTGGTGACATCAAAGTGTACACTTCTTTTTATTCATAAAGATGTCTTAAATAATTCATTTTTAAATCGACGTGCTTCCATCTTTCCGGCGATAACACAAATTCCGAGAGATCGGTTATTCAAATTACGAAATAATATCGTCGCAAGAATTAAAGAACGCTGTAACTGACAAAACATAAAATGTTCACCAGAGCCAAAAAAAACCTGTATGAAAGAAAGTAGAAAAAAAATCATATCACAAAAACTATTCAACTTAGGAACATGATTTTAAAAACTTATTTTTATTTTTTCTCCCTTAATATATTGGCAGTAAACATTTACTCTCAATTCTATTTTTCCCGGTGATTCTGCGGCTTACAGCAAATTATTGTTTTTTTTTTTTGTTGCGTAAGTGAATTTTTTTTTATCATACAAATATGGGACCGGTACCAATCGACGCAGTATTTTTTTCTGATAAAAATGGTGCAAAAAAACGTATTTTCGATTTTTTGTCAGTTACAGCGTTCTTTAAATCTTGCGACGATATACACTTCGTTGATAATATGGCAGTTACTGAAAAAGAGAAAGAAAACAAGCTTTGGAATGTTCGACCTGTTATTGACGTTGTTCTAAACAGATGTAAATTAATTCCAAAGCCCAAAAAATGCAGCATAGACGAACAAATGATACCTTTTTCGGGAACAACCAGCTTCAAGCAATATGTTAAAGGAAAGCCTTATCCAGTTGGATTGAAACATTTTGTTTTTACGTCTCCTGATGGATTAGTATTAGATTTTTTTATATACCAAGGCGCCAAAACATGGCCTGATGGAAAATAAATAAACAATTGGGAATTGGAGGCTCTGTTGTTGATAAACTTGCAACCGACTTGAGCAAGGGTAGCGAAATTTTCATTGATCGATATTTTACTTCTATTAACTTGCTACATCTTTTGGAAAAAGGCATATTTGCTACAGGAACAAATCAATTAAATAGAATGCCAAAGGACCTCGTTGCAAAGCTTTCCCCAGACAAAGCCATGCTTCGCAAGGGCAGATGAACTTTCGAACAGTTTGTGAGAGAAGATCAGAAAATTCCTGTCATCAAATGGATGGATAGCCGATCTGTCGTAATGGCTACGACATCAGTTGGGGCGCGTCCAATTCAAACTGTTCGCCGATAGCCCAAATGCCATCTCACGATATAACAAATGTATGGGAGGTGTAGACTTAGGAGACAGACACATTTCGTATTGCTGCATCGCTATTAGAACCAAAAAGTGGCCTTCTGAAGTATTCTGGCACTTAATAGATCTTGCTCTATGTAACTCTTGGGTGATGCACAAAAAAGATAAATACGCTAGCGGTGAAAATCGTAAAAAAATAATGGATTTGTTAGAATTCAAGTTATATGTTACTGATTGCCTGATGCAAATAAAGAGACTGAAATAGAAGAACCCTCTGAAGATAAAGTGGAATTTATGCGCTGCTGTAAGGAAGGGAGCAGCCAAAAAACCCGATTCAAATGTATTTCTTGTGGAGTTTTTCTGTGCATTACTAATGCACATATTGCTGGTTTGCGCACTTTACACTAAAAAACTGCTTTCGAATACAAGGTTACTCTATGTACGATACAAAACATCCCAGTGGCAAAGCATGTGGTGGTGCAGCTATAATAATTAGGAATTTAATTAGCCACTTCTTAATGCCGGAATATTAAGCTGCTCACATTCAGGCCTCATCAATATGCCTCTCGGCCACAAACATCACAATATCTTCCATATACTGTCCCCTAAGACCAGGGATGTTAGATGTGACGATTTTACGTCATTTTGACGATTTTTTTCGATGAAATTACCAAAATGACGATTGACGATTTTTGATGTAGAGTCACTAATGTTTTGACGATTTAATCCCGTCAATAAATTTACTTTAAACTTTAAGCTGGCATCAATTTTATAACACCTTAATCTGGCAAGCAGGTTTGGTACATAGATGTGACGATTTTTTTGTCATTTTTTTGAGAAAATACAATAATATGACGATTTGTTGACTAAAAGTAATAGTGTTATGACGATTTTCTGGCATCGATAAAACACATAAGAAATATTTACAATTATATTGAAAACAGTCCAAAACTTGAAAATTTTTCGAAAAACATACAAAAATTTTTGGAAACTAAACAAAAAAATTCCTTCCCCATCACAAACTAGGTGGATTTAATTAGAAGCATTAGTAATTCAAATTCTACAATTATAAATGCCACCGATACTGCAAAAAATATACGCTAGAGCCCTAATTTGCGTCTGTTCTTTTTGGTCCACTTCTTAAAAATTGGCTTAACCCGCTTTGCGTTTTTATGATTTCGATTTGCTTCGCTACATACGATGAAGTCATAATCACATGTGAAGAATTTTTCTATTTGTGTGTAAAAAGGCAAATCCCATTTAATTTTTAATAAGAAGTTGTGTAGAAAAATGAGTGCAATGAGAATAAAATGAATTAGTTTGGAACTAATATTAGACGTAATAAAACGTTTCAAGTCGGTTGATATAGACAGAATCCTTGGTTTTTAGCACCTTTAACAATAAAAACAATTTGCAATAGAGATAGCGCTAGAAGTTAATCATTTAAAAATAGCTCGAGATAAAAGCAAATGAGATTTTATTTATTATTTAATATTTTTCTGAATATGGATAAATCAAATAAAAAATATTTTTGCTATGCATTTATGCAAATATATTTTTTATTATGTTTTCTTTTTAAATGCTAAATATGTATATTCAGCTCACTTGCTGAAATAAATAGAATAAAACTAAGCCATATCACTTTCTTCTTCATAAATAGAATTTCTTGCTAAAAATTTTTATTTTCGAACCAATCCATACAATAAATTGTCTTTAATTTGTAAAATTTGTATATTTGACGTTTTGTTGACAATTTTGTTCAATTTTCGTGACGATTTTGACGAATTTTGTTAAAACTTTTGACGATTTTTGAGGAAAATTGTCAAACAACCCTGCCAAAGACACAAAATAACTGATGATCAATTCATTACTGCCCGTCTATACCAGAGATAAATATTGCGACATATATTGCAGTAAATGTCAAAATTATGTTATCTTTAATGTAGACAGCAATTTTTTGTACATATTTATTGCTAACAATTTATGTTGCAATAATTGTTAGTTCATTTTCGTTGACAATTATTGCTTACAAAAAACGTCAATTTGGTTGTCAGTTGAAAAAAGAGGAAAAAGGAAAAAAAAATAGAAGCAAATTGTGTGAGAAAGAAATTAAGTTTTTGAAATTGCAGCAAATTATAATTGTAGTAAAATAATTAAATTAAAAAATTAAATAAACACCAAAATAAAATTGCAAAAATTATAATGTTTTCCTTATTCGATCTTTATTGTTAAAATTAATATTAATTTGTTTAAGTTCGAGTTCTTTTTTATATAAAAATATTAATTTTACATTAACAAAAATAATAAAATTAATATAGTTGTATTAAAAATGACCTCAAGCTTAAACAAATTCATATAAATTTAAATAATAAAGTCGAATAAGAAAGAATTTATATTAATAATAATAATTCTTGTAAGATACCGCCATTTTTTACACTTCACCTTCTTTCTTGATTTTTTCAAACTATGAGTTAACATAAATACGTTTTCCCATGCCTTTAACATAAGCTGAGCAATAATAAATATAGCTCTGTTATTCTGCCGACGTTATTGCCAAATTGCTGAGATAATAATCTTTAGTGTAGATCTAGGGTTACTTTTTACAAAACGATAGGCAATAAATTTATAGCGGGGCTCACGACTTTCTACTCCGAAGGGTAGACAGCTATTTAAAGCTGTCTCATCTCTTATACTCAACATTATATCGACGGCCCACTTATTGGCCTTCAGATCTAAAAAAAAAACTCCCGATTTAATAGATTTTGCAGTCATTAAGAATATCAGACGCGATCAGCTTACTACAGCCTCTTTGTTCGACCTATCGTCAGACCACTCTCCCACTATTATAACAATGTTACATTTTCAAAAGATCGAAAAATTTTTTGGTTTCCCTAATAGACATACTAACCACGTACCGCAAAATATTTCGCTTAAATCCGATAATGAAATACAAGATGCTATAAACATATTCTCTGAAACATTATCAACCGCAGCTAAAGTAGCTACACCTTTTAAAAATTACAACGGCACAACAAATAAATTCTCAACAACTATTCAAAGCCTAATAAAAGAAAAGAGAAACCTTAGAAGACAATGGCAAATACACCGCTCTCCTGCCTTGAAAAGTCAACTAAACCATTGTCAAAGAGCCCTTCATAGTGCTCTTTTGGAAGAAAAACAATCAGCTCTAAGGGCATATTTAGAAGGGCTAGAACCAACAAAATCCACGGATTATAGTCTTTGGAAAGCCACCAATAGACTTAAAAACCCGATTAAATGCGAGTGTGCTATTCGTTATAGCGATGGAAAATGGGCTAGGTCCCATAACGACAAAGCTGAAGTTTTTTGGCGATCACCTCGAAAAAGTGTTCACGTCTAACATCTCGAACTCGAAGACCGTGTTGTTTCTCCAATGAAAATTCGTTTCTCGTCCTTAACTTCAGTAATCAAAAAAAAATTAAAACAAATAAATCCCCTGGCATGGACAAAATTTCAGGAAAAATGATTCGTAAACTACAAACATCTGCTCTTAGGCTTATTTTATTTATTTTCAATTAAATCCTGCGAACTGGTTACTACATTGGTTACTAAATCCAACAAAGTGTGCACATGTCACTTTCACCTTGAGAAAGGGCGACTGTCCCAAGCTAAAGATTAATAACATCCCTCAACAAAATCATATCAAATATCTTGGTATACACCTCGATCGTCGCCTTACCTGGTCACAACATATTGAATCCAAATCCACACAGCTCAAACTTAAAACACTACAGCTTCAGTGGCTTCTTTGCTCTCATTCTGCTCTAAACCTTAACTACAAGGTTCTACTCTACAAAGCTATTATTAAGCCAATATGGACCAATGGTATCCAACTATGATGAATAGCTTCTGCTTCTAATATAGAGAAACTACAAATACAAAATAAAATATTGCGACAAATTACTGGTGACCCATGGTATATTAGAAACGAGAATATTCATAAGGACCTTAATATTCCATTTGTTCGCGACGAAATAAAAACCTTCTGCTCCAAATATGCACGAAAACTGGCAACTCATTCGAATCCTCTTGCACAGGATCTACTGTATTTAAATGGACATATTCGCCTCAAGAGGGTCGACACTTTTGCCATCGCGCAACTGCATGGAAGATGACCAATTTACGACACAATAAATTGAGAAATTATTAATTATTTTAAGACTTTAATACTTATTGTTATTTTTTTAATATAGAAAGATCCAATAAATAAATTGAAAGTTAAAAAAAAAATACTAATGAGCGTCAATGTTTTATGGAGTTCCACACATAATTAATAATTTTTTTTGAATAATTTGAAAAAGAGATACACGATTAATTTTGAAATCAATATGAATAAAAAATGTATAATTTGCACTTAATATTCTCTCGTCCTTAAACTCAAATAAATATGTTTTTTCACTTAGTTTGATGATATTAGTCTAAAAAAACCAGTTTTCCGAATACTTTTTATTTTTGTCTCGGGACTGAGGAGGTTAACAATATAAACCTATAGCAAGAATTATCGCTGATAATTTGTTTTAATCGAAGCACGTCCAAAACGAAATGACCGAAAGAACTGTAAAAAAGTTTCAATTTGACAGCAAAATCCCCATCTGAAAAAAGTTTCAGTTTAACAGCAAAATCACCATCTACTAAATAGTCCGAACTAAGCCTAAACATTTGGTTCGGATAGGTGAGCCCGTTCTTGAGTTATAGAATTACAACGAAAAGTGGCATTGATTTTTTTTATATATAGATAAATTTAAAAAAAAAATTTTTTTTTCAAAATACATATATGGTTTGTAGCCCCAAGTATTAAAATCATCTTCGTATATAAAGTAGTTTTCGAGATATTGAAGAAATAATCTCAACACATTTGGCTAATTCGGCGAAATTATTACATTTTAAATATGACATAACTTTTGAAAAAAAAAATTTTTTAATTTTTTTCCGTTCATATATGTTCCATACAGTATAAAAGGAACCTTCTCACCAAATTTCATTAAAATCGAAAGGGGTCGGGTCCCACTCTTGGTCGATTTGGCATGGAATTACCCATATGACTGGATATTTGCTGCAGCTCTTTTGGTGAAAGCACAAAGAAAACTACATTTTAAGTTTCAACCTTCAAAGCGAATGCTAATAGATAAAAAAAAGGAGAAGGAACTCGGAAAAATGCATGACATTGTTCCAGATATACTTCCTATCAATGTGGGGGT
Source organism: Pollenia labialis (assembly GCA_949318255.1). Lineage (NCBI taxonomy): Eukaryota > Metazoa > Arthropoda > Insecta > Diptera > Polleniidae > Pollenia > Pollenia labialis. Next base: position 64,456,889 of record OX439141.1, read on the forward strand.
TAACCCGAAAAATGATTTAAGAATAATTATATCACTTGGGGAAAATTGCAAAGAAAATAAAGACTTGCAATTTTATATTCTTGGAGAATAATAATATTGAATATGTAACGGAAAAAACAATGACGAGTAGACTGAAAGAAAAGATTTCAATTTATTTGTTGTTGTTTTTTAACACAGCAGGTGGGAGATAAACAGCACCAATTTTGAGAAATTTACAGCAGACCGCAAAAATTTTTAATTTAAAAATTTGCATTTGTCCGAATATTTTATATAACTCTAAGTCCCCTTTTAGACAGGCAAAGTTTACTTTGACAAAGTTTTTTTAATTCTCTTTTAAACTTTGTTTGGTGTTTAGAGACACAAAGTTTATTTTGACAAAGTTTTGTTTTCTTTTGTTTGAATATATTATGTAAACAGCGATTCCAGAATGATTAATTGATCATATTTTTGTATTTTTTTTTTTTGACAAAAATACCATTTAAAATTTTTTTTCTAAAATTATGATTGTTTTATTTTTACAAATAATAATTTACTTTAAGTTTGATAAACGTAGTATAAACGAGACTAAAATACAAGTCAATCATGAGAATGATTTTCGCAAAATAATAACCAAATTTGAAGCACTTAAAAAAAACTTTTATACATACCAACTGAAGAGCAGTAAAGGTCTTCAGGTAGTGATTAAGGGAATTGACTCATGTGTGGACCCTGAAGAGGTAAAAACATTCCTAGAAGAAAAAGGCTTCAAAATAAAACATGTAGTAAATATTAAAAATAGAGAAAAAAATCCCCAACCACTTTTTCGAGTGGAGTTTGAACCCGGCGACGTAAAGCTTAAAAAAAACGAAACGCATCCTATTTACAATTTGAAATATATTCTCTATAGAAGAATAACTATAGAAGAGCCACACAAAAGAAATGGTCCCGTTCAATGTTTAAACTGTCAAGAATATGGTCATACTAAGGCATACTGCTATTTACCCCCTGTTTGTGTAGTATGTGGTGAATTACATGGTACAGTTCTCTGCGATAAGTCTAAAACCGACCCCAACGTAAAAAAATGTAGTAACTGTGGCGGCAATCACACTGTGTTACGGACCGGTTTTCTTGGCGAGGATTCCGTCTAGCTCACACTAAACTCTCAGGAGGTTCCAACCCTCCCGCCAAAAGCGTATCCTAACAAAAAAATTAACAGGAAAATAAAACAACCGGAAACTACAAACAACAAATGATACCACATTAAACAAATCATAGGGACAGATGTTATTCCCCTCATGCCCTCCCAACCTTGTCGCGAATACGTTCCTAATATTTATATAGCGACCCAAACTCCACCAGACCTCTTCTCCACTTACCTTTCCATCACATCCGGTTCCCCTAATTTAAATTTAAGCCATCATGTTTTCCTTTTTCTTAGGTTATTTAATACAAAACATACTTTATTAAAAAAAACCTATTATTACTACCAATAATCTTATGCTACGATATTTCTTATAAATAACAAATATTCTTAAAATTCCTATTAGTTCTTAAATTAACAATATTTCTTTTACTATAAGTTTTGTTTCTTTTTCTAAATATCTATATATATATATCTCTTAATTCAGTTAATTAATCCTGATTTCAATTTCTTTTTTTATTATATATGTAATTACCTGATTAGAACTCAAGCTACTTTTACTAAAACTCATTTATTAAACTCTTGTTAACGCTCAACTTTCCTCTCACCTAAAGGAGCTCCCTGAGGTAATCTTTTCTTTCCTGTCACTCTACAGGCCTTTTCTTTTTACTTATTTAGTTTTTTTTCAATACCGCTTTTCACTTAAGCTCTTTGTAACTACCTTTTTTTTATAATTATATTTTCCTTTGATCTTAAATTTTTTCTGATCTTTATATATATATATATAAATATTTAATTTCAAATAATCTAAATTCTTTTTTTTTTTTTCCCTAGTTTCTAATTTTTTTTCTATTACTACTTAAGGGATGATTTTTTTTTTCTTTTAAATATATATGTATAAAACACGTAAACTAACTACACACTTTCCGAATTCTTACACCTTTATAACACTTACACAATTCTCTAAATACTTAAAATAATTTTAAACTAGAAATAATTATTATAATTTTAATATAATTAAATCTGTTTTCTTAAAATTTTTTTTCCAGGATTATGCTGTTAATTCAATATTTTAATATCTTTTCAAATTTATATTTTTTCTGGTTTTTTCTTCCTTGAGACGTTTGATAATAAAACCTTATCTATTATACAAATATTGCCAATTGAATTTGGATTTTTTTGTTTTTTCTTTCTTTATATAATTGAAAGTTAATGGTTTGTATCTACCAATTTTGCTAAGCGGTAAATTTCGCACTTCCGAGGACACTTTTGCTTCGCTCAAATATAATTTTAAAAATTTGTTACCTGGCTATAATCCCCGTGTGGTTTTGGGAAAGTTCGTCCACACCCTTCACTGAACACGTCCTCGAGAGAATAGCCAGCTATGTGGAACAATAAAATAAATTCTCTTTACTGCCAGAAATATTCACAAGATATTTATATTCATCTCAAATTCTATTCTTTGAAGTTTTGCAAAACATCATTTATTTTCCACACCAGTGGTTATTTTCACAAAAAAAACTTCAATAAAACAGGATTTGTTTCTGAATATACTGCACTACTTTGTTTGAACACTTTTGCCTGACTTACGTTTTTTTTATTTTTTTGATTAAATTTAATTTTTTCCTATTTCCAATAAAATGTTCGCACAAACTGCGTTAGTTAACTTTCATGTTACTTTTTCCACTTTAAATTCAAGATTAATATTTTTCCACAACTGCACTAACGTCTCACTTTTGAAATTTTCTTTACTAATGATCCAATATATTTTATTTTGCCAGCTTAAATACTTGTTACTTATTTACATACTCGCGGTCTCTTCCTAATTTCCCTATTTACTTTTCCGCGGTATTTTCCAAACTTCTCTCATATACTACCTTAACAAAATTTACCACAAAAACTTATATAATCATTTTCCCCTTTGGCGCCTTTTAAAATATCATATAATATTAAATATAACTACTACAAAAAAAAACTTCTTTAGATTTTCGCGCCTATTACTACCTTCTCTACCCCGCATTAATATCGCCAGACGAATACAATATACATAGTAGGTCAGCCCGCAGCTCTATCACATCTTTTTCTATCTCGCTCCGCTAAGTTTATTTTCCTTAACTGCTAATAAATATTAAAATTATATATATAATTTAATCCCGCAGCATAGGCCAAAACCAACAACATTGCGTAACATTTACCACTGCCAGTATCAGGCTCTCATGAAAATTAGTTGGTACATTTAATTCATTCATAACTTTAAATAAAATTTATTTCAAATATTAATTTTCAGTTTTGAATGAAAAGTCCATCCCTGAGTAGTTTTACTATATGTATTATCGTTGCCAACCCAATGTGAGTATTTCGTACTACCGTTTCTACACTACACTTATACACACACATACTTAGATACTCAGCTTATCTTTTCATTATTCGTCTGTCATCATCAAATCCACATGTAAGTACAATAAAAATTTTAATATTTCCATTTTTCTTTCTTTTCCCCAGGTTTCCCGGCTAATTTTCAAGGAACTTAACCAGGACATTCGCGTAAGTATTCAAATGTATCGTTCCTAAAAAAACTACCTGTATTTCCATACATTTAATGTTTATTCTTCTCCTTTTTTTCAGCTTACAAAAAACAACACAACAAATTAACAAATACTAACCCCAAAAAAAACAAAAAAAAACTACTAACAACATAATATGCAACAACAATTTGTCTCACTGAGACCCGGGCAGGAGGTAGTGTCTCCATTGGCCGCAAGCCCCCCTCAATATGTATAAAACCACTGGACAAGGGCCGGAGTAGTGGCTCCAAAGTATATTGCCCCTCCATGTCCAATCATTTTTAAAATCCATCGGGGTATCGGCCGGAGTGGTGGCTCCAAAAAAAAATTCGCCTCCCCCTGAAAAATTATAAATAAGGGATGACTTAACCGGGCTTTTACAGCCGCATCCCGACAGGTTCACTACAGCCCGTCTACGCCAAAATTTTTCTCCGCTACATTCGGCATGTGTACCTCGTCCGCAACAAAACTCCGTTGCTGCTAAGTTACCGCAGAAGAAACGGTGTGCGGAATCTTTAGCCGAAAACAGCCCAACGTGGGGAACTCCCCGACCCTGGGATAAGAGTCTCATCTCCACAAACTTAGCCGGGCAATCAAAAAAAAATATTTTTTGCATTTTCTGCAGTGTTGCCAGGTAATTTCTTTCCACAAAATTTTCGTTTGTCTTCCATTTCAGACAATAATCAGCTTAAAAACGACCTGCATACTTAAGCACCTGTATAAATAATATACCTATATATCTGATTAAAATAGAGTCCCTGAATGGATACATTCAAACGGTCTAATTTAGCTCATACCCTCGGGGTTTTAGTTTTCATTTCCAAAGATGGTAATTTAACTATTTGTCCGTGAAATCTAGCAGTTTTCAGACACGTATAGCGGGAATCTAGCGACTTTGCTCATCCAAAACAAGCTCCACAAGGTAGTATAACCCAGCCAGTATAGAAAATTACGTAGTGAAACGCTCTTAAAAATACATGTATGGTAACTAAATGAAAAGAAAACCCCTTCTGTCAATTCCGTTCGTAGGTTTCCAATAGTGTAGATTTTTATGATAGTCGATTACGATTAGAACACGATATTAGGACTATTTATATTTATAAACCAATTAGTGGTTTTTTCCTTACATATCATACCTTTCTTTAGTCCATAGATTCTTTCTACTATTATTTAATTTTTCTCTTTCTTTTTTCTAAGGAAACCTGATAAAAAAAATATAAAAAGCAGGTTTACCCGCTCGATATTGGACAACACGTTAGATGCGTTTACTGTGGTCATACCTAGACTTCATCACTCTTCCGAACTCCTTTTCGCGAGGCAAAAGCAGAACGTAGAGGCAAACCCCATTTTTTTTTTTCTTAAAGTATCTTGTTACTGGGCTTTTGCCAGTAGTGCACAACAGTGCGAATTAAATCGAACGCCCCTTAGAGGCAAAATTAAATATTTTTGGATCCAAGGAATCCACGTCAAAACAATCGGGTCACGCCCCTATTATTCTCTCCATCGCCCAGGAAACTATCCAGCTTGACCACTGTCCTCTGAGACATTTTTAAAAAATAAAAACGGATCAGAGGATGTATGAATCTAACCTGCTCATTGTATCTCACGGGAAGTATTACTTTACAAGCACGAATTAAATAAGAATGTTACTTTGTGATCCTTCTTTCTTTTTTTCAGATTTATAATCTCACGCTTATAGACTGGCACAACATGGACTTAAATTATATTGCACCTTACTAACAGCTAAAAAAAATGGGACTTATCACAACATTAATATCACAGATTTAATATGCCTTTATTGCGGTTCCTTATACCTAATTATTGCACTCATGGACTAATCAAAGGTATGTTAAAAAAAACTTTCCAATGTAATGTACTATTCATACTAGTAATCGCGGATTTATTTAAAGTTTTGTCATAATAAATACATTTTATGATAAAATAATCTACGCTATCAGGTACTGTGTTCTAAGTATTTGTTCATAGTTGGTATATAGTAAATATTGCATACAATCCCTACGGCTTCAAATTTAAATTTCGCTATTTCCTAAACTTTAATATCCTTAACGTGGTATGTTCCTATAGATTTTCCTTGCAATGTTTCTAATTCATACATGTTATTTCCTACGGGCCTAACTACTCTACATTTTAAAAACTTTCGGCAAAATTTTGCATTTCTGTTTTTCGAAAAATCACTTAATACTGTGTTCCGGCGGTATACTTCTTGTCCTGGGTTAAATATAACATTTCTTGCTCTCTTGTTGTATCTTTCTGCACTTTTCTCGTAGGCTTTTTTCATGTTCTGTTTTATCTGTTCCCTGATAATATCCAACTTTTCGCTCCGTTTTAACTCCAAAATTTGATGATCAGTTAGAGATTGTAATTTTCTTCCCAATTTATATTCAGCTCCACTTGAATACATGTGGTAGCCAAAGAGGGCGAAAAACGGGGTATAGCCAGTTGCTGAATGTACTGATGTTCGCAGGGCACATTCAATTTCGGACAAGTACAAGTCCCAATCTCTGTGGTCGTCTTTTAGGTAGGCACGAATTGCGGAAAGAACAGATTGATTCACCCTTTCACTGGCGTTACTCTGTGGAGAATAGACAGCAGTTTTTAGGTGTTGTATTTTGTAAGTATGCATTAAATTTTGAAAACTCTTCGCGATAAATTGAGATCCATTATCACTGTGTATGATTTCCGGTACACCGAATTTATGGAAAATCTCATGAACTAGAAATTCTATGACGTTGCTTGTAGATGCTTCCTTCATTGCTTTTAAAAAGGTAAATTTGGAAAAATGATCAACGACTATAAATATGTAGGAATTGCCATTTTTGGATCTCGGATATTTTCCCATAAAATCAATATACAGTTTTTGAAACGGCCTTTCTGTTATTACCTGCTTACCAATTTCCGGCCTCAGGTTTTGGTTAGTTGGCTTTATTTCCTTACACACTTGACAGTTTTTTATAAACATTTTTACTTGAAATGCCATTTTAGGCCAGTAAAAGTACCTTTTTAATCTTTCTAAAGTTTTTGTCGCTCCTCCATGCGTTGTCGTTAGGGTGGAATGTGCTTTTTCTATAATAACTTGCGTAATGTTTGTTGGTATCCAGAGTTTCCATTTGTACTTATCTTCATCCTCTTCGAACGACATCTTTTTGAAAATCATTCCATTTTCAATTTTTAAGTCTGGAAGTTGTTCACTGTTATTTTGTATGTGATTTATTAAATCCAAATATTCTTCGCTCTCAAATTCTGTCGTCTCGAAGTCGAAAATATCTTCCATTGCGATTTCATCGACATTTTCATCTGGTAATCTGGACAACATGTCGGCTACAACGTTTTCTGATCCTTTCCGGTGCATTATCTCGAAATCAAAGGCCTGTAGTTTAAGTGACCAGCGCGCCAATCTGCCAGTTAAGTCCTTAAGCGACATCAGCCACTTTAAACTCGCATGGTCTGTTACTATCGTAAAAGGCATCATTTCAACGTAAGGTCTGAATTTCTGGACTGCCATGACTGCCGCTAAACATTCCTTTTCTGTCACGCTATAATTCCTTTGGCATGAATTTAACTTTTGGGAGTAGAAAGCTATCGGATGTTCCTCGTTGTTTTCATTGAGCTGATACAGAACTGCCCCTATGCCGTGATCACTAGCGTCGCATTGGATAAAAAAGCGTTTAGAGAAGTCGGCGTGCCTTAGTACGGGAGCGGATGTTAGGGCTTTCTTTAATTCATCGAATGATGCAATGGCTTCAGGCGTCATAACAAACTTCTTACTCTTTTTCAGGGTATCTGTTAAGGGAGCGGATATAGTAGAAAAATCCCTTATAAATCTACGGTACCAGCCTGCAGTGCCCAAGAAGCTACGGACTTGCCTTGGAGTTTTTGGAATATTGATTTCCCTAATGGCTTTTACCTTTTCAGGGTCCGTTTTTAACATCCCACCGCCTATAATAAACCCTAGGTATTTTAATTGTTTAAAACAAAACTGAGATTTCTTTAAACCAATAGTTAAATTAGCGTTTATTAAACATTGAGCTACCTCTTTCAACAGTTCCAAATGCTTTTCAAAACTATCAGATATAACTAGCGAATCATCTAGATATACAAATACGTTTTCCTTTAATTTCCGAGGAATGACTTTATCCATAAGTCTACACAGTCTCTGTGCTGCGTTGCAGAGGCCGAAGGGCATCACGCGAAACTGGTAAAGTGGCCGGCCTGCTACAGTAAACGCGGTATAAGATTTGCTTTCCTCCTCTAACTCTATCTGCCAAAATGCGAATTTTAGATCAACGCTACTAATGTAATAGGTCTCATCTATTCGACTTAGGATACCCTCTATATTTTGCAATGGATATGCGTCCTTCACTGTAAGTTTATTCAATTTCCTGGCGTCTAGACAAAACCTGTTTTTCCCGGGTTTTCGTACCACTGTCGTCCGGTTACTCCACGGGCTTTCACTTTCTTCTATTACGTTTAGTTCTAACATTTGATCTATTTCTTTGTAAACGATTTCTTGTACTGCCGGAGATATTGGGTAATGTCTATCTTTTACCGGCTCGGCTCCTTCTACTAATTTAATACTATGTTTTTCCAGTGACGTACATCCTAGGCCCTTATTTTCAAATGATGGAAACATATTAATCACTTCGTTTAGACTTTCCCTTTGACAAAGTGATAATTCATGGGGATCAGATTTGTGATTCTCCGATACATATTTTTCCATTATCTTCTCTACGTTTATTTCCGAAACGCCTACTATTTGCGGAGCAAGTTCAAAAATTTTCCAAAAATCTATTCCTAAGTATGCTTGTTGCTCTAAATCGGGACAAAGATAAAACTCTATTTTACTAATTTTATTATTATATTCTATATCTAATTTAATTTTTCCTAACAACCTATGTTCTTGGCCGCTGGCCGTGGATATTACCGAGAATATTGGTACTATTTGCATATCAAGATCATTAATAAGCTCTCTACACCCTCTGCCTAAAATACTCACAGAGGCACCAGTATCAAGAAGACCCTTTATTTTAACTTCACCAATTTTGATTTCAGCATATGGTCTGGGATCTAATGATTTGCGGTCGGCTCCTCTAATTGCCTCGATAGCCAATTTTCTCAGTCTTCTCCTTTCAGCGAACTTCTCTCTTAGTTTTTTAATTCTTTTTGATATATATGGTCTCCTGATATTGACTTCCGAATTAAAAATTCTCTCTCGGACCTTTTTATAATTATCTTCTCTCTCCTTAAACGTATATAAATGTCTGTGCTGGGGTATAAATCTATTAAATTTTTTTATTTCTTTTATTAAATTTGCTGATTTTTCTATTCTTGCAGGTTTACTTGCGGGTTCGCTTTCGAACGATGGTCCCCCGCATTCCCTTCGTTCCTGTAAAAATTTTTATTTCGGCAATCAATACAATTAGGTGCTATTACTTCGGGCTTTCCACACCGGTAACAAAATATAGTTCTCTCGTTTGATGGACAATCCATATAAACGTGGCCATTTTGGCGGCAATTCCAGCACACTACTGTAGTTCTGGTCATCGCGGTTCCTGTATTGTTCGCTCTTATTGCTGCTACTTCTGGGCGTTCTATTTCGGGCATCTGGTAGGATTCCGGACTTTCTTCAAATAATTCGTTTACATGGGTAGGGTAACGGTTTACAGGCGTTGGCAAGATCCTATTTTCTTTTCTGAGAAAGGTTTTTTCCGCATCTATACAACTGATTCTCAATTCCTCTACTGACGAAACATTCATAGGGTAAACAATTCTTCCGATGTTCTCCCTTAAATTCTTTTTAATCATTTTGATCATTTCCGCTTCAGGCATGGATATGCTCAAGCGTGAACGAAGCTGCGTCATTGTAAAGAAAAACGTATCTATTGACTCCCCTGGCTGTTGTTTCCTTTCAACCATGTCCCTCATTAGTTCGAAACTGGACCGAGTGGATTTATATTGTTTTAGCAGCGCTATTTTTAATGTAGACCAGTCCGACACATAATTAGTCTGTATAAATAGCCAGTACCATTTTTCTGCGGCTCCTTTGACCAAAAGATGGAAGTTATCCAGTAATTCCTTCCAGGATATACCGTACTGGTGTTGAAGACGCTCCAGCCGGAAAACAAAGTCTTCGACTGCTAATTTATTGGAATCCCCATCAAATTCTAAACCCCATTTATCAATGCGCGGTCTATTGTAGCTCCTTGGATATTCATCACCATTTATCGAGGAAGCCCTGGAAGACTGGGAATGTACACCTGACATTTCCATTGGCTGTGGACCCTCTGCTGATGACTTTGACATATTTGGTAAGTTTACTTCTATTAACTTTCTGTTTTCTTGCTGTGTTTGCTGGACCACTATGCTGAGTCTGCTAACAGTTGCCGTTAACTCTGCCATGGTCTTCTTCATATCGGCCATTTGAGAACTTATTTCCTGATCTACTAATCTTTTTACTGATCTATCAACATTCTCTACACTATTGGACCTAACATAATGCCTACTTGTACTCTGACCTGGCACACTAGTTGGGAGCGTATATGCATTTGGAGGAACATTAGGATTGCTAGTTATTATAGTTCCTGACAAATCGCTAATCTGACCGGTATTTTTCTCTGCCATTTCTACTCTAATTTTCGGTGTATTTGGTCTATGAGTCTTGTATAATACGTGTGGTGTAGAACGGTTTAAGTCGAATTGAACCTGCCTTACTCTTTTTCGAGATCTATTTACGGGTGGGCTATTACTCATACTATTGGAGGTAACTAAAAAAAATAATTCCCCCCTGCAATTTCAAAAATTGGTAGAATTTATGGTAGAAGAATTGGCAAATTTTGGAAAATAAATAAAAAAAATAATACAAAATATAAAAAAAAATTTAATATTGAAATAAAAAATATAAAAATAAAATAATAAAATAATAATAAAAACAAACTAAAAATTATTATTACTACGGAAATGTTAACTAAATAATATTAAATAGTAAAAATGTTAATTAAAGAAACTTAAGAGTTAATAAGCAATTCTAAAAAAAATACTTCAAATAAGATTTAAAAAATAAATACTAAAAAAAAATTAATAATAACTACGAGCACTTATTTTCAAATGAATTAAAATTTAAATTTTCTATGTAATAATTTATTAAAAACAAAATACGAAAAGATATTAAAAAGAATAATATTTATTCCCTTTTTTTTTCTTTTCTCTTTTATATAACCAGCTACTTCTATCAAAATTAGTATACATATATGGGTTCCGGACATGATGGACGGATGTGGAGGTCTAAGCGGTTGATAATTAAAGCATGTTAAATGTGGCAAGAGAACTAATTTTTAAAACAACTTTTTCTTGAAATTCTTCTAGCGTGGTTCCCCCGTACTTCAAACTAATATTTACAATTAACGAGATTACGAGTGATTATTGATGTCATATAATACATCTTACCTCGTGCTATAATAGGCACGAGAGGCTATTATATGGCTTCAACATACAACGCTATCACGACTTCAACAAAATAAACTAGAAAGTTAGATATCAAATATTCAGAAACGATAAACAATACAATTAGAGACTTTCAACTCGTACACTAAGATATTCTTCTCTGTTTCCGTAAGTATTATAAAAACTAATCGAAAAACCTAGTAGACTTTCCTTATATACAACATACCCTTTTCTATTTTCTAGAGTGGCTATATAAATCTCTTCTACTATATCTAACGAAGTTTTCGGGCTATTACAAAAAAAAATTTTCTAAATGGGCTATTATCACATGTATAGGTGACGTACATGAAGTCTATTACATAACCTAGGGTACCTTTTTTTTTTTTTTACATTCTATAAAAAAAAACATCCTAAGCTATTGCATTCGATTGGGCGCCATTCTGTTACGGACCGGTTTTCTTGGCGAGGATTCCGTCTAGCTCACACTAAACTCTCAGGAGGTTCCAACCCTCCCGCCAAAAGCGTATCCTAACAAAAAAATTAACAGGAAAATAAAACAACCGGAAACTACAAACAACAAATGATACCACATTAAACAAATCATAGGGACAGATGTTATTCCCCTCATGCCCTCCCAACCTTGTCGCGAATACGTTCCTAATATTTATATAGCGACCCAAACTCCACCAGACCTCTTCTCCACTTACCTTTCCATCACATCCGGTTCCCCTAATTTAAATTTAAGCCATCATGTTTTCCTTTTTCTTAGGTTATTTAATACAAAACATACTTTATTAAAAAAAACCTATTATTACTACCAATAATCTTATGCTACGATATTTCTTATAAATAACAAATATTCTTAAAATTCCTATTAGTTCTTAAATTAACAATATTTCTTTTACTATAAGTTTTGTTTCTTTTTCTAAATATCTATATATATATATCTCTTAATTCAGTTAATTAATCCTGATTTCAATTTCTTTTTTTATTATATATGTAATTACCTGATTAGAACTCAAGCTACTTTTACTAAAACTCATTTATTAAACTCTTGTTAACGCTCAACTTTCCTCTCACCTAAAGGAGCTCCCTGAGGTAATCTTTTCTTTCCTGTCACTCTACAGGCCTTTTCTTTTTACTTATTTAGTTTTTTTTCAATACCGCTTTTCACTTAAGCTCTTTGTAACTACCTTTTTTTTATAATTATATTTTCCTTTGATCTTAAATTTTTTCTGATCTTTATATATATATATATAAATATTTAATTTCAAATAATCTAAATTCTTTTTTTTTTTTTCCCTAGTTTCTAATTTTTTTTCTATTACTACTTAAGGGATGATTTTTTTTTTCTTTTAAATATATATGTATAAAACACGTAAACTAACTACACACTTTCCGAATTCTTACACCTTTATAACACTTACACAATTCTCTAAATACTTAAAATAATTTTAAACTAGAAATAATTATTATAATTTTAATATAATTAAATCTGTTTTCTTAAAATTTTTTTTCCAGGATTATGCTGTTAATTCAATATTTTAATATCTTTTCAAATTTATATTTTTTCTGGTTTTTTCTTCCTTGAGACGTTTGATAATAAAACCTTATCTATTATACAAATATTGCCAATTGAATTTGGATTTTTTTGTTTTTTCTTTCTTTATATAATTGAAAGTTAATGGTTTGTATCTACCAATTTTGCTAAGCGGTAAATTTCGCACTTCCGAGGACACTTTTGCTTCGCTCAAATATAATTTTAAAAATTTGTTACCTGGCTATAATCCCCGTGTGGTTTTGGGAAAGTTCGTCCACACCCTTCACTGAACACGTCCTCGAGAGAATAGCCAGCTATGTGGAACAATAAAATAAATTCTCTTTACTGCCAGAAATATTCACAAGATATTTATATTCATCTCAAATTCTATTCTTTGAAGTTTTGCAAAACATCATTTATTTTCCACACCAGTGGTTATTTTCACAAAAAAAACTTCAATAAAACAGGATTTGTTTCTGAATATACTGCACTACTTTGTTTGAACACTTTTGCCTGACTTACGTTTTTTTTATTTTTTTGATTAAATTTAATTTTTTCCTATTTCCAATAAAATGTTCGCACAAACTGCGTTAGTTAACTTTCATGTTACTTTTTCCACTTTAAATTCAAGATTAATATTTTTCCACAACTGCACTAACGTCTCACTTTTGAAATTTTCTTTACTAATGATCCAATATATTTTATTTTGCCAGCTTAAATACTTGTTACTTATTTACATACTCGCGGTCTCTTCCTAATTTCCCTATTTACTTTTCCGCGGTATTTTCCAAACTTCTCTCATATACTACCTTAACAAAATTTACCACAAAAACTTATATAATCATTTTCCCCTTTGGCGCCTTTTAAAATATCATATAATATTAAATATAACTACTACAAAAAAAAACTTCTTTAGATTTTCGCGCCTATTACTACCTTCTCTACCCCGCATTAATATCGCCAGACGAATACAATATACATAGTAGGTCAGCCCGCAGCTCTATCACATCTTTTTCTATCTCGCTCCGCTAAGTTTATTTTCCTTAACTGCTAATAAATATTAAAATTATATATATAATTTAATCCCGCAGCATAGGCCAAAACCAACAACATTGCGTAACATTTACCACTGCCAGTATCAGGCTCTCATGAAAATTAGTTGGTACATTTAATTCATTCATAACTTTAAATAAAATTTATTTCAAATATTAATTTTCAGTTTTGAATGAAAAGTCCATCCCTGAGTAGTTTTACTATATGTATTATCGTTGCCAACCCAATGTGAGTATTTCGTACTACCGTTTCTACACTACACTTATACACACACATACTTAGATACTCAGCTTATCTTTTCATTATTCGTCTGTCATCATCAAATCCACATGTAAGTACAATAAAAATTTTAATATTTCCATTTTTCTTTCTTTTCCCCAGGTTTCCCGGCTAATTTTCAAGGAACTTAACCAGGACATTCGCGTAAGTATTCAAATGTATCGTTCCTAAAAAAACTACCTGTATTTCCATACATTTAATGTTTATTCTTCTCCTTTTTTTCAGCTTACAAAAAACAACACAACAAATTAACAAATACTAACCCCAAAAAAAACAAAAAAAAACTACTAACAACATAATATGCAACAACAATTTGTCTCACTGAGACCCGGGCAGGAGGTAGTGTCTCCATTGGCCGCAAGCCCCCCTCAATATGTATAAAACCACTGGACAAGGGCCGGAGTAGTGGCTCCAAAGTATATTGCCCCTCCATGTCCAATCATTTTTAAAATCCATCGGGGTATCGGCCGGAGTGGTGGCTCCAAAAAAAAATTCGCCTCCCCCTGAAAAATTATAAATAAGGGATGACTTAACCGGGCTTTTACAGCCGCATCCCGACAGGTTCACTACAGCCCGTCTACGCCAAAATTTTTCTCCGCTACATTCGGCATGTGTACCTCGTCCGCAACAACTGCCAATTATAGAGGATGCCCTGTGTATACTATCGTCAAGCAGTCGGCTGGACCGAAAACTAATCCCCCTCAAATGCAGGTACCAAATCAAGTAAACACAAATGCAATTCAAGCCCCCCAGCCTGGTAATAACAGAATTTCTTACGCTAACGTGCTAAAATCAAACCATGTGCCAATGCAAGGTGCCTCGCCAGGTAATGATGAAACTCCAGTCTCTAATTTAAGTCGTTTAGAAAAAACAATGGAAACATTAGTGCAAACAGTAAATAATTTTACAAACACAATGGGTAATATGATGCAGGAGATTCTTAGAATGCAATCGATGTTATTGCAAGCTGTACTTAACAAACCATGAACTGTTTAAAAATTTGTTTTTGGAACGCAAACGGCATCCGCCAACATAAAAATGAATTAGAATACTTTCTTAAAAATAAACAAATTGATGTCATGATGGTTTCTGAAACTCATTTGTCCTCAAGAAATACGTTTAAAATTAATGGTTATACACTATATGATACCAAGGACCCTCGAGATAGAGCTTGTGGAGGTTCTGCCATTTTAATAAAAACCAGAGTCAAACACTACCTCATGGGTGATCATTGTGAAGATTATCTTCAAGCAACAAACATTTGCGTTGAAGAATTAAATAGAAACGTAGTAATCTCATCGTTATACTCCCCACCTAGATATTCAATATCTGAAGGCCAATATTATAATTATTTTAAATCATTAGGACCTTGTTTCCTGGCCGCTGGCGATTATAACGCTAAACATACCTTCTGGGGGTCCCGACTTATAACACCAAAGGGTCGTGTTCTATTTAATACTATTTCTAAAATGGATTTGAATGTGATAGCGAGCGGACAACCAACATATTGGCCTACTGATCAGCAAAAAATACCAGATGTCATCGATTTTGGCGTGGTTAAAAACATTCCCTTAGAAACGATTTATGTTGAAGCTTCCTTAGAATTATCTTCCGACCACACACCAACAATTGTTACTTTAATGAACCCCAATAGAATTGTATCTCCAACTGGTTACTTAGCGACGCCAGCTACACAAATCAATTGGCTAAAATATAAAAAATATCTCAGCACCCATTGCACAGAAAATATTCTGCTTAGTACACCGGAATACGTAGATCGCGCTATTCTTAATTTTGACAGTTTTCTGAAGCTAGCTGTGCAACATTCCAGTAATACCCCAAAAAAAACTAAAAATATTAAAATTTATTCCACAGATGTTGAGCGTCTCCTGACTGAAAAAAGAAGAGCTCGAAGAGAGTGGCAATTGCACAGATCCCCTCAACTAAAGAGTTTATTAAAAGATTGTACAAAAAGGCTAAGAAAGTTACTACAGACTCAAAAAACGGCTTCTCTGCAAAAATATCTTAAGGAACTTGATGCAACTCCGCAATCAGACTACTCATTATGGCGTGCAGCTAAAAATCTAAAAAGGCCAGTCGCCTCTAAGCCACCATTAAGAAACTTGAACGGAAGTTGGGCAAGAAATGATAACGAAAAGGGAAATCTGTTTGTTAATCACTTAAAAAACGTATTTACCCCAAATATATCTCACGATACTGCGGTCGTGTTACCACCTGTTCCTGCTAGAGCGGCTGTTCCCCTAAGATTTGAGATAAGAGAAATCGAAAAGGCTGTTTGTGAATTAAACCCCAAAAAAGCCCCTGGTTTTGATAAGATCAGCAACAAAATGCTTTTGGAGCTACCCAGCACAGCAAAGAAAATTATTCTTTTAATTTTCAATGCTATCTTACGTCTTCAATACTATCCTCAAAAATGGAAGGTTTCCTTAGTCACCATGATACCTAAACCAGGAAAGGATCACACAAAAGTTGAGTCATATAGGCCTATAAGCTTACTTTCTAATATATCAAAGCTGTTTGAGAGGCTGTTAGTGTCAAAATTAACTCCAATTTTAAGTGAAAATAGATGTATACCTAACCACCAATTCGGCTTTAGAAGAGAACACAGCACAATTGAACAAACCCATCGTATAGTAAACGCCATAAGAAAAGCCTTTGAAGAAAGAAAATATTGTTCCGCTCTCTTCATCGATGTTTCTCAAGCTTTTGATAAAGTCTGGCATGAAGGCTTATTACATAAATTGAAGCAAAATTTTCCAGCAAACATACACAAGCTGCTAGAAAGCTACTTAGTCGGTCGACAATTTATTATAAAAGAAGGAAATTTTCTTAGTTCACCTCAGCCAATTGGCGCTGGAGTCCCACAGGGAAGCATTCTGGGGCCTCTATTATACTTAATTTATACTTCGGACATGCCAACGAGCAACTACACACAAACTTCAACATTTGCAGACGATACAGCTTTTCTAAGCGTCCACGAAAACAGTTATGAAGCATCTCGTTACTTACAGGATCATATATTTCAACTAGAAATATGGTTAAAACAATGGAGGATAAAAGTCAATGAGCAAAAATGCGTACATATAACATTCACCTTGCGTCGGGAATCATGCCCCCCTATTAAAATCAATAATCAAATAATACCTCAAAATTCGCATGTAAAATATCTCGGTATACATTTAGATCGCCGTTTGACGTGGAAAAGCCATATAGAGGCAAAATTAACTCAAATGAAACTAAAAGCCATACAAATTCATTGGCTTATTGGAAGAAACTCTGTCCTTAGTCTCGACTGTAAACTCCTACTTTACAACTCTATCTTAAAGCCTATCTGGTGCTACGGTATTCAGTTATGGGGCACTGCCTCGGCTTCTAATATCGAAAAAATTCAAAGGCGCCAAAATAAACTTCTTCGAATAATCACAGCTGCCCCTTGGTATGTTAAAAATTCAAATATTCACAAGGATCTCAATGTTCCATTAGTTAAAACTGTGATTACGAAATATGCAGTAAAATACTTAACAAGGCTCGAATTGCATCCGAACCCACTAGCTCGAAATATTTTAAATGATAGCGGCCACACTCGCTTAAGAAGAAGAGACACTGCAGCACTTGTCCAATTAGATGAGCGATAAACACCTATATATGTGAACAGAACCCGTGATAAAGAAAATTTTTGTCTGGCACTGGCAGGACATAAAATAAAGTATTAGGTTAAGATTTGATTAATTATTGTTAGTTCATATTAAATGTATGAAGATTCAATAAATAATATTGAAAAAAAAAAAAAAAAAAAAAAAGTTTGATTGCACAAAATACACAATTTTATTAAAACAATGAAGTTTTGAATCAGCTTGTATTTTATTGGTTTTGCACACTTTTGCATCCAGTGTCAAGAATACACAAAATTGCATCATCATTTCTGGGCATAACAAATATTAAAAAAGCATTTTAGATTAGCGGTTGTTAATTTTTAGAATATTAATGAAAGAAATTATTTGTGAAAAACCCCGAATTATTATAAAGTTTCATATATTAAAGAACAAAAAATCAAGTATTTAGTACCAAAAGAAAAACTAATGAAAATTCAAAAGATTTTAGTTTAAAAATTCCACCTTCCATATACATACATACATACATACATATGTATATGATAATTTTTAAAGAAAGTTTCACTATTCCATTAAGAATTAATTTGGAAGAATACATTTAAATAGAATTTTATCAAAATATCTTCTATATTACATCGAATCAAAATATATAATATTAAATTAAGAACCCTTAAGATTTCATATGACGTAGGAGCTGCATATTAGAATTTTATTACTTTCAACTTCAAACTTCATTATTTATATGGACTTTTCGACCTTCTTATTCCTTAGAAATTAATGGATTTATAATGTATTTTTAGAAAAATTTGTACAGAAAATATAACCGAAAACAATTTTAATTTTGTAAAAATATGGCAATTCGTCAGCTCATTATTATATTTTCATAATAGCCCGACAAAAAAAAAGACATATAAAAAAGTAAAAAATGCATGAGTTCCAAAGATAATGCACTCACTGGTTCTTATTGGGCGAAACATGAAAGATTTAAACATTAGCGTGTCATTTGCGAGAATGGGTTCGCATTAGTTAAACGGCTCGTCATTAAAAGTTCAGGGATGAATTAGGATTTTCATTGATATGAAATATTCATTTGAATGAGTGCGAATTAGTACTAATGAAGTTCAATGATTCTAATACGTATTTTCATTAGTGGTCAATATTAATTTTTAAATGCATTATCAATTGTATTATAAATAAATTAAAAAGAAACATGAAAATATAAAAAAATAAGGTATTTTGTACATTTTTAAATTGTTTATTAAAGCTTTAAACTTTTCATTTTAAAAAGTTTAAAAATCAAAATATTAATCCTAATGTTAATTCTCGCCTTCTTTAAAAAAAAAACTATTAAGTATTAAAATGAAATGTATAAATTAAATAAATCTAAATCAACTATTAATTTTAATTGCATTACAGTGAAATATTGTAATTCATACATAAAAGTTGAATGGGAATATTGCATGTAATTTTATTAGTTATGCAAAATTTATTATAAGGTATTTATTTTAAATTCATTTAAGTAAATAAGTACTAAAGAAATCGTGAAAATATTCCCTCTTCTTTTTTTTGCTGGGAAAAAGTATTTTTTTTTAAATAAAATTAATAATTTTTACTTTTTGCCCTTGTTATAAACAATTTGATTTAAAAAACAATTTTGTAGATTTTTCTCTTCAAGAAAATCATATTTTAGCCAAATGATGACCAAACTTTCTGGCAACGCTATATATTAATATAAAGTTGCAGCCAACTTCAGGTAAAAAATACGAACGAAAAACTAAAGGAATTTGCGAAGTAAACTTTGCCTGTCTAAAAGGGGACTTACATATATGCTTTTTTATGTCGATGATATCCTCAATAAAATAAAGTCATATAAGGTAACATACCTTTACCAAGGCCCATCTATCAGGTCTGCTTACTTGTACAAAAACAAAATACGATTCTTTTTAGTTGTTAAAAATTTACTACCACATATACAAAGCAAAAGGAAAAAACGTGTATGTGTGGCATACCATAAACGTATACATGCACATGTAAACAACTTTTGACAACTAAAAAGAACATAAACAATGATCATCAGGCTTCTTGCACAGACCTTTTCAATGGGCCTTGACCTTTACTTATTAAATTGAACTTGTCGTTTTTTTTACCTACCATGATGGTATTGGTACTGTTCAATCCCTTGAGCAAACAGCACCAAGTCCAACAACAAAAGGTATGCTTTTTCTCAAAAATAATACAAGACTTACAAGATTTTTTTTCCTTACATTTCTCTTCAAAATGTGTTATACCAAAGAATATAAATCATATAGAATGCGCAACTCAAAGAAATCTAAAATATTTTTGAAAAAAAATGCATGATGCGGGCGGGAAGACAAAAGGGAAAGAAGCAAGAACAAAGAGCGTAACAATGCATCGTTCTCTCGTTGTTTATGAGAACTTTTAATTCTCATTTATCAGCGTATATGTATGTGCGTGCACGAGTGTGTGTGTATGTACATTGCCCCAGCGGTAAAACTCAGAAGACCTTCTTACTTCAGGCATTTTAAAAGGCCTGCATAAAAATTATTTTGATTAAATTCCTTTTCTTATCTAACTGCTAAAGAATGCCTCATAGAAGGCCTCGGCTCTTTGGTGTACAAGATAAGATACACCTTCCACACTCGCTTCTATGAGAAGGGAGTACAGAAGGAGTAACATTTTTTGTATTGTTTTTTTTTGCACAAGCAAAAGCAAAACAATTATTTTTTTGATCCCGTTGTCATTCTTATGCACCTGCTAAAGATGCGAGAGCGGAAGGCCTTCTCCGCAATGACAACGTGTTTAAAAAAGATATGAGTATGGAATGGAGCGAGCAGGCCTTGTATATCCAAAAGAAGGAGTACAGAGGTCTTCTAGAAGGCATCCGTACCCCTTCTTTTTCCCGCTGGGGCCAAGTAAAAAAAAAAACACATTAATGTTAAAATAAAACAAAAACCTAACAAAAGAATTTTTGTTTCTTGCAATTTTTGTACAAATAACCTTCGTAAAAGCAAATGTGACCGATTGTGCCCCGCCATAAGAAATTTTGCTTCTACATGATGCGCATTCTATATGATTTATATTCTTTGGTTATACATACAAATTATACGATTAACAACCGAAGGCGTATGTGCACATTTAAATAAAAATATATTTTCCTGTGAATGATTAACCAAGTTGGTCGAAATATTTAACTAAATCAATGAAATAAAACCAAAATGGCAGTGTTTTTTTTATTTACTGAATATTAAAAACAAAAGACTTTTCCTCACAATTTACAAAAAAGGACTCGATGTTCTTTGCCTCTAAGCACATTCTCCTTATTGTCTAGAAATTTAATGGTAAACAACACTAAGTACACATAGTTTCCTTTACATCTAAGCAAGTTGGACTTGGTGTTGTTTTAAACTAAATTAGAAAGGAGTTATGGGAATTCACACATCGGTAGAGGAAAAAAGCCCGATTCCAACTGTACAAAATTCGTGTTTTGAAAAAGATGTGAATTGATGTAGTTTATCTCTCCCCTACAGAACTATTGTTTCCATTTTTTTGGCACTGTTTCCATACTTTAAATAAATTAATATTACTTTCAAAATATATTGAAGTTCAATGATTAATTTTCCCGGTGGTCTATTGTGTGGTGCAGCAGAACTCGTTTCTTTCGAAAATTTGTAGTTAAACTCGTTCGTTATAAAATTAAAGCTATTATTTTTCTACGTTTTAGTTGGTTAAAATGTTTCAACTGCTGGTTTTTATACAGTTCGGACCTCTAATTATAACATTGTTTTTGTGAGCCCTTGAACGACCATCGATTCCAAATACGCAAGACTTTGTGGGATAGTGTGTAGTGCGCATACAACATTTTTTAAAGCATATTTCCGATTTCCCTGGTTATTATCATTTAGAAAAAAACAGGATTAAATCTTATAAAAAATAAATTAAAAAAATTCACAAGATTAATATGGCGCTTAAATTCATATGATTAAATCCTAAATAAAGACTTTTTATCCAAATCCAAACAAAAGTATGTATGATGTCTGTTTTATTTTAAATATCATTAACATTGTTAATAATTCAAATTTCATGCATGATATTTAGAAATAATTTATTTAACCTTACAAATTTACAATTTTAATTTTATTAAACTTCATCTATTAATATTGGTTAGGATGTTGAAAATCAAATTACTTATGCTCACAGCATACGTCTCGTATGTGCAAAATAATATTATTTTGAGGTAAAATATACTTGGAATGACGTTCAGAGAATTGTTAGCAGTTGTCGTTCCAGTTGTACTCATGCTGTTGTTATTTATTTCACCATCCCAAATAGTTCGATTAAAGTGTTGCATTGCCGCAGGTTTTTCATCTGTAAAAAACATCATTTTGTTAATGTTATAAATTAATATACATAACTGTTGTATAATTAAACTAAAGCTATTTGATATTAATCATGTTTCTTTGAAATTTCTATCCTGTTGTCTCATTTGTAAAATATTATTATTCTTACTTTTATCGTTCTGAATTGCTGTTAAGTCTGGGATCACACTATGAAAGTTTTCTTTCAGAAAGTCTGAGTTTATTGGTGGGAGGGGAAGAGAACATGCTTTTCTTTTCTCCTCTCTCATCCATAAACTCAGACTTTCTGAAAGAAAACTTTCATAGTGTGAACCCAGACTAACAAACAGTTTTTAATAAAAAAATCTTGCAAAATACAATAGTTGATAAAATAGCATTACTTTTAATTATTTTGCTATCCAAAAGGAGGATTTCTGTTGAACTTAAACTTATGATTATAGTATAAAGTAGAAAAAACTGCAATAGAGGCACCCGGCGCACAGTACTTTGTTCCATAAACATACAGAAATATGGTGAAACATTGTTGTTCCAATGTTTTAAAAAATAACTGTACTCTATTCGTAACTAAATAAATTGCATGTAGGAAGAAACTTTTTTTATTTTAAATGCGTGTCGCCGCCGCTAGAGGTCGCTAAACTTGTCCTAACCTTTAATAAAATTTTACCATAAAAAGTAAACTTAATTCATGTACTAGGAAAAAAATTATTTAAAATTTATTTTAAAGAAGTACCACAGTTTTTAAGTGAGTATTTGGGGAAAAGACATTATTTAAAGTATTACAGTAGTTTTGACTTAGCTGCACAATCTCCTTTGCACGATTTTTTGTGCAGGTAAATCAAAAATGCAGTTATCTTAAATGCATTTACCTGCCTAAATGTGCAGGTACACAATTGTGGTTACCTGCACAAAAGTGCAGCTAAAGTAAAGTGTTTGATTTAAAAGTAGAATAAAAAAAATTTTTATTTCAACCCAGGAGCTTACTGGGAATCTCACAAAGAGTCTTTTTGATCGTCGACGAGCTCATTTTTTAATTGTAGACGATTCCTATCACGGGAGAAATTGTTACACGTGCGGATTCGTATGAGCGATTTTTCCATAACACAGCGAAATATGCTTATATTAATCGTAAAGGGAATCGTTTATGATGTGTGTTGAGATTATCTAACGAGTCTTTCAAAAAGCATGCTAAGAGTCGTATGATAATCATGTACAGGCATCAGGCGTATTTTTCATGCCAAAACTTCTAATTTTCATACAATTTCTATAAAACAAACCTTAAAGTCGCGAAATCAATACCAACCTGTCGGAAAATCCTTTTTTGCAGATCCTTAGGCCGGTTTGTTTTATTAAAATTGTATTGGCAGTAGCATTTTCATACTTCAAAAACTGTCTTATTTAGGTAGCTCAGTAATTGTTATACGACTCTTACAGAGAGTCCCAAAAGGTTAATTTCAAGATTTAAAGACGAGCGTGTCAAAAAATAAATAAAAAAATAAATAAATTAAAAAAAGACTTAGATGTTTTTGTTACTCGTCAGATAATCACCAGAAGATTCTTTTAGGAGTTGTATATTAAAAGAAACATTAACAAAAACAATGAGAATTCACAAAGAACATAAAACATAAAAAAACAAAATGATTGCGATTTATATTTTCATAAACAGCTTAAATTGGATATTTATGTGAAAAAGTGGCCACCATATATTTTTATGTGTGCAGCTTACTTTGATATTTTGTATGAAAATATTTTAAAGCTGCCCAAAAAAATGAAAAATGTGCAGGTATATAAAATGCACGTAAACAAGGATTTTGAAGAATAATTCCGGAAAATATTTATTTTGGGCAGTTAAGTCAAAGTGCAGCTAACTTTGATTTTTTGTATGAAAATAATTTTAAAATGCCAAAAATGTTGTGCATTTATCTTAAATGTGCAGGTATAGAAAGTGCACTTAAAAAAGGAATTTGTATGGAATTAGAAAGAATAATTCCAAAAATTATCAATTTAGTGCAGTTAAGTCAAAAGTGCACGTAAACAAAAGGCAGTTAAGTCAAAACTACTGTATTAGTAATGCTCTGGATGAATTTTAAAAAAGTGTTGCCGTAGCTAAAAAAAAAAAATTTTGATCGACAAATAAAAAAACTGAGTGAATACTTTTTTAAATTTTCTCTAACGTTTAATAAACCAAGTGTCTGCCATTAAGAATCAAAAGAGAAATTAACCACATTTTAGTTCTAACTTAGAGATATATGATCTTTTTTAGAGGGCCAAAACGCATTTATTATTTTTTATAATTTATTACTTAAGATTAAAATCTGTAAGTATTTTTCTGTACGATAAAACTATCCTATTTTCTTTGTACTGTGTTGAAAAATTAACGTTCTCAAGAAATTAACTTCAAGAAAATCTCTACCGTTATGAGACATTATTCTATAGGCCTAAAAAATTCAGGTTGTCATTACAGACTAAAATGTAATACAGGTGTGAATACATTAACTATTTAAATACAAAATTTGTTTTGTTTTTAAAATATCATTGCTTTAAGTAATATCTATGTATATGATACAAACGGATCTGTAGTAGTTAAGACTGATGGGCTGAATGTTACGAGTTTGCCTAATTGGAACCCAAAAGTTAATTTTAATAAGCAGGAACGTAGAATCAACTTCACCATGAATCGATTCATGTAGAAAATATATACTCAGCATAACACGGTGGCTTTTTAAAGTTGGCAGCTAAATAACAGCAAGTCTATCAACATACGATGGCAGAACATACGAATTCCAACCAAGGCCACGTAAACAAAATTTCAAAAATTGCTTCTGTACCGATTCAATACTATTTATATGAATGGAATAGTAAGGATCCCATACAATGGATCTATATTCAAGAATTGGCCGAACCAAAGATGTATAAAGTTGTTTCTCTCTAGATCAACGTTTCATAAAACCAAGAACACCGTTAGCTTTGTTAACAGTTGACGCAATATGATTACGGAAATTTAGCCTATGATCCAACAAAAAGCCCAGATCAGTTATGCTGTCCACTATTTTAAGTATTATTCCATTAACATTTGTTGGTTCTGTAGAATGTCAAATGTTTACATATTTTAATATTTATGTAGGTCCATTAAATTTATTGTACGCCATTGGGAAAATTTGTCAATATCAGACTGTAGTAAAAGTTGTTGAGTAGAGTCGTTAAAGCTCATGAATATTTTGATATCAACTGCATACATAAGTACACTGGAATACAAGATAACCGATGGGAGGTCATTTATAAATAACGTGAACAGTGTAGGACCAATATGACTACCCTGGGGAATACCAGAAGTGACGTATATGCCAGTTGAGGTAGCATTTCTAAACTTTACTTGTTGAGTTCTATCGAATAAATAAGAACGCAGCCACTTTAGGGCTGTACAGCTAAATCCCATTAGTGATAGCTTGCATAGTAACATTTCATGGTTCACTTTGTCAAAGGCTTCACTGAAATACGTGTAAGTTACATCCGTTAGCATGTTTTTTAAAAATCCATCATTTACCATAGTAGTAAGTTCCAGAATGTAAGTTGTCGTGGAACGCGACTTGCAAAATCCATGTTGACAAGGAGATCACAGCGAAGAAATTTGGTGCGATAAGCTGTCGGTTAAAATTTTTTCCAAGAGTTTAGGAATTGCATTCAGCTTAGCAATTCCTCTATAGTTTGCAACATCGACTTAATTGCCACTTTAAAAAAAGGGATAATAAAAAATTTTTTCTATTTGACGGGTAAAAAGCATAATTCAATATATTTGTTGAAGATTGTAGTAAGTGGGTCGTACAAAGTTTCGGCACAATTTTTAAGAATACAATTAGGTATTCCATCAGGGCCAGAATTATTGGTTGCTTTTAATGATCTTAAAATTTATAGAACTGTTTCATTACTCAAAAATTAAATTAAAAAAAAAACTGAGTGCACCGTTTTTTCAGTTCTTTTAAAATGCGTGCACTGTTTTTTCAGTTCTTTTAAAGAATATATGCTCCGTTGCCTATTGATGTAAAGAATAAAATTTACCACATTTTAAGTTTAAATGTGATTTTTTTTTGCTTTTTTCGGAACACCAAATTGTATTTGTTTTTTATATTTTTGTATGAAATATTTTAATTGTTTGTATCATTATCTTTAATATTTAATATTGCTGGCTTATGTACTACCAAAATTTACGTAGTATACATGTGGTATCTTATAAAACACAGCTTTTTAGCTGTGTTCAGTAAGAATTGTGGTATATATACCATGGTATGTAAACTACATATATGTCTGTCAGGGGTATAATTCGAGTACGATGATTCAGTTTTTTTTTTAATTATGTTTCTAAAACGACTAGGGAAGATTAGAAAAAAGTTTAACCTTTCTTTAAGGTAATTTTATTGCGGAATTCTTTGTTAGTTTATTTTTGAGCTACGAAATAACGGACGGTACATCTCGAAAACAAGAGCTAACCAAAAAAACGGTTACACTATTGGACGAAGCGTATCCGAATTAGGTTAACCTATCAGGTCCCCCGCTTGACAGAAAAACAGTGTCAAATTCTAGCACAGTGTAATTAATCTATAAGTCATAATCAGAAAACATAACTAAAGTCGCAACTAACAAAACAGAAACTAAAAAATAGTTATAGATCTTATTCATAATTCATAACTAGCTTATCACCTGCTTTCAGCTGATTGCATAAATGCAACCATGCATATTGGCATGTAGAGAAAACAAAATTTCGATAATATTTTGAACGATATATGCTGTAGTTAATTTAAAAGCTTATTAAAAAACAGTTATTGTTCTTAAAAAAATGCATTTAAATTTTAAAAAAAGTAATTTTTTGGTTATAGTTTTGATATACATAAATCAATTAAAATAGGAGCTTGTTAAAACATAATTTTTCAATAAAATTTGGTGACTAAAAACACATTTTTTTATTTTTTGTATGCAAGTATCAAATGTAATTAAGCAAGTTTATAATTTACAAAATTGTAAGAGTATTTCGAGTTTTCTGTATTTTAGAATGACAAAAATTGGCCGCCAAAATTGTTTTGTTATTCAAATAAATTATAAGATAATATTAATCAGCTGTTCTTTGTATGTATTAGTTACAGCTTTAACCCATAATTAAGTGTAAACTTTTTCGGCTGAAAGTAACCAACTGTAAATAACTTAAATAGGTACTTAAAAAAGTTAACACTTAGTGATAATCTATGAATATGCGCCAATAATACTCGTAAATATAATATGTCTATATATATAAAAAGAAGTGAACACTTTGGTGTCACCACCAAGTGCCGGTTCCCACACGTCAAGTTTGACTCTTCAAGTCTTGATCTTTAAGGAGAGAAGGGAAAAGAGAATGCCATTTCTTGTCCCCTCTCTCCCAAAAACTCAAGACTTGACGAGTCAAACTTGACGTGTGTGAACCGGCACTAACTGCCGAAACGGGTCGACCGATCTCAACCAAAATTTCAGGGTACGTTGGGTCTGTAGATGGTTAAGTTAAGTTAAGTTAGTTTGCACGAAATCGGCTCAGGGGTTCCGCAGATATGGCATTTAGGTTTCTCTATACATTCCCATACAAATATCAACAAAATGCTCTCCATTTTAAAATCCTCCGAAACGGCTTGGCTGATTTTTTGAAATTTTGTATGTGTATTTGTTAGGTATGAGAAAAGGTCGTACAGTATATTTTATATCGCTAGAGGGCGCAAAATAGGGCATAAGCTCCCCCTGCCTATATGTTTTTAGCTAATCAACCAAAAGAAAATAGGGAGTAGGTCGTGAAATAGGGCAAGAGGGGTAAAAGCTCTCCCTCCCTATATCTGCTTAACTAATCGACCGATTTTCTTTAAATGTTGCAGGAAAATAGTGTAACCCCAAAATTTTATTATTATTAAGGACGTAAAATAGAGAAATAGGGGTAAAAGCTCCCCCTCCCCAATTTTATAAACTAATCAACTGGGTTTCTTAAAATTTGGCATGCAGACACTGTAACATCTGAAAGGAAATATGGAATAGGGCGTGAGATAGGGTATAATTTTAAAAGCTCCCCCTCCCATTATCTTCTTTACTAATCGACCGATTTTAAATTTCGCAGGAAAAAAGTGTTACAGCTGGAAAGTACTTGAAACCTATAGTTTTTATTATTTAGGGCGTGAAATAAAGCAAGAGGGTTAAAAGCATCCCCTCCCTTTATCTTCTTAACTAATCAACCGATTTTCTTGAAATTTGGCAGGCAAGTAGTATAACACCTGGAAAGAGCTATAGCCTATCATTTTTATTATCTTAGTTTTTTTTATATGATTAGTTACAATCGGGTATCTTAAAATTTGGCATGCAGACACTGTAACATCTAAAAGAAATAAGTTATATGGCAAAACAACATTTGCCGGGTCAGCTAGTAATATTTATACTTTTCATAATACGAACACAATATTAATAAATAAATACTTATACATAATTGTTAATACATATAACGCAAAAACTTATTAATTGTTCCTTTTCACAATGGCAAATAATACATAAATAACCCTCGAGTTCTCAACCCGGTTGTCGAATTATTCGAAAACCGGGGTTTTACAATCTTCCTTTTTTTTAAACCTATTTTTAAAAAGCACGGGTTTAAGGTGATTCGACAAACCGGGTTTTTGTTTCAAATTGTTCGAAAGAGTAGAATATTTTTGTTTTTAATAAAAAGGAAGTAAGTGTGGGGTGTGCCTCAAGGAAGTCATCTTGTTCCCGTTTTATTCACATTATTTATTAATGATCTGCCATCCGTTGTTCAGCACTCCAACATACGCATGTAGGCTGATGATGTAAAAATTTTTAATTCGCTTAAAAATATTATTGATCAATCCTCTTTGAGGGCTGACATTGAACTTTTCTCTCAATGGTGTAATTACAACTTATTGGATTTAAACTTAAAAAAATGTTAACACGCAATTTTTCCGCTTATTAAAACTTGATGCTAGTTATTATCGAAATGGACCATTACTGGATAAAGTTAACAATATTATTTATCTCGGTATTCTATTAGATCATAAACTAAGATTCTGTGATCACATTTCATTGATGGTTAATAAAGCAAATGGAGTACTTGGCTTTATAAAACGTTGGTCGAAAGAATTTTCTGATCCATATATCACTAAAAATCTGTATACGTTTCTGGTTCGCCCTATTCTGGAAAATGGATCAATTGTATGGAATCCGTTAATACATATGTATATCAACAGCATTGAATCTGTACAGAAACAGTTCCTTTTATTTTGTTTAAGAGGTCTTGGATGGAATTCGCTTGTATTGCCTTCATATGAAAGCAGATAATGGTCTTATTAAGCTACCGTCGTTAAAAAGTCGAAGAACAATGCTTAGTATTTCGTTTTTAATGGGTCTGATCACCGCGTTGATGTCGATTCCGATTTCTTGTTGAGTAAAATTAGCTTAAATGTTCCAGCTAGACCTACACGAAACTTTCAGCTGTTAAATTAAAGGTATTATCGTTCAGTTTATGCTAACAACGACTCTTTTCGTAAAATTTGCGTGAAGTTTAATCTATCTATCTATATATATAAAACAGGATGTGTGTATGTATGTATGTAACGTATGGCGGAGGGGCATGGCAAAATTCAATAAAAATATAAAAATGGTGTAAAAAATGTATAGTAATTCATAAAATGAGAACGGCTGGGCCGATTTCTGTAAAATTTTCTGTCAGTTGTTCGTATTTTCGAGGGGAAGGTTTTTACGGGTCAACATTTTGGAAATTATGAAATTATTCCTTAATGGCTTTCCAAATCAAACAATAGAAAGTTCTTAGTGTAAATCATGGAAAATTGCAGAAAATGCGAAATGCGGAAAATTGGAAAATCTCTCAGCAAAAGTCGGAAAATTGATTTTTTTTTGTACGAAATTTTGTGTTAAATTATTCCTTAATGGCTTTCCAAATGAAAAAATAGAAAGTTCTCAGCCAAAATCCGATAGATGGCGTTTTACGTTGACTTAGACATATTTTCATATTTTATTTAAATTATAAATGTGTATAATATGACATTTAGTTAAAAAAAATTTGTTTTATTTATTCAAAAGTTTGTTGGGTCTGGCTAGACTCATGCGTTACGAATGTGAAATTAAAAAACATGTGTAATAGGGAGGGTTAAATTGAGAACTAGATGGAGGTAATAGTTTGTGTGTTTAATAAAAAAAAATAAATAATAGATAATTTAACAAAAAAATAATTAAAAACAGCAAGAAAGAAAGTTAAAAATACAGCATCTTCTATACAAAATATATATGGGTCTGGCCAGACCACATGTGTTACGAATGTGATGTGTGCAGTAAAATATTCGAATAAGTTTCCTTATATATCCTTTCCAGGTTATATTTTTCAGCTTTTTATAGTAAACTAAATTTTAGAAGGGTACCTGAAACTTCAAGTCTCTACCTGTGTTTTAAATATACTAAAATAACATTTAAAATCGAAAAAGGTCTGGCCAGACTCATGAGTAAGACGAAGGGTTAAAGCAATCCTGAATGGGACTACTTTCGAAAGTCAATCCCGGAATTTCTTTAAAAAAGTATAAGATTATTAAGCCAAGTAAAAAATATTGAACTTTTCGTTGGTAGTGCCAATCTGAGAGTAAAATTATTAAGTGAGCGTTTTAATCTCATATAACTTATTTTTCTCATCCCTCAGCAGTGTTCCCATTTTAGCATATTTTCTGCTGGATTTATCAAATTGAGATGGGAACTGCTTTTAATTTCCTTGTCCAAAAGCAGATTTTTTTAGCAAATTTTGTTTCAAACAGACATACAATACATATTTTCAAACAATTTCATATTTAAATTATTTCTACTTTGTTTCTCGCGTTATGAATCTAATACTTTTTCCAAATAAAGATTTAATTAATATATTTAGCAAATTTTTAGCATAAAATTTTTTGTAAAAATGCAGCGGATTTTGTGTTTTTTAAAGTTTGTTGTACACACAACAAAAGTTTGTGTAGAAACAACAGAACGAGAAGAAAAACAACATTATTTTCATGTTTAATCAAGCGCGTTTTTAGATTGATTCAATCTTAGTTTAACTTAAATCAATTTCATTGTCGGATTATTTCAAGAACGAATTCGGGAATTACTAGTTCCAGCTGGTTAGTATCTATTAGTTAGATAGAAATGAAAAACTTATATTGTTTTTTTCATTCTAGCACTGTTGGAAATATAAACAACTAGCGAACCCCCGCACACTTCGTAGTGCAAAAAAGAAAATAAGAAATCAATTCGAATTCCTTTAAATCAGTGGTAAATTGTTTTTTTTGTAATGCTGTGTGGTACACAACATTTCTTGTTTTTCCATTTTCGGTGTAAATATACAAAACCGATGGTTTGCAAACAAGCGAACAGGCTACATACAACTGTCCATGTGAGAAAACTGGATACTCTAAATTCACTCCACAAATTCCTAATGATTGGCCTTGCGCCTTATTAAAAGTAACCGCAAACGCAAGCCGAACAGGAAACTGAAGTCGTTTGAATTCAAATGGCATATCAGACGGAATCATTGGGAAGCGTGGAATGAATACATCTTCGCCTTTGAATTTTCCAGTAAAAATATTAGCTTTAATTACATCAACCTTCTAATAGCAAGTCTTGTGCCAATTCACAAACGGGGTTGATTAATATTGCGAAGCATAAAAATAGTGACTCCAACTTTCAATTGGAGATTAAGCAGAGGCAATCCTGGTAAGTCCAACGAATTAAAAAATTTTGTATGATAATTCGCAACATCTTCTACATTGGTAACAGTATCCACAGACTTGTACGAAACCAATTCGCCAGAAATCTTTGATTCTATAGACATATGTAAATCACTAACATCGTTGTTCTTTGCCGCTTAAATTGCTCTGTCACTCAACCATGTCTGTCCTCTTTGACTGTACGACATGGCAAAAATCATTCTGCAACTGAACACGAACATAAGTAGTAGGGAATGGTAAATGGATTCCAAAATCGATTTTTCGGTCGACTTTTTTTATTTTGGTTTTTGAAATCGATTAATCGAACCTCAAAATCGTGTTAGATTAATTTGCAAACTTATTCCTTATATCACAAAAGGGTACACCAGCATTTTTTTGCAAACTTTTGCAGAAAATAGATATGAATACTGTTTATAATTTTCCTGCAAAAAGTAAAAATGTGTAAATTTTGAGTTGGCCTTCCGATCGGAACACAGTTGGGCAAAAGACAAAAAAAGTAAGTGTAGAGAGAGAACTTGATTATGTGATTTTTATTGACTTTAGCATGTTGAATACAAATAGTTTATTCAATCACGTCTAGTTAACATTTTCATGATTTCATGTCTAATTTTATTCATAATATACATGGATTTCTGATAAATGATAAAAATGTGTAAATACTAATTTGCATGAAAAAATCGTCGCCACTAATTAAGAAATAATTTTGAAAATACTCATTTGTAAAAGATCAAAAACGCACAAATAGTTCTCAAATTATGATTAAATGTACATATGTATGTACCATAACCGCCTTATTTCGGTCGAAAATTAGTCTAGTTCATAAAAAAACTATACATGATAGAATAAACTGAAAACGGATTTGAATTTAGCGCTGTAAAGTCTCTTTTGTTTTTGTAACGACTCATTGTCTTGTGTTTTTGTAACGACTTATTGTTTTTCATATAGTTTTGGTATTGTGTAACGATTTTTAGTTTTACGGAATTTCTCTGTAAATATTGTACCATTTTAGTAAATAAGCAATATAATATGGCATTATTTAGTTAATATAAGTGAAATTAGTATTTAAGGAGGAATTTAAATTAAGTTGGGCCAGTCGAATCTGGTCATTGAAACCAAAGTGTTTTATTTTAAAAGTCATCCTACACTTGGTATTTCAATGTCAATTTCATAGCATAATGTGCTGTGCGACCACCATCTAACAAAGTGGCTGCAATGCCAGAAGACGCCAATGCCAATGCAATTTTATTCTGGGAACGTATCGTTGCCAACAACAATGAAATTATAAACGTTTTTCCAGTGCCTCCTGGTGCATCCAGAAAATACAATCCACCGGCTTCACTACTGACAGCTTGCATAATAGTATCGTAGGCTTTTTTTTTGCTTCGCATTCAATGCCGTAAGATTTGCGTGAACAAAAGCATTTAATTCGTTGCGCTCGTATTGTTGTTCACGTTGCAGTTCTTACTCAAAAATGCCATGCATTGCACGATTCGGTGTTGTCATTTCCAATTGTGCTAATGCCTTATTAGCAATACACAAATTGAATTTCAGTTTCTTAAATTATTAACTTAAATTTGCAAAATTTTCATGCACGAAAAAATACATGTTTCGGAATGAGAGCAGTGTTCACTAAAATGGCTATAACTCATGAAGATGTGATTTTCAATACCTAAGTAGCTAAATTAAAGTAATGGCTTGACTAAAATTGAATTGTAATGAATTTAAAAACTAATTGATTTTCAGTTTTTCAAAATTTTAAGTAAATATCGCAAAATTTCCATGCAAAAAAAAAGATGTTTCGGAATGAATGCAGTGTTCTCTTGCTCATACCTCATGAACCAATACACATTTGAAGACCATTGATACATAAAAACCTTGGTATTGACGTCACCTTCCACGTGAACAAAATCGGTGCACGCATTACAGAGAACATCAATTTCAAACACAATGCAACTTTTTTATATACATATACATATATATAGAGATGTGATCGTCGGTCACAGGTTGACAACTCTCAACTCGCAAAAAAATCGAATCGGGTTTTTGGTGCCAAAAGACTGTGTTTGTCCTTCTGCATGTTAGTACGTACCTTTGCAATCTTTACACCATCTTACAATAGATATCTCCTACTAATTTTGTTTTTTTTTTTATTTACTTCCAACACGGTTCAGTAACGGAGTAATAACGTTTTTTTTTGTCTCCTGAAAATATCGAAGTTATTGATTCAGCTGATAGCTTCTTGTCAC
Organism: Pollenia labialis; assembly: GCA_949318255.1. Lineage (NCBI taxonomy): Eukaryota > Metazoa > Arthropoda > Insecta > Diptera > Polleniidae > Pollenia > Pollenia labialis. The sequence goes on from OX439141.1 coordinate 64,490,933, forward strand.
CAGCTTCTCAATGTTTAACAAGTATACGAAACCAAAAGCTATAAATTATGTTTTTTCTTGCTAATCATCCCAATTGTTTTACAGTTTCTGTTTTTAGAAAAAAGACAGCGAAAAGTTTCAGGACTTTTTAGTAGCTGCATCCAGCATTTCCGAAACCTGTGGGGCATTTACCAAACCAATGGAGGAACAGGATTCCACTACTCTTCCTTTTTGAAAGCTTAGCGAAAAAAGTTAAAGATTCGAATATGCCACCACATATTGTCAGTCGAATCGAAGCAAAGGTTCCGCATTAGTGTTCGAGGAAATGGAACAATTTTTTTGCAGACCAAGTACAACGTAAATATGTTTGTGATATTATTTAAATTTAGTAATCTCTGTGCCTTATAGCTATAAGAAAAATGCTACTTATCGATTTGTTACAAATTCTAATCAACATACATACAGGCCTGTTCTGAAAATCACGTGATTTCAAATCAAGTCATTCCGTTGTTGTTTTTCTCGGTGTGCTTTCTGCAATTGAAGATCACACCAAAATACACAAAAACGGGACGCTAAAATGTCACACGTGTAATTTTAGTGGGCACATGTGATTTGAAATCACGTGATTAAGTTGAATATATTTTCAGAACAGGCCTGATACTTAACACTTAAAACTTAACACCTAAATTAGTCAAATTAATAATTATTTAAAAAAAAATTTGATTAATAAAATTTCCTTTAATATTTAATCAGACGTACATGTTAGCTAGAATTTTTAAAAAATCGATAAGTAAGTAATATTTTTAATATTTAAGAACAATATTTTAATGTATTTATTTACATACATATTTTATTTTTATTCATTTATTTATTATTGTAGAACAATATTTTTTTTGTTTATTTTTTTTCTGTTTTATTTAGTATTGTGGAATAATCAGGTATGTGATGGAAATCGATCGATTTCAGAAAGATCGCTAAACGGTGTGATGAATTTTGAACGACTTTAAAATCCATTTCTGAATTAGAGTCCTAATTTATTATACAAAATACAATTTAATTAACTTATCTAATATGAAATTTAAAAGAAATACAAACAGGAAATGTATAAGAAATCAATTTAAAACGCTACTGAAATCGATATTAAAGTATGTTATGGAAATCGATTTTGAAAGCGAAACGATTTGAAACCGATAATATCGTTTCCAGTAACTTTATAAATTGATTTATAATACATTTTCCTCTTATTTTCTGTGTATATTTTTTTAAATTTTATATTATACTAGAGTTACCCTGCCCGCGTTGCTGGACAATACAATAACATACGTTTACGTCTTTGTATTAAAAATTAAATTTTCTAGAAAGAAAAGACATTTTCCTGAAAAAGAAGTGCAAAATAATATTAATTTTTAAAGTGAGAATATCAAAAAGAAAAAAAATTATTGCAGAGCTTGGTGGTAAATGACATTATTAGTTTTGCCATTTTCACAAAAAATTAATGAAGACGACGGCTTCCCAACACGTGAACATGCAACATACAGTTGACCGTGTGAAAATACAGGAAATTCTAAATTTATTCCGCAAACTTGCAACACCTGGTCGTCACATTCGTTGCCTTGCTAATTCATTTCTTTCTAATCGCTCTTCTTTTAATGTATTAATTTTTATTTATTTATTTTAATCGTCTATGGAATTAATCCTTACAGACTATTAATACAACATAAATGTTTATAACTCAAATAAAATAATTAATTATGAATTTAAAAAAATTCAGGGTCAGCGTTTCCATAATTAGCTCAAAAAACTGAATGGATAGTGGTGAGAAGTAACGTGTTGGACGTTGAGGAATGTTGAACGAAATATTGTTGACCAGAAAACCAGAAAAAACATCACCGTTAATAATATTCAGTAGAAACGAGACATTTAGCCAGTGTTGCCACTTTGTGGATAATTACCCGAATTTGGTATAATTTTTACTGTCGTGGGTAGAGCGTGTGTAATTTTTCTTAGGTGTAATTCAGGTGTTATTTAATTTAATTTTTACTTCAGATACCCAAATAAAATCAAGATTCAATTTCAGTGATGACATTTATTTCTTTTTAAATATTATTGATTAAAATGCACAGTCTTCTGAACCAAAGAAAAATACTTCAATCATTAAATATATATTTTCAAAAGTTTGGTAATAAATGTAGGGGTGGAAATGTTTCCAATATTCCAACATATAATTAATTTTATTTGTGTCTGCAAACTTTCAAATGCTTTAGTTTGAAGAATATTTAACGCCCTTAACAGTTCTAAAACAGAATTACGAAAGAAACAGTTGTATAAAACCCTGCCGGCATTTAGCTTACTAAATATAGTATAAAATTGTAGAAAACACAAAACAAATGAATTGTAATTGCAGATTAATACACTGCATAACTATTAACTGATTTAAAACAAATAGGCACAGCGCCTGTCCGCATTGAATTGCAGTCGTCCAGTTTTGTTCATCTTTTTCGAGAATTGCTGGCTGCATGTCACGAATAAAATTTACAATGTTGACCACCAAGACGTCAATTGGTGCTGTTTTATCAGCATAAACCAGTGACTTCACAGAACTAGGGAAAACAATCAAGAGGTGTCACATCGAATGGCCTTGAAGTCTTATTGACAGTTTATTTTCTCTAAATCAACCCATCGCATTCATTTGTGAAAAATGGTCGCACTGTTAACTTAAATGACAGTCAATAAACACACAAAAATTAAATAAGTTAAATGACGCGAGCCTTATACCGACAAAATGTAATTCTCATAAGGAAACAAAACTATATTTTATATAGGGAAAACACTACATCATAAAATTGTACGTATAACGCATATTCTTAGAAATTTTTCTATGTTTTTTTATAGACCATCAGTGAAAGTTACACTAGAAGTGTGCATAACTAATAAAATAACTAACAAATACTAAATAACTAATCAATACAAAGTTACTTTCGTAACAATATAATCGCCTTTGTATAAACGCCTTAACTCGTATATAAATTTTTAAAAAAATGAATTTGTTTTGATACTTAAATATCGAGCCCTAATAGCAAAAATGATGAAACCAACAACATTTTAGATTTTTGTTTTTTGATGAAAATCGATCATTTTTGATCATTTGCATCATCTCTAAAAATCTCATATCTCTGGGAAGTACCGTTACAAAATAAGAGCAACAAAAGCAATTTTGAGTTAAATGCATTTGGTAGTTTGTTTACATTTTTTTTGATAGCGAATTGTTATTTACATCAAAATTCTCTTTGAGAAATTAATCAAAATAAGTCACAAAAACATATTTTAAGTGAGATTAACGTTTGTGCAAAATGTCGATATTGAATTCAGAGGTAAGTGTCTTTAATTTTAATAGTAAATATTAAGAAACTTTAAGTTTTTGCTTCAGCTTTTCGCCGATAATCCACTCGTTCCATACAGTGATACTGATTCTTCTTCTGATACTGTACAATTTGCAAATGACGTAGAAGAAGAAGCGTGTGTGGGTAAAAGGGCTTACAAAAAACAAAAACAAAATTACCAAAGAGGCTGCAAAAAAGAAAAAAACATGATACTAGCACTCAGTCGAATCCATGCTTAAATAAAAAATTTGGAAACTCATGGGGTCATAAGTTCACAGACACAGATCGATTGGCAATAAATCAACATTTTTGGGGTATTGGCAACAAAATAAGACAAAAAGACTGGTTGCGATCGTGCATGAAGCGTAAGTGCATTCAAAGAAGGACAGGAAATAGCAACAAAAGGCATTGCAGCTTTAGTTATACTATTAATTTTAATGATACTACCTTCAAAGTTTGTCAACAATTCTTGTTGAAAACGCTTCACATATCCCAAAATATGTTATTATCAGCCAAAAATAATGCAGAATGCTTAAAACTTTAAGTGCGTGTTGCTCACAATAAGTCTGACGAGGGCAGTATATTTATTGAACAGCTACCAGCAGTCCACTCCCATTACTGTCGCAATAAAAGAAACCTTCCGCAAGAGTTTCGAAACATAAGAGGTGTATATAATTGCTATGCTGAACATTTAAAAACTATAAAGAAGGAATCGTAGCACTTTTAAAAATTGCTTTCACATCGGTTTTCACTTGCCAAAAAAAGATAAATGTGTCACCTGTGAAAATGATAAAAACTTGGACAGCGAATCAAAAAAAAAGTTGGAGCAAACAGAAGCGTACCAAGAACACATGAGGGACAAAGATAAGTGTAAACAAACATTTTTGGAGGATCCGAAACAAAGTAAAACCAATACGACATTATTAGGTGTGTTCCACAAGATCTCGGGCAAGTTCGGACTAATGAGAGAAAAATAAAATTACTCTCTAAATTTGCCGAAACTACCCAAAATTGCTGGAACGCAAAAAACCATTTTTGAACATCTTCAAATACTAATGCTGCTTACTTTTCAAATTAAGATCTATTTAAGTGATTTAAGACGCTTAAAAGTCATAACATTATAAAACTAAAACATTTGCATCATTGTAATTTTTTATTAAAGGGAAATATGTATGCAATAACGTTTTAACCACTTTCATTTTTCACAAAAACCTTACATTTTGCTTTTTAATATGTTTAAAAGTAGTTATAAAATAAAGGTCAAATAAGAATAAATATCAATTGAAAATCAAGAGCACGAAGAGATTCAGAATTCAATATGACGTATAATAAATTTAAGAAGAATCAACAAACAAGATGTTTAATTAATAAATACAAAGCTATAAGGGACCGAATTATAAAAACAAAATCAAAAATAGTTTTCTTAATAAGTTGCAGGAATACAGGGATTATGCCAAAATTTATATCAAATTCCACAAAGAACATAACAAATATATATGAGATGGATAGGAGACTTCCGGAGATTCAAAAAACTAGTTATAAGTATGTACACGAATTACAGAATAAGATTTTAAGATTAACACTTAAAAAAAACACAAAATACTGAAGCTTTTTCAAAGAGATTTGGAGATAGTGATTGGAAATTTACAAAGATGTTTAACGGAAGAGGAAATTAGACAATTTCTAAAGTATGAAGAGAGAGTTGAGGCTTCTTTAAATGAAAAGGTATGAAGTATTCATAGAAAAAAATATGATAGACTGAGCGAATTAAAGAATGAAGAACTAGGAATTAGAGTTAATAATAAATTTTTTGTAAATAAAACTCGGGGGAATATTCCAAGGGATGTTAAGTGGATGCTATCATTAGGACCAAAATATGTTTTACCAGTTACGAGAGACAATTTCCCTAAGCTAAAAATGATAACAGAAGGAGAGGATTTAGTTCAAACCATAGAGGGGAAGGAGGATCAAGAAATAGCTAGAAATAAATTAACAACTATTTTGGACAATCATTTAAACAAAATGAGATTAGATAACAGGGATAAGTTTATACTATTAGATAAATTTAATAAGACGAAAAGTTTTTTAAATCGAAATAAGAATATATTAGTATTAAAGGCAGATAAGGATAACACAACCGTGGCTATGTATAAAGCAGATTATGACATAAGAATTGATAATATTATAGAAGATGATACAAAATATAAGGTAATCAATAGGGATCCTACGAATAAATTGGAGAAAACCAATAATGAAATTATAGAAGAACTTTTTAGGCAAAAAATTATTTCCGTATCCGAAAGATATAAACTAAAAACGAATATTGCTACTTCTCCAAAACTTTATGGTTTACCAAAAATACACAAGGTTGGTTTTCCTTTGAGACCAATTTGCTCTTTTATTAACTCACCTTCTTATGAATTGTGTAGATACTTAACGAATATTTTAAAAAGAATAACTGAACATTATATATATAATGTTAAAGATTCATTGCAATTTAAAGAGAAGTTAAGTAATCATTGCATACAAACAAATGAAAAGTTAATTTCATTAGATGTGGTATCGCTATTTCCTAGTGTACCAGTCGATTTGGCACTTGAAATAATAGAGGAAAAATGGAACATAATAGAGCAATATACGAAAATTGACAAGGGATTGTTTTTAAGAATTTTAAAGTTTTGTATGAGGATAACAGATACTTTAGTTGTAATGGGAAAGTATATACACAACTGAAGGGACTTCCAATGGGATCTCCTGCTTCTCCAATTGAAAAATTAAATATTAAACCCAAAATAATGATAAAATATGTTGATGATATATTCTGCATTATTAATGAATGTGGGGTAGATAACTTGTTAGACACATTTAATGGGTTTAATAGTAATATTAAATTCACTTTGGAAATGGAAGGTAACTCAAAATTACCTTTTTTGGATACTTTAGTAATAAGAAAAGGGAAATAAATTGTTAATAGATTGGTATCAAAAACCAACAGCATCAGGCAGAATTATAAATTATTATTCAGGACACAGTAAAAGAATTATTATAAATACTGCTAGAAATTTAATTAATAGGGTACTAACAATTAGTGACAAGGTTTATCACAGGAAAAACATAATTAAAATTAGAAATATATTAAGGGAAAACAATTTTCAAAATAGTTTAAGTTATGGATTAATAAATCAATATAATGATAGGAGTAATGGGAATACAAGAATTACCAATACAATAGAACCAATGATATATGATTCATTATCATACATATCCAATGTTTCGGAACGAATAAAAGAATCGGGAATCTTTGACACTGACAAATATAAGGTAGCATACAAAGCTTATAACACATTGAACAGTTTATTTAGCAAGACAAAAGATAGAACTAGGAAATGGGATATGTCAAACATTGTTTACAAAATTCCTTGCAAGGGAAATGATAATGAAAGATGCAACCAAGTTTACATAGGTACAACGAAGAACAAATTAAGGACTAGAATTGCGGGACATAGATCCGATCAAAAATATAGGGATATTAATTCTAAAAAAACAGCATTAAGTCATCATTGTTATCAGTCTAATCACTATCCAAATTTTGAAGAAGTATCGGTTTTAAACACTGAAACTAACTACAAACGCAGATATATATTGGAAATGTTACACATAATTAATACACCAACGGCACAGAGAATAAATTTTAAAGCAGACACAGAACATATAGCGCATAATTATAGGAATTTAGTTATTAAGGGATAGAAGATTACATATATAATAATATAAATATAGGTACCTATCGCAGCCTTGGATCAAGAGGGTTCAATTTGTTACATGAAAACTAGGACCTTCTTGTCCTTAGGTCACGAAATACATTAGTTTTGTTATAATGAAAATATGTTTAATTATGTATGTAAGATAAGATAAAAATAAGTTTAGTTTTTAAAAAATCTTTATTTTATAGGAATTTTCATTAGCCAAAATATTTTTATTATTGTAAATATGGTTTTCGAATTAGGTTTATAGATAGGAAATTTAGTTAAATTTTTATTTTTTGTTATAATGGTTTTTGAAAAATTTTTTATGACAAATAGGTTTATGAATTTAATTTCTGACAAAAATTTTTTCATAATTTTGTTATCGTTTTTGTTATTATTAAAATTTCCTGACGATGCTAACCAAAGGTTAGCGAAATATTGAATAAAATAAATATAATTTTTTATAAAAAATGACCTCAAGCTTAAATAATTAAAAGTAGTAATATGTTTTTTAATTCAAACTAAACTTTTCCTTTTGGTTGTAAATTCATCAGTTTCATATGTAAACAAAAACAGCTGATTGTTTTTTCTTGTCCGAACTTACCCAAAGAAAAAGTTCGTGCAAATTTGTACAGGAAATGAAAAAAATTACTCTCTTTATTGCACAAAAATTGTTATGTGGAACGCTTTTGGGTAACTTTGTGCAAGTTCGGACTGTTTCGTTATGCATGTGGAACAGAGCTATTGTGTGCAAGTTTTGACCTTCAAAAGGTTCTAAATGCACCCCACGGAAAAAGTGTGACATTATTTTATTCTCGAAAATATGCATACTATAATGAAAGCGTGTATGAAAACGGTACTAGGAACGCATATTGCTTCTTGTGGGGAGAAGGTAGTTGAAAACGGGGGTGTAATGAAATCTCAACCGTTGCATTTCAATACTTAAACATAGTGGACAAAAGAAACTGCACTCTTCCGTCAGTCTTTACTGTGACAGCTGCGCAGGCTAAAATCGGAATAGAGCTATGCTCGCAACATTAATATATTTTCTTGAGAAATCGAATTACATTAACACCATAAAAATAACATATTTATTGCCTGGGCATACCATGATGCCCGTTGACTCCATTCATAGCACAATTGAGTCATTTACTCGCAATAGGACTGTATGGGCACCAAGTGAATGGTTTACTATGATCTCCACGTTATTTTGTAGATATGTACTTAAAACTAATTTCATATCATACATACTACATTTTAGTTTTGTTCGTTACTTCATTTTTGCTATTAGGGCTCGATATGTATACATACATATATAATTAATTTTAAAGATTGCTTACTGTTTTTTTAACCCGGCGCCGGGGGGATGGGTCAAAATTACCCGTCACTTTTCGAATGGATTGTGGTTTTAAAAATGTACTTCTCTTCTCTACGCTCTTCTCAGTAGCTGGTGATATTGAATCTCTCTGAATGTTATAAATTTCAAATCAGTTGCATGACGATTGTACTTCGAGTAACACGTGCTTAAAGTTAAAAAAGGTAAACGTAGCTATTTTGCGCCATTTGTATTTTATGTATCTTGCATATCAAATCCTTATCATATCAAATCCTTCAAAATGATTTTTTCTTATTTTTTTATAAGCATTAATTAGTCATAAAGGCATCAAAATGTCAATTTAATTTAAAGACTAATAAAAAAATAAGTGTTTATTATATTTAAGCTAGAAGAAGCCTCCTTTGTTAACTTTTTTAATATGAAATGTTTTTTGTTTAAAAATAAAAGTAAATATGTTATTTTTTAACAAAGTCATGTTTTATTTCCTTAATAAGGTAAGATTAAATCTAAATTGTATATATTTTTTCGTAAATATAGCAAAAAACCTAAATATGATATCATATTCTTTACAATGATCATTCAATATGAAATAAAAATGTTATGCTAATAAATGTTAAACGTTAAACATGGATTTTAACATTTTTTTTCAAAACGTATCTTTTTGGGAAAGTGTATCTTTTTGGAAACTAAAATGTATCTTTCTCAAAATTTCACTGGCAACACTGATTGTACTGCATTCCCTACAAGAAATGAATGAGCGAGTAGTCACATTTTTCATTTTGGTGTTAAGAAAATGATAGAAAAAAATGACCGATTGTGACCGAACACTTGATTTCGGTCATTTCCTTTTATCATTTTCATTTTGCTGTTAAGAAAATGATAGGAAAAAATGACCGATTGTGACCGAACACTTGATTTCGGTCATTTCTTTCACTCAATTTACATGATGAATTTTATGACGTCCAATTGTAGACGTCATTTTTTGTTTGATAGCAAGCGGTGTAGAAAAGAAAGAGGAACAGAGATCATGTCTATTTTTCTACCCCTCTTTCTTCTCTACCCCGCTGGCTACCAAACAAAAAAATGACGTCCAAAATTGGACGTCATAAAATTCATCATGTAAATTGAGTGTAACTATCATTTTCTTAACACCAAAATGAAAAATGTGACTACTCGCTCATTCATTTCTTGTAGGGTAGTTTTTACTAATGGCACATTGAGATCCTAACGCTGGGTCTCTCCGTATCAATTTTTTTTGCTAAGTACAAGCAAAAACGTCGGCAGAACAATGGAGCAATAATTGCTAATTATAATGTTGGAGAACACTTGAAATTGCTTTGCAATAAATTTGCAATTTTCACCGCGAGTAGTTGTATAAAGTTTTGTGGCTGTATTTATAACAAATGTTTTATGTTGTGTTTTGAAGTGGTTGTTAAATTTTCTTTTTTAAATTAATAAATTAAATTAACAAAATAATTAATTGTAAATGCCGTAGCTGTGTTTTTTATTACTTTTTTGTTAATTTACGTTTGAAAAAAATAAACCTTAAATTGTATTGTTCTATTGAAAAATTAAAAAATTCGCCGTTTGCTTTTGTTGATATTGACGTTTATTTAAAAATATAATATATAATAATTTATTAAAAAATATAAAGTATACATGTATCAAATTGTTCTAAAAAGTCCGCTTGGCGGCTTTTTCTTGAATGCTATTTTAATAAATAAACACACAAATAAATAAACAACCGTACACAGAAATGAAATGTCAGAAAAATGACAACTGATATGACAGAAGATTGCTAAGCAATCATTGCGCAATGGATTGCCACTCATGGCAATATGCGGTCTATACGTCGCAAATTTAATGGAGCAATCAAATTTGAAGTTTGCCGCAATAAATATTGCTACCAGGGAGCGGCTGTGATTATTCGAAGAACTTGATTTTGGCGCCTTTGATTTTTTTCGATATAGTGCCCAGCGTTAGCGTTATGTGACTCAAGTCGCATTTTTGCCCCTTTTTTAAAAACCTTGCCACTTTTTTGCCCCTTTATTTTAAATCCCCTTTTGTATCATTTTGTATAATTTTGTGCCCCTTTCGCCCCTTTTTGAACGAAATGTTTTATATTGTCAATCAATGAACGCAGATGGACCTTCCAGATTTTATATGTTCGTATGTTTTACTTTATCGCATCGAAGAGCATTCGTCGAACGGATTTTTTTTCTAAATTAGCTTTATATAACAATAAAATAGGTTGAACTATTTATTAATATATGTAGATGTATATTTTCAAGAAAATATATACATATAACAACTAAAGAAATAAAACGTCAAACCTTATTAATTAATTTTTTTTTTCATTTTATTAGTAACTAGCTTAACCCGGTGCGCTTCGCAACACTGCTTTAACCACTTTATCGGTTGAGAGATATTTAATATATGCATCCTATGGAAGGTAGTTCCCCCCTGCGCCTACCCGTTTTATTTTCAAAGTGAAGTATAGCATAAGAGTGACTTCCACAAAGTTTGAACATTCTCAATATAACAGTTCATAAGATATGCAATATTAAGCATTGGCGTCCTTTGGGGGGAACCACTTCCTCCGCTGCTATTTTATTTCAATTTGGGGGCTCAGAAGATCCTACTACCAAAAGTTCAACAAAATGACTGCAGTGGCTCTTATTTATATTTCTATCTATGAGGGGTACTGCTCCTACCCTGTCTACCCCGCCAATTTGTATATTGAAATTTATAGTTTGCCATAGTAGTAGCTTTAACCACGTTTGAAGACTCCCCCTTTAATAGTTCTTCAGTTGAGCGATATTTAATATATGCATCCTATGGGAGGTTTTCCCCCCTGCGCCTACCCGCTTTTTTTTTATTTCCAAAAGTGTAGTATACCATAAGAGTGGCTTTCACATAGTTTGCACATTCTCGCTATAACAGTTCTTAAAATATGATGGGAACCACTTTCCCCGCTGCTATTTTATTCCAATTTTGGGGCTCAGAAGATCCTACTACGAAAAGTTCAACAAAATGCGTGCAGTGGCTCTTATTTATATTTCTATCTATGAGGGGTACTGCTCCTGCCCTGTTTACCCCGCCCATTTTTATACTGAAATTTATAGTTTGCCATAGTAGTAGCTTTAACCACGTTTGAAGACTCCCCCTTTATTAGTTCTTCAGTTGAGCGATATTTAATATATGCATCCTATGGGAGGTTTTTCCCCCTGCGCCTACCCGCTTTATTTTTATTTTCAAAAGTGTAGTATACCATAAGAGTGACTTCCACTCTTATTTACTCTGTTTACCCCGCCCATTTTTATACTGAAATTTATAGTTTGCCATAGTAGTAGCTTTAACCACGTTTGAAGACTCCCCCTTTAATAGTTCTTCAGTTAAGCGATATTTAATATATGCATCCTATGGGAGTTTTTTCCCCCCTGCGCCTACCCGCTTTATTTTTATTTTCAAAAGTGTAGTATACCATAAGAGTGACTTCCACAAAGTTTGAACATTCTCACTATAACAGTTCATAAGATATGCGATATTAAGCATTGGCGTCCTATGGGGAGAACCACTTCCCCCGCTGCTATTTTATTTCAATTTTGGGGCTCAGAAGATCTTCTACAAAAAGTTCAGCAAAATGCGTCCAGCGGCTCTTAAGATATGCGATAATTAATATTGGCATCCTATTGGGGGTACCAATTCCCCTGCCCCTATCGAAGAAATAAGTAGCCTATTTTATTTTTAGGGCTCACGTGATGTTACTGTAAAAATTTCAGGAAAATCGGTTCAGTAGTTTCGGAGTCTATAAGCCAACAAACAAACAAACAAACTGACAAACAAACATACAAACATTTTTCATTTTTATATATATAGAAGATAGATAGATGTTAAACTATTACTTTTAAGCTTGTCCTTTTAACAAGAATTCAGTAAGTGTTTTTGTATTATAGATAAAATCAAAACAAGAAATATCGCTCTATTCGGCAGTGTCGAATCTCATATACTCTTCGCGGTGGTATGAATAAAAATCGAACCACTACTAACTTCTCCTAATAAGAAATATCTGATCTAAGTTTGGCCCGCCTATCTCCCATGATATAGACGCTATTGTGCCCAAGCCCGTTTTTGGGAAGAATAAGGGTTTTATAAGTCTATTACTAATGGCGATTTCTTTCACAAAATTATAAGCTGTTTGAATTATGACAAACAATATAAATCATTTGTTGTAGAAACAAAGTAGTAACAACCAAAGTTGTAAAACAGGGCAGTATTAACAACTTAAGTTAAAATAAGGGTAAAATATGCAATATGTTTAGCATGTTTCACATATCAACATATTCACAAAAGAATTAAAAAAATTTTCCAACGATTGTATTTTTTGTACAAACGAACACAAAATGGAAAAGTTCGTACGGGTTAACTTGCAAACAAGTCGTTTATTTTCACTGTGCATATATACATTCGAGCTTCTCTAAAGGGAACCTACATATATACTTTGAAGCTCTCCATATAATGAACAAAGTTCGAAAATTAATAAAATGAACATGTAAGTTCAGTACATCAAGGGATACAAACAGATTTATTATAGGGAAGTTCGACCATTTCTGTATCTATATAGAGTATTATTTATACATAACAAGAGGTTTATTTTTTGTATCGGTTATATATTCAGTGAAAATAACTTAATAAATATAGACATTTTCTTATTTTTAAAGTTGCCCCTTTTTTCTCAGAATTCCCCTTTTTGTGCCACTTTTCTTTGGAAAATCCCCATTTTGTGCCCCTTTTTGAAAATTTTGAACGGTAACGCTGATAGTGTCCCATAATTGAATACCGTAGCACCCATGGTGGAATAATAATAATAATAACAAATACAACATAACAACAAAATTGGAAATTACATCACCGTTTACGTCAACAAATACTTTTAACAAAAATCAAAGCGTGACGCTGAACGTGATGAAATAAATACATTTTTAGCAAATTTTTATTTAATAATGGTCAATATCTTTTTTATTTTAATTTAATATTATCAAAAACTTTAATAAAATACAATAATCACAGCAGAAAACGTGGACTTTTTGTAAACATAAACAAAACTTTGACATAAACTTAGACAAACAATGCAAGAGCAAAAAATCGTCATCTGGCGTAGTGTTGCCACCTGTTTATTTCACCATGGTAGCACCATATAGACTTTAAAATTGAGTTGTAAAGTAGAAGCTTGCAATCGAAAATAAGAACCGAATTTCTTCCAATAAGCCAATGAATTTGAATGGCTTTTAGTTTATGGCATTTCCATGCTAATCGCCGATCCAAATGTATACCGAGATATTTTACATGTTGAGGTATTATTTGATTATTGATTTTAATAGGTGAGCATTATTCCCGGCTCAGGATAGATGGTTTATGTACGCATTTTTGCTCATTGATCATTATCCTCCATTGTGTTAACCATAATTTTAGTTGAAATATATGATTCTGTAAGTAACGAGATGCTTTATGACGGTTTTCGTGCACGCTTAGAAAAGCTGTATGGTCCTCAAAAGTTGAAGTTTGGGTTTAGTTGTTTGTTGGCATTCCGAAATGGGACTCCAGCGCCAATTGGCTGAGGTGAACTTAAGATATTTCCTTCTTTAATAATAAATGGACTACCGAATAAGTAGCTATCTAACAGTATGTGTGTGTTTGATGGTAAGTTTTGCTTTTATTTATGTAATAAGCCTTAATGCCAGACTTTATCAAAAGCTTTCGAAACATCGATGTAGAGTGCTGAGCAATATTTTTTTTCTTCAAAGGTTTTTCTTATTGCGTTTACTATACGATGGGGGATAGCTGCTCTAACATTAACAGGCGGTAACTCGATTGCTACATCGTGATATAAATTTGGGGTAAATACGCTTTTAAAATTATTAACAGATTTCTTTTTCAAAATCATTTATTGTCCAACTACCATTCAAGTTTCTTAATGGTGGCTTAGATATAACTGGCCTTTTTAGATTTCTAGCTGCACGCCATAATAAGTAGTCTGATTGTGAAGTTGCATCAAGTTCCTTAAGATATTTTTCCAGGGAAGCCGTTTTCTGAGTGTGCAGTACCTAACTTTCTTAGCCTTTCTGTGCACTCTCTTAATAAATCCTTAAGAACCGCCGACATTTGTAGAATATATTTTATTATATCGGAATTTTTTGAGGGTTCTGCTGGAATTTTGAACTGCTAGTTTAAGATAACCGTCAAAATTAACAATAGAGAGATCCACATTCTCCGGTGTACTAAACGGAATATTTTCTGTGCAATAAGTACGGAGGTATGTGGCTGCCGTCGCTTCGTAACCTGGCAGAGACACAATTCTATTTGAGTTCAAAATAGTAACAATTTAAGGTGTTTGATTGGACGATAATTCTAAGAAAGCTTCAACATGAATTGTTTCTGTGAGGATGTTTTTTACCACGTCACAAGTAAAATTGTTTTTTTGAGATGCTGAAGAAATTTAGCAGTTTTTAAGCACTGTTTATGCGATCAATACTGTAATTTTGTAAACTAACATACAGATACATACGATTCGTATGATAAGAACGCTTAAGAAAACTCCTTTCTCATGCTCTTAAAAAGGCTTAAGAAATTTTAATATTTTATAGGCAAACAAAAGAGATAACTTACCTTGTAATACATGAACCGACGTACTTGCTGACCGAGCATTAGATGGGGCGCAAGTATAATTTCCAGCGTGATGAAATCGTACTTTTTGTATAGTTAAAGTACTTATAGATGTTGGCAGTGTAAATGCAACTGGTTGTATAAACTTTAACGACTGAGCAGTTTTATTTCCTTTACCGAGGGTTTCATCATTTTTCATAGAATTAGCATCGATCACTGTTGTGTCTTTGTGTATATTTGATTTAACAAAAAACCCACTTTGTGTATCATAATTAACCATTTTGTTGTCATGATACCTAGAAGAAAAGGTTAAAGATATCAAATTATTACAACTAAAAAATTTTATACGCTTTTTAAGCAAATTTTCTTGGAAAATTATCAGGGGTGTGCTGGAAATCGCAAACGTAAAACGCAAGAATTTTAAAAGTCGTTTTTAAATAAGATTTTTGTAATAAAAGAATTTTATGACAAATATTTAACAAAAATTTTCCTATTAAAGAGGATTTTAAACCAAAAATTATAAGAATTAGGTTTAAAGTTTATTAAAAACAACTTTCAAATTCTTTCGTTTTGCGTTTGCGATTTCCAGCACACCCCTGTATTTGTATAAACGAGAAATATTTTTAATGAATACTACTAGAAACACAACTGGGACGAACGACGAATTATTCGCAGCAAATATTCTTCGTCAGAAATAGTTTATACATACTTAATAGAACTAAAATGATTAGTATCATTCATTGAATCACAGTGAGTTAATATTTATAATGTGCTTATATTCACTATACACATACACAATATCGACAAATTAAATGAATGACAGCACATGACCATTCACAACAACACACCATGATCAACTGTGCAATTCACAGCAAAGCAATAAAAAGGAAAAGCGGTACACCAAATTAAAAGTATGCATTAAATTTAAAAAACCTTGCAACCATTAAACATTCTTATTTATGTTTTTTAACACCAGAAATCACTCTACAGAATTTTGGATAAAATTTTAATGCTGATGTAAAAACGCACATAAGGATTAATTAATAATATATAAATATCATATAAAGGCCACTCCTGAAATACCCGCTACTTTGTAATCGGGCCTTTTCTTTCATGAACATATTTATATGCCAAAGTTAATGTTCCTAGGTTTTAACAAAACAGTTCCAAAATTTTTCATCTCATAGGTTGATATTCACACAGGACTTTGCACTTATAACTTGGTGTATCTAAGTTCAATATTATAGAAAATTCAAAAAGTACCACTCGTAGAACACAAAAGTAAATGAAAGAAAGTTAATTTCCCGTATTATCCTTTTTGATACTTTTTCCACCCCATTTATGTATCACAGTAACTTTACAATGTTATATTATATACATAGATAGATAGAGAAAAATGTTGTGAAAAAGTAACAAAATTAGGAACGATTTTTACACCTTTAACGGTTGAATTTCAAAAAAGGTCCAAACTAGTTTTGTATTTTTTAGATAAGCTACGAATGTAATATAATTTTTATATGTCCTTTTACACCCCAAAAAAGCCGTACCTCAAAAGAGTACCAGACACCAGTTCGTTTATTTTTTTTAATGAACAATAAAAAGTACTAAATTTTTTGTATCTCTTTTAGTTTAGGAGATATGAAGTTAGCGAATTTTTCTAATAGGGCCCATACACAATACCATCATGATTGTACAATCGAGTGATTGTGCAATTAAGCTTGAAGCACACACCACACCAGTATGCTGGTACAAAATTCATTTTTTACCAAAAAATGTGTGTGGAAAAGGTTGTAATGAATAACGATAAAATTTGTGCTGCTGTTTTTATTGCTAGTATCCTAAAACGAATAAGGAGTAAAAAAAAACGTGTTCTCCCGAAAATATTTTTTCTTTGGCATTCATGTTTTAAATTTTGTATTTTTTGATGTTTATGCCTTGACGGTTTAACATTTATGAGCTAACTTTACAGCACACGATACAATCATGCTGGTGCAATCAAAAAAATATCAAACTATTTTTGATATAGCACCATCAGCTGGTACAATCACACCACAAGCTCATACACGGCCAATCAGCTGGCACAATCACTTGATTGCACAATCATGATGGTGTTGTGTATGGGCCCTATAATGAACATCAATAAGTATCAATGGAATTAATTCTAATGAAATGTAAACATGCGCTTTTCTAGAAAACGTTGTATTATAAATAATTATAAATTCGGTGACTACAAAATCGAGATAGTGGACGATACAATTATGGATCTTGGAATTTTACAGGATGTAAAATTGGATTTTATTCAGCACATAACAATGACTGTTAACAGGGCTCGTTGTACTCTGGCTTTTATTAAACGTTAGGCGAAAGAATTCAATGATTCTTTCGTCTCTAAGCAACTTTACACATCTCTTGTTAGACCAATCATGGAATACAGTTCGATTGTATGGGATACACATTCAAAAACAATTCTTGCTTTTTTGCCTGAGAGATACATAATGTTTGAATTTGTTGATTTTCCTTTAGATGTAAATATTGTGAAACGTCATATTATACTTAAGTTGAATACTCATTTGTATTAGGCTGTAAGGATTTATCCATAGACCTAAAATATATTAATTAAATAAATAAATAAACTCTTTTAGTTTAGGAGGTATAAGGTTAGCAGGATCAATTTGGCGAGAGGCCAGCCTTCGGTCCAAATGTCAACCTTTAAGCTTTATACGTTTATGCTCTGCGATGAAAGATAAAAAGATGGAGAAAAAATCTTTTGAAAAAAGTAACACACATATGTACAATTTGTATCCCTAAAACGTACAATATGCAATTGTATTTTTTAGATAAGTAACAAATGTTATATAATTTTTATTTCAATGCGTATTGGTTTAAAAGCTAGATGGTGGACAAAAAAGTTTTAAAATACAGGTCTTACCTGTTTTGCTTTTTATATAATGCACAAAAATAAATATTAAATTACAAAAAATTACCAGGTTATTTAAAAAAGTACCATTTAGAGAACGAAAAAGTACCAAAAATCCCTCTTACAGATTCTCATTAACTTAGGAACTTGCATGTTTAATTTTATGTTTCTAGATCCAATACTAACGGAAATTCAAAAAGTACCAGATAAAGAACAAAAGAGTACCAAAATGTTCCCTTATAGATTCTTGTCCACTCAGGATATTGCATGTTGAATCTTATATTTTAAGGTCCAATATTAACGATAATTAAAAAAATACCAGTTGTAGAACCAAAAAGCTAAAGAAAAATATAAAATTTCCCGTATTTCCTTTTTTTGGTACTATTTTTCCCCCCATTAAAGTATCAAAAATTTCAGTATTGGAGTGGGAGCCCATAATTTAGTACGAATATTTCAATGAATGGAGAAAAATGTTTTATAAAAAAAGTACCAAAAATAGTTACGATTTTCACCTCTTAAATTCAAAAATTCAGGTTTTACCCGTTTACTCCCTAAAAGGGCCGAATTTCAAAAAAGTGCCAAATACCTGTCAACTTTTTTTTCTAAAGAACAACGATAAGTATTAAATTGTACCGAATTTACCGGTTTTTACCCCTTAAACATTCGAATTTCCAAAAATCCAGTCTTAGTGGACCGATTTGGGGAGTGACTAAATCTCTGGTCCAAATTTCAAGTGTTGAGCTTCAGGCGTTTAGGCTGTGCGATGATGAATCAGTGAGTCAGTCAGTAACGTTACAATTTTATATTTATAGATTGATTAAATTTAAATGCATACATACATGCATACATATGTACATTATGTTGTCCCAAAAAAAATAAAAATTTTGATTTTCTCGGAAGATCTTTCCTAATTTGGATACTCATAAGATAAAGTATTTTTGAGAATTTTATCAGATTTTTCGGAAGCGCTTAGAGGTCGCGCAAATTGATTTTGTACCAAAAATCGACCTTTTTGGGTATTTTTTGAATTTTGGTTGAAAATTGGTAAAAAAAATTGATATTTCTTCAGCTTCTGAGTCAATAGTCTTAAAGAAAATTTTCCGATCTTTAATTTTATGTGCATAAATAATAAGTTTCGTCAGGGATTTTCCACATTTTGATACATTATATAACAGTTTTTCGTAAATTTTCAGCAAATATGAAAAAAATGCTTTATAACTTTTAAAATTTGCATGAAGACTAAAAAAACTAATGATGCAGTTTAAAAGATTATGAAGTTTTAAATCATGTATGCCGATGATGTAAAAATTTTTAATTCGTTTAACAATATTATTGATCAATCCTATTTGAGGGCTGACATTGAACTTTTCTCTCAATGGTGCAATTACAACTTATTGGATTTAAATTTAAAAAAATGTAAACACACGTAATTTTTCCGCTTATTAAAACTTGATACTAGTTATTACCTAAATGGAACATTAGTGGATAAAGTTCGCAATATTATTGATCTCGGTATTCTATTAGATCATAAACTAAAATTCTGTGATCACATTTCATTGATGGTTAATAAAGCTAATGGAGTACTTGGCTTTATGAAACGTTGGTCAAAAGAATTTTCTGATCCATATATCACTAAACATCTATATACGTCTCTGGTTCGCCCTATTCTGGAATATGGATCAATTGTATGGGATCCTTACTTTAATACTTATATTAACAGCATTGAATCTGTACAGAAACAGTTCCTTTTATTTTGTTTAAGAGGTCTTGGATGGAATTCACTTGTATTGCCTTCATATGAAAGCAGACTTGGTCTTATTAAGTTACCGACGTTAAAAAGTCGAAGAACAATGCTAAGTATTTCGTTTTTAATGGGTCTTATACGCGGTGATGTTGATTCTGATTACTTGTTGAGTAAAATTAACTTAAATGTTCCAGCTAGACCTACACGAAACTTTCAGCTGTTAAATTTAAGGTATTATCGTTCTGTTTGCGCTAACAATGACTCATTTCGTCAAATTTGCTTAAAATTTAATAGTCAATATCATCTAATTGACTTTTCTAATAGTAACGATGTTTTAAAAAAAAAAATTATTGTTTATTTAAACTAATTACTAAAATAATTTCTTTGTTTATTGTACTCTAATATAAGCACTTATGTCTGTAAGGATTTTTTAATCTATAGACTGAAATAAATAAATAAATAAAAAGAAAAAAAAAAAGAGAGCGGAACAATATTTTCTTTCTTCAAAGGCTTTTCTTATGGCGTTTACTATACGATGGGTTTGTTCAATTGTGCTGTGTTCTCTTCTAAAGCCGAATTGGTGGTTAGGAATACATCTATTTTCATTTAAAATTGGGGTGAATTGATATATTAGATAGAAAGCTTATAGGCCTATATGACTCAACTTTTGTGTGATCCTTTCCTGGTTTAAGCCTGGTACTCTGTTCAACATTTCACGTGAAATGCTGTCAAAACGCATATAAAAAAAACTTGTGCGGAATATCTATGAAATAATGTTGATAGAGTAGTACTCTGTTCATTTTGTGAAAAAGTTCCGAAAAGTTTCTGGCAACATTTTTTTACAACTGCGAAATAATGTAAGATACACTTATTTCACGTGAAATTTTTAGCAAAAGCAAAAAAGTATGAACTGATTATTAAATAAGAAATAAAAAATTTAAATAACACAACCGGTAACAGTTTCTTATCCATATGTTCTTTCTTTTTTATTAAAAACAATAATTTTTAGTAAAATACATGGTTTGTTTACATACGCAAAACAATGTCGCATACTTTGTGGAAATAAAAACGTTAAGTTGTACAAGCTCGCATGATAGGTAACATTGATACATGTCAAAATTTTCGTGTGAAATAATTAATGTTGCTCAACATTTTTCACAAATTTGAACAGAGTACTAGGCTTTAGGTATCATGGTGACTAAGGAAACCTTCCACTTTTGAGGATAGTGTTCAAGGCGTAAAATAGCATTAAAAATTAAAAGAATTATTTTCTTTGCTATGCTGGTTTGCTCTAAAAGCATTTTGTTGCTGATCTTATCACAACCAGGAGCCTTTTCGATTTCTCTTATCTCAAATCTTAGGGGAACAGCTGCTCTAGCAGCAACAGGTCGTAACTCGACCGCTATATCGTGAGATATATTTGGGGTAAATACGTTTTTTAAATAATTAACAAACAGATTTCCTTTTTCAACATCATTTCTTGCTTCCATTCAAGTTTTATAATGGTAGTTTAGAGACAACTGGCCTTTTGAGATTTCTAGCTGCACGCCACAATGAGTATTCTGATTGTGGAGTTGCATCAAGTTCCTTAAGATATTTTTCCAGTGAAGCCATTTTCTGAGTCTGCAATAACTTTCTTAGTCTTTTTGTACACTCTTTTAGTATGTTCTTAAGTTGAGGGGATCTGTGTAGTTACCACTTTTTTGAACTCTCTTTTTTTCAGTCAAGAACCGCTCGACATCCATGGAATATAATTATTTTAATATTTAATATTTTGAGTGCAACATCGGAGTGTAGGACAGCAAGTTTGAGAAAACTGTCAAAATTGTCAATAGAGCGATCTACATACTCCGGTGTACTGAGCGGAATATTTTCTGTGCAATGGGTACTGAGATATTTTTTATATTTTAACCAATTAATTTGCGTAGCTGTCATCGCTAAGTTACCAGTCGGAGATACAGTTCTATTGGGATTCATTATAGTAACAATTGTAGGTGTGTGGTTGGAAGATAATTCTAAGGAAGCTTCAACATGAATCGTTTCTATGGGGATGTTTTTAACAACGCCAAAATCAATGACTTCTGGAATTTTTTGATGATCAGTAGGCCAATAAGTTGGTTGCTCTTCAACACAAACGTTTGTTGCTAGCAGGTAATCCTCACGATGATCACACATTAAGTGGGCTCGAGTTTTTATCAAAATGGCAGAACCTACACAAGCTCTATCTCGAGGGTCCTTATTATCATATAGTGTATAACCACTAATTTTAAACGTATTTCTTGAGGTCAAATGAGTTTCAGAAACCATCATGACATCAATTTGTTTACTTTTAAGAAAATATTCTAATTCATTTTTATGTTGGCGGATGCCGTTTGCGTTCCAAAATCAAATGTTTAAGCAGTTCATGGCTTGCTAAGTACAGCTCGCAATAACATCGATTGCATTCCTAGAATTTCCTGTTTCATATTACCCATTGTGTTCGTAAAAATATTTACTGTTTGCATAATGTTTCCATAGTTTTTTCTAGACGACTTAAATAAGAAACTGGAGTTTCATCATTACTTGGCGCAGTACCTTGCATTGGCACATGGTTTGATTTTAGGACGTTAGCGAAGAGGTTCTGGTATTACTAGGCTGCGGAGCCTGAGTGTCATTCGTAGTTACTAGATTAGTTACCCGCATTTGAGTGGGATTAGTTTTCGGTCCAACCGACTGCTTGACGATAGTATATACAGGGCATCCTCTATAATTGGCAGTGTGATTAACGCCACAGTTGCTACAGTTTTTTACGGTGGGGTCGGTTTTAGACCTTTCGCAAAGAACTGTGCCATGTTATTCACCGCAGACTACGCAAACAGGCATCAGTTGCTTCATTTTGTTGTATGGTAAGCAATTAGAACGATTACAGTTAGCAGCAAGATGTTACGTCTTAATCTGTAAGACGTTTTTACGGTAAGGTTACTGTTACTCCCGGCTAAATGAGCCTTTAGTATGGCCAAATTCTTGGCAGTTAAGACATTGAACGGGACCATTCCTTTTGTGAGGCTCCTCTATCGTTATTTTTCTGTATAGAATATATTTTTAATTATAAATAGGATGCGTTTCATTTTTTTTAAGCTTAACGTCGCCAGGTTCTAGCTCCACACGAAATAATGGTTGGGGATTTGTTTTCCCTATTTCGTTACGTTTTTTATCTGAAAGCCATTTTCTTCCAAAAAGGTTTTAATTTCCTCTGGATCCACGCAAGAGTCTATGCCCTTGATCACTACCTGAAGACCTTTGCTGCTCTTCAGTTGGTATGTGTAAAAGCTTTTTTTAAGGGCTTCGAATTTGTTAATTATTTTACGAAAATCATTCTCATGATTAACCTGTATTTTTGTCTCGTTTATATTACCACGCTTGATTGCAGCCACGTAAAACGAATTTTCCCCTATTACCGAGATCACGCTCTTTAATAACTCACTTGATTTATGCTACCTAAGATATATCGGGGGTGGCTTAGACGATTTTTGACGTTTGGTGCTTCAGAGGATTCATCCTCCAGAATTGAAAAACAATTTTGAGAGTTTATTTTATCAAAAGATGGTACTTTTGAAGCCGAAGCAACTGCTGCAGAAGTAGGGCTGCGACCCCGTTTAAGCACTGTAATGTACCTGTCCATACCTACTTGTACTTGGGGCTTTTGACAACTTTTTACTTGAGATGTTTTCATTGAATCTGTGTTTGAGTTTATGGTACCATTTGTTACTACAATTGTTTTTGCCGCTGTGCCAACACTAGCAAGTGAGAGATTAATATTTTTTAACGTATCACCATCAACCGTCTTTGTAAAAACCGAGGGCGAAAGGGAACGTGCACGAACAATTGGCTTAGCCGTTAGGTAGTTACTATTGTTTTATTTATTACAGCATTGCCTTCGTTAGCATGCACTGTCACATAAACATTTATTTCATTTAGTTTTATTGTTGTTTCACTGTTTTTACTCGTGCAAAGAGTTGTTTTTATTTTTCACCGTTTTGCTGTGCTTTTAATATTTTTATTTTACAACACAAAAAATAAGGAATTTAAACTAAAATGTTTTTGCTTAGAATATGTATACATACATACCATGTATGATCATTCATACGTATATATTTTTACTATTTTTCTTTACTTAATTTTATTGTTTTAATTGTTCACTATTATCTATATCTATCTATATCTATTGTAACGTTACTGACTGACTCACTGATTCGTCATCGCACAGCCTAAACGCCTAAAGCTAATAACTTGAAATTTGGACCAGAGATTAGTTACTCTCCAAATCGATCCGCTAAGACGGGATTTTTGGAAATTCAAATGTTTAGGGGGCAAAAACGGGAAAATACGGTAACCTTATATCTCCAAGACTAAAAGAGATACAAAAAAAATGTAATGCTTATCGTTGTTCTTTAGAAAAATTAGCGGACAGGTGTCTGGTACTTATTTGAAATTCGACCCTTTTAGGGAGTAAACTGGTAAAACCTGAATTTGGGTACTTTTTTGACCCCCCATCTATCTTTTGAACCAATAAACATAGAACCAAAGTTTATACCACATTCGAAACTTATCAAAAAAAATACGAATTTGGTACTTTTTCGAAATTCGAACATTTAAGGTGTGAAAATCGTAACTGTTTTTGGTACTTTTTTTACAAAACATTTTCCTCTATTCTTTGACATATTCGTACTAAATTATGGGCTCCCACTACAATACTGAAATTCTTGATACTCTAGTGGGAGAAAAAAATAGTACCAAAAACGGAAATACGGGAAATTTGATATTTTTGTTTAGATTTTTGGTTCTACAACTGGTATTTTTAATTATCGTTAATATTGGAACTAGAAACATAAAATTCAAGATGCAGTGTCCTGAGTGGATAAGAATCTATTAGGGGAAGTTGTTGGTACTTTTTTGTTCATTAACTGTAGTTTTTGAAGTTCGGTTAGTATCGGACCTAGAAAGATAAAATTAAACATGGAAGGCCCTGAGTTTATGTGAATTTGTAAGAGGAAACTTTTTGGTACTTTTGCGTGTTTTAGCTGGTACTTTTTTTAATTTTCGTTAATATTGGTCTTATGAACATAAAATTTAGCCTTCAAGGTCCTGAGTGAATAAGACTCTGTAAAAGCGCTTTTTGGTACCTCTTTGTTTTTTAACTGGTACTTTTTGAATTTCCGTTATTATTGGAATTAGAAACATAAAATTCAATATGCAATGTAATTAGTGGATACGAATCTATAAGAGAAAAGTTTTTGGTACGTTTTTATTCTTTAGCTGGTACATTTTTAATTTCCGTTATTATTGGACCTGTAAGGTCCTGAGTGAATGAGAATCTGTAAGAGGGCTTTTTGGTACTTTTTTGTTCATTAACTTGTACTTTTTGAATTTCCGTTAGTATTGGACCTAGAAACATGAAATTAAACATACAAGGTCTTGAGTGAATGACAATCTGTAAGAGGGATCTTTTTTGTACTTTTTCGATTTTAACTGGTACTTTTTTAAATTTTCGCTAATATTGGTCTTACGAACATAAAATTTAACCTGCAAGGTCCTGATTGAATGAGAATCCCTAAAAGAGCTTTTTGGTTCTTAAACTGGTACTTTTTGAATATCCGTTATTATATAACTTAGAAACATAAAATTCAGGATGCAAGGTCCTGAGTGAATGAGAATCTATAAGAGCGCTTTTAGTACATTATTGTTCTTTGACTGGTATTTTTTGAATTTCCATTAATATTGAACCTAGAATC
Organism: Pollenia labialis; assembly: GCA_949318255.1. Classification (NCBI taxonomy): domain Eukaryota; kingdom Metazoa; phylum Arthropoda; class Insecta; order Diptera; family Polleniidae; genus Pollenia; species Pollenia labialis. Next base: position 64,516,469 of record OX439141.1, read on the forward strand.
ATAAAATTTAACATGCAATGCCCTGAGTGGATGATATTCTATAAGAGGGAACTTTTTGGTACTTTTTTATTCATCGACTGGTACTTTTTTTAAATTTCCGCTAATATTGGTCTTATGAACATAAAATTAATCCTGAGCGAATGAGAATCTCTTAAAGCACTTATTGGTACTTTTTAAATCATAAACTGGTAGTTTTTGAATATCCGTTATTATTGGTCTTCGAAACATAAAATTCAAGATTCAATGCCCTAAGTGGATAAAAATCAATTAGAGGCAACTTTTTGGTACTTTTGTTATTCATTAATTGGTACTTTTTGAATTTCCGTTGGTATTGGACCTAGAAAGATAAAATTAAACATGCAAGGTCCTGAGTGAATGAGAAAATAAACTTTGGCATACAGATATGTACACGAAGAAAAAGAAGACGCTAACGAAGTAGCGGGTTAAATGCTAGTGTTAAATAACAAAATATGTATATCATTTATTTTTAGCGTTCATTCGCTGTTTATATTACAAAATCAAATGTGATTAATTAATATGTTTTTGAAATCGTATGCGGGGCTAAAAATACACGTCTGTATTATAACATAGCACAAACCGAATATGACCGTTAATCGTTTAGCCGATTAATTACTACCAGTCCCACAATTCTGTAATTTTTGAATTTGTTGAATTTAACTACCGATATCGTTAAGTAACAAGAAATCTAGGTTACTTTATCGAATTTGTTATTCTGTATCTTAAATAAACAAATATTTTTGTTTAGAAATATTGACGACAAATATCGGTAAAAATATAAGAACGTCAAAGTGAAAATTTTTTAAAATCTTGTAAAACATTTATTTTAACAAAACATGAATGAAAACGTGCAAATATTAATTATATTTCTAAACAAATATGTTGGTTTTAAATCTTTTAATACATAGGAAAAATATTCCAGGTGACTGAGCCACTCTAGCACAACATTCTGCTCTTAATTTTTATACCTACACTTCTGTATGGGAAGAGGATATTATGTGTTTGTACAAATGTATGTAACACATTTAAATATAGGTTGTGGGCCTACCTCTTAGTATACCGATTGACTCAGAAACAATGTCAGAATCCATTTAATGAACCCGTCCTTCTATCAGCCTGGCTGGTTGTCTGTCCAAGATAACCTTGTGCGCAAATTACAGGTCGCAATTTTAAAAATAATTTTATATAATTTGGCGCACATGCGTTTATTGTCACAAGGTCGAAGCCTTTTTATAATGGTGAGAAGCAGTTACATATTAAATTTTCATAGCCCACATTAAAACTTCTTTCCGGAATAGGTGTTTGTGCCTATTAATAGCCATCTGGTTTAATAGACATTTGAGTTCAATAACATCCAAAAATATTTTGTCGCAACCTACATAAATCAGCAGAATAAATTTTTTTAGAATCGATTCATATTTGACCACAGCTCCCATACGAATACACTTATAATAAGTATCCTTAATAATGGTAGCAGATACCTACATAGATAATATTTGGCACAAAAATGTCTTATGTGAATATTAACCTCACAACATACTCTTTTAAGCCTAGTACTCTGTTCAAATTTGTGAAAAATTTTGAGCAACATTGAATATTCCACACGAAAATTTTGGCATTTATCAATGGTACCAATCTTGCGAGTTTGTACAATTTGACGTTTTTATTCCTTCAAAGTATGCTACATTGTTTCGTGTATGTAAACAAACGCCACATTTATTTTACTAAAATTATTTTTTTTAATAAAAAATTTAATAAAAAGAAGTAAATATGGATAAAAAACTGTTACCGATTGTGTTATTTTAAATTTTTTCATACTTCATACTTTTTTGCTTTTGCTTAAAATTCCACGTGAAATAAAGGCAGCTTACATTATTTCGCAGTTGTAAAAAAAATGTTGCCAGAAACATTTCGGAACTTTTTCACAAAACAAGCCTGGTACTCTGCTCAAATTTGTGAAAAATGTTGAGCAACATTAATTATTTCACACGAAAATTTTGACATGTATCAATGTTACCTTTCATGCGAGTTTGTACAATTTGACGTTTTTATTCCTGCAAAGTATGCGACATTGTTTTGCGTATGTAAACAAACCGCACATGTATTTATGTAACTAAAAATTACTTTTTATTAAAAAATTTAATAAAAAAGAATATAAATATGGATAAAAAACGGTAACCGATTGTGTTATTTTAATTTTTTATTTCTTATTTAATATTCAGTTGATACTTTGTTGCTTATTCTTACAGTAAATAAGTGCAGCTTACATTATTTCGCAGTTGTTGCCAGAAACATTTCCTAACTTTTTCACAAAATGAACAGAGTACTACTCTATCAACATTATTTCGTAGATATTCCGCACAAGTTTTTTTCATATGCATTTTGACAGCATTTCACGTGAAATGTTGAACAGAGTACCAGGCTTTAGGCGGAAACATGATCGACCAAATACTGCAATGTAGAGTCGGGCTTGATCGACTATACTTTCTTAGTTTTTTTGTGTTACAAATTGGATTCATTAATCTATATTTGTAATCTGTTAGTGCCGGTTCACACACGTCAAGTTTGACTCGTCAAGTCTTGAGTTTTTAGGAGAGAAGGGATAAGAAATGGCATTCTCTTTACCCTTCTTTCCTAAAAGCTTAAGACTTGACGAGAAAAACTTGACGTGTGTGAACACTTGACGTGTGTGAACCGGCTATTAACAGTACATTTATTGTCGTAATTATTTAACAAGAACTTTTTTTTGTATCGTAAGCTACCGACATTTTTTGCCGATAAAAATTGTTAAAATTTCATTACAGAATAGCTCTTAACGAGAATTTTCGTTAGCTTACGAATTTTGACTACTTAACGACAATTTTTTGTCGTTAAAAAGTTACAGAATTTCAGTACAGATTAACTGATCGGTTAATTTAAAATTGGCAATTTCGATTAACGATTAAACCGGGTAATTTTAGGCGATTAATAGATGTATAGCTCCTGTGCTATTTCGCAATGAAAACACGTTAACTATTTATTTAAAGTTTATTGTCAATTATTTTATTACCATCTTCTATTATGTTTTAAAATGCTCAACATATAAAACTAAAAAGCTGCAGAAGTAGCAAAGACGACTCGCGGTTTCAAAACCTGTTTTCTTCTGTCATTTTTCCTACCAGAGTTGCCAGAAATTCTATTGTTGCAAGTGTACGTACTCGGTGCTGCCACATCTACTCCCTCCCCAGTGACGAAATCAGGGTCTGATTGGACCGAAATTGCCCTGGGTGTCGAGTTTTGCGTAGAGCATTTTGAAGTTGATGCTGGCTGCTCTTCATTAGTTTGAGTTTGGTTAGACTGGATTTCCGGCGGTTCATTTAAAATAAAGGCTGGTTTCAATCTATCTGCTGAGATGTTGACGTCTTTGTCTTTAATACGGATGGTAAACACACGGTCTGAAAGTCGTTGTATAACTTCGTAAGGTCCAGTGTAGGGTGTTTCAAGAGGTTGTCGGACCGCGTCTGTACGCAAAAAAACATGACTGCAATCATCAAAATTTTTCAAAACAAACATTTTGTTTTTGCTGTGATGAGAGACTGGTGTGGGGCGTAAAAGATTGAAGTACTTCCGAAGTTTCTGTAAAAATTCCGATGGTTCGACAGTGTTTTCGGAAATAGTAAAGTACTCGTTTGGAAGTCGTAGAACTCCACCATATAGTAACTCAGAGGGCGATGACTTAAGATCCTCTTTAAACACAGTTCTTAAACCAAGTAAAACAGTCGGCAATACGTCGACCCAGGAAACATCACGATGACACATTAGAGCGGCTTTGAACGTTCTGTGCCATCTTTCTACCATTCCGTTGGTTTGAGGGTGATAAGCTGTTGTTCGTGATCGCTTATATCCAGCAAGTTTTAACAAAGCCTTAAATAAGCTTGACTCGAATTGGGTTCCTTGATCCGTGGTGATGGTTATAGGACAACCGAATCGGGAAACCCAGTGGGTCCAAAATGCCGTTGCGACAGACTGTGCTGAAATGTTCTTAAGCGGTACTGCTTCGGGCCAACGGGAAAAACGATCAATCATAGTAAGGCAGTATCTATATTCCTGCACCAGCGGCATTACGACGATATCCAAATGGACGTGCTCAAAACGACCATCAGGGATGTCGATTTTGTTTGGAGTCAAACGGTTATGTCTAGTGATTTTTGCTCTTTGGCAAGCTAGACAATTTCTGGACCAGATAATTATCTGTTTTTTCATTCCAGGCCACACGAATTTGTTCCGAATCTGCTGAAGGGTAGCTTTACCACTAGGATGAGACAGATTATGATTCGCGTTGAAAATTTGTAAACGAAGTTTATCTGGAACATATGGACGAATATAACCAGTTGAAGTGTCGCAGTATAACGATGCTGAATCTAAATGAATGATTTGAAGCTTCAACGCATTATCAGACTCGATTAATGTAGTTCAACCATATTAATTGTTGTTGGCATAGAAATTGCATTCAGGCGAGACAAGGCGTCCGCAACCGTATTGTCGGAACCGGCTAAGTACACTATTTCAGTCGTGAACTGTGAAATAAAATCAAGGTGCCTCAATTGTCTTGGGGATGCCTTTTCAAGTTTCTGTGAGAATGAATAAATGAGCGGTTTATCATCCGTTTTAATGACGAAATGACGTGCTTCGAGTAAATGTCGAAAATGCCTCACAGCCTCATAAATTGCAAGCAATTCGCGGTCGTAGGTGCTGTAATTTGTCTCGGCGGTTGACAGCTTACGGGAAAAAAAACCGAGTGGTCTCCATGCACCATCAAATTCTTGTTCAAGCACAGCTCCAATAGCTATATCAGAAGCGTCCGTTGTGAGAGCTTGGTTTGAGTTTGGTTCTGGATGTGCTAACATTGTAATGTTACTCAGACTACGTTTACATGACAAAAAAGCTTCTTCAGTCCCAGGAGTCCAGGGTACTTTTCTCTTATCGTTTCTTTTTGAATTTTTTAAAAAATCATTCAATGGCGCCTGTGATTGCGCTGCGTGTGGAACACATCTACGGTAATAGTTTATAATACCAAGAAATCTACGAAGCTCGCAAATGGTTTGGGGCTTTGGATAGTCCATAATGGCGGTGACACGGTCCGTTGGTGGCCTACAACCACTACCATTGATGATGTAGCCCAGAAACTGTACTTCACATTGGCCAAAATGACACTTGTTCACGTTAATGGTCAAATCATGACATCGAAAACGTTTAAAAATTTCTCGCAGATGCTGTTGGTGTTCATCGATAGATTCGAACATGATGATTATGTCATCTATGTAACAGTAAACATAATCCAGGCCTCTTAAACGGAATCCATATATCTTTGAAACGTTTGTGTGGCGTTTCTTAAACCAAAAGGCATAAACATAAATTCTACCAGACCAAATGGGGTACAAATTGCTGTTTTCTGTACATCCTCTTCGGCCATTGGTATTTGGTAGTATGCCCTTTCTAAGTCAATAGTCGTAAAAATACACTTACCATGCAATTTTTCGGCAAAATCGTTGATATTGGCTACAGGGTATCGGTCAGGAACTGTTTGTGAATTCAGCTTCCGATAGTCTCCACATGCGCGCCAGCCGCCAGCTTTTTTAGCGACCATATGCACTGGGCTGGCCCAGGGGCTTTTAGATGGGCGGCAGATTCCCTGGTCCAATAGAAATTCAATTTCGGCTTTTGCTGCAGCTAGTTTGTCACCAGATAGCCTTCGCGGCCTTTCGGCCACAGGTTTACCTGTGGTTTCGATATTATGAAGAACGACAGATTCAGCCGTGTGCTTACGGGTCAGATTCGTCGTCGTAATATCAGCAAATTCTGTCAATAAAGTTGAAAACGAGCTTGTTGTTGAACACAGCGTTGAAATACCAAATTCTTTGGTTTTAAGAATTTTACCAGGGCTAGTCAATTTAGTTGTGTTGTCAATTAAACATTTGTTTTTGAGATCGATAAGTAAATTGCGGTAGCTTAAAAAATCCGCTCCAAGTATAGGAGATTGCACATCAGCAATAACAAATAACCACTTTAATTCGCGACGTAGACCTAAGTCGAGCTTAAAAACACAATTGCCAAAAGTACGAATCTCACTGCCGTTTGCAGCAAGAAGCTGCACCGTTGATGGGCTTAATGTTGTTTTGATTGAAGATGTAGGTACCACTGACACCACTGATCCTGAATCAATTAAAAAACGAAACTTGGTTGTGCGGTCGTAGATATGTAATCTATTTTCCTGAATAATATTGTTATTGCTGCTGCCGTCAACTGATTCGAGTGACGACAGCCCCGCTAGTTTTCCGGGTTTGTATTAAAACGAGAACAAGTTGGCTGGCAATGCTGAGCCGCATCGCCAAATTTTTTGTGATACCAACAAAGCTGACTACCGGTTGCGGTATCAGTGGCTCGTGTGCGACTTCTAGTTCTGGAACGTTGTCTATTAGAGCTTTGGTTACTATTTCGTTGTAATTGCATTTTATCAATTTTATCAGTCAGGTTCTTGATAGTTTGACAAATATCAGACAATGTCATTAGGGGTGAAACTGCGTCTATAGAATGGGCTGTGTCGCTTGTTGATACTGCACTTACAACACTGCTGCTTTTGGCTTCAAGCATTTTATCAGCCATTTTGGCAAGTTTGTCCAGGTCCTCTTCTTCCCATATAGTTAATACGGGGCGAATGAATTCTGGCATTTCTCCAAGAAATTACGTTCGAATAATTGCCTCGTTACCTTTACCAGGAGCTAGGCGCCTCATGTGTGATAAAATTTCCGTAGGTTTCATACCAGCCGTATTACCACCTTGCAACAAACGTCGCAGTTTTGATTCTGAAGATTCGGCAAATTTTGATACAAGCCGGTCCTTTAGTGTGACGTATTTGTTATCCGTAGGAGGACTAGTTAACAAGTCCTCAATAGACAAGAGTATCTCGTCCTCTAGATGAATAGAAACAATATTAAATTTGTCGGAATCTAAGGAAATATCACACAATGTAAATGATGTTTCGACCTGCGCAAACCATTACTGCGGGTTTGTCTTATTAAATTTTGGTATATGTACACGCTGTAGATTCGATATTCCCCCGTTGTTTGTATTTGCTCGAAATTCTCGGAGAGTATTCACTTCGCGTTGTAAGACCTCCATTTGTGACAAAATATTCTCTATCTCTGCCATGTTGTAACTTTTAGTTTCAAAAAAAACTTCTGCTGAATCTTCTCTACCACAAACAGTATAACGTTGCCTCAAATTGTAAGGTTTTTTGTTCATGAGCAATATTGTGCATGCACGAAGGAACAAAATAAAAAAAATATGAACGTTAAAATTTCAAATTGAGTGTAGCTGCGCTGTTTCCAAGAAAAAATAGTTCTGCTTGCGTTGTGAAGAAAAACTTGTTTGTTTCGGTATTCGTGTTCTACCTGGGGTCACCAATATAGCTCCTGTGCTATTTCGCAATGAAAGCACGTTAACTATTTATTTAAAGTTTATTGTCAATTATTTTATTACCATCTTCTATTATGTTTTACAATGCTCAACATATAAAACTAAAAAGCTGCAGAAGTAGCAAAGACGACTCGCGGTTTCAAAACCTGTTTTCTTCTGTCATTTTTCCTACCAGAGTTGCCAGAAATTCTATTGTTGCAAGTGTACGTACTCGGTGCTGCCACAGATGTGATAAACTTTTTTGTTTTGTAGTATTATAACAAAGTTTTTTGTTTTAATTATTTGTTTCGTCTCATAGAAAAATGGTATATGTTTGGAAAATATTTTTTCCTACAATATATTTCCTTTGATCAATACATTCTTAAAATACAGTACAAAAACAGAAACTAGGAGTTCAGAAATACATTTTTTGCAGAATGTTTGATGCTGAGCTTTGCCAGCATGTGTCAGATGATAAGCTGACAATAGAAGAAACCCTCGATTGTTCAAAATTTAAAAAAAAAGGGTCACAAAACGAGAATTCTGAGAAAAAGTAGCAACTTTAACCCTTAAATGCATACCGTACCATATATGGTACTGGCCTTTTATCGTGCCATATTCTAAGAAATTAAATTTAAATGTGAAATAGTGTGATTCCCCCAAAAGAAGACAGTTATTTTATTTAAGTGTTCAGTAGGCTGTCGAAGTGGATGTATGTATTTTTTGCACATTATTTTAAAAGTGATCTTTAACTGTGAATATAAAATTATAGAATTTATAAATTGAGCAGAGGTATGTACTATTTTATAGAATAAGCTTTTCTTTAGCGATATATAAAATTTTTTTAATTTATTTGATATAAAGAAATGTTTTTTTTTTTGCTTTTTGTCAAGTACCTTATATGGTACGTCATGCATTTGCCCATAGAGTTTATTATGTGTAAGATGCAAGTAAATTTTTGACTTGTTTCAGTTATTTATTATTTTATTATAATTATTATTATTATTATTATTACGTATTTAGACATGGATAGCATTATTATTGATGGAAAAAGGTACAACGCTGATGAAGTAGCGGAAATGTTTCACGATTTCGACGATGATGAAGTGTTGGGGATACCTAGTAATGGGGATTGCTCAGAGAATGAAAGCGAATGCGAGAATTTTGAACCAGATGAACTAAATGACGAAGCTCAAATACCAAAACGTTTGAGAAATCGAGCCGAAACTAATTATGCCATATTGGATGAATTTCGGATATTAAATACAGAAAGGCTGGATGTACATTTTCTTGAAGCTTCCGGCATTTCTGTTCCTGATATTGGCTCATCAGTATCAGTAGACTTATCCATAGCGGAGCGGAGCTATTCTACGTTACAACGAAAAAAAATTAAAATTACTTCAACTCCAGCTGATAATTACAACAATGAAAATTCAGACGAAAATTCTTCTTTTCATCAAAATGATCAGTTTAGCCAAGTACGCGAAGAATGCATGAAGTATAAGGATGTTACTGTTGACATGACTTCCGACAGTTTTGAAAGAGTACGTTGGAAGAGGGGAAACCTGCAATTATCTGAAGAACAAATAACTTTTCTTGGAATCTCTAGTTTGGGCCCAGAGACATCGGGAAATAGTTGAGGAGAGCATCAATTACGCAAAAGTTGAAAAGAACGACCAAAATTTCTTTTTAGACGCTCTCGAATGTAAATACATTGGAATTATCTATTATATGTCTTATCACAAACTTCCTTGTGTGAGAGATTATTGGAATACGCAATATGGAATTGATGCGGTGCGTAACGTAATGACGGTCAACAGGTTTGAAAAAATCAGAGAGTACCTCCACATAAACGATAACAATAAGTTTGACACAGAAAATCAAGATCGTTTGTTTAAAATAAGGCCAATGGTGAATATTCTTAATGATCGTTTTCAAACAGTACACATGCAGCCTCTTTTATCAATAGACGAACAGATGTGCTCAACAAAAGTTGACCACTATATGAAACAATACCTGCCAAATAAACCGAAAAAATGGCGATTAAAATTCTTTGCCCTTTGCGACACAACGGGTTTTATGTATAAATTCGAAATTTATACTGGAGAACAACATCACCTTCAGCCAGGAGAACCTGATTTGAAGGCATCTGCAAATATTGTAGTGCGTATAACTCGTGGAGTTCCCCGTTTTCAAAATTATATTGTATACATGGACAACTATTATACGTCTATACCATTGTTGATTTATCTCCGTACCCAGGGCATTCATAGCATCGGAACTATAAATCGAAATCGTATAAAAAATTGTAAACTTCCTGATCCAAAGGCTATGATGAAAATGATTCGGGGTGTTTCAGCAGAGTTTACAGCAAATATTCAAGGTGTTGATTTGACATCAATAAGCTGGAAAGATAACAGGGTCGTTAATCTTGTGTCCACTTTCGTTGGCACAAAACCGTTGCTTTCGGAACATAGTGTTGATACTGACATCCCCACTGTTGACCGTTGGAATAAGAAAGACCACAAAGTAGAAACGATTGCTTGCCCCAAAATTATAAAAGAATATAATCTACATATGGGTGGTGTAGACCTGATGGACTCTTCTTTGGGTCGCCTTAAAATCTGGCTAAAAAGTCGTAAATGGTATATCAGGTTATTCTATCATTTACTTGATATTTCCATGGTAAATGCTTGGTTACTTTTCAAAAGGGCAAATCCATCAGTTTCGATTACCCAAAAGTCTTTCCGTTTGGAAGTATCCCATGTACTAACAAATATGGCACTCAAACAAAAGAAAGCTAGTGGACATGATTTACTACGTACACATGTCCAAAATGAACATCAACCGTCTCACAATTTGCGGTATGATGGTTTCAATCACCTTCCAATTGTTGACGGAAGAGCTCGGTGTAAAAACCAAAAATGTCTTGAAGACAAAAATGTAAATAATCGTTCAATTTTTAAGTGTCAAAAATGTAACGTTCACCTCTGCTTGAACGAGAAACGAAATTGTTTTGCAGGCTATCACACTAAATAAATTAAAAACTTAAAATTTTCATTTAAATATACTTTTATGCACTTTTTATGAATAATATATGATATTTTATAAATAATAAAATAATAATAAAAATCAAATTTTTTTTTTATTACAAATGCATAGTGTACCATATATGGTACACAACGGAAATTGGTGTTTTTCCGATTTTCCAGAAAAACAATACATTTTCCGAAAAAATTAAGGACGGATTCGTAATTAGCGACCATTTTTACGTTAGAGTAACTTAGTATCCACTCTAGGTGCTGACCTCATGCATTTAAGGGTTAAAAACAGGAAAATTTAAAAGAAAAAAAAAACAAACATATGTATTTATTAAATTATTTTCATCGAAAACTTAAACATATATCGTAAAAATATTTACATGTCTAGTTTGCAAGTAAACGTTTATTAAGTTTATAAACTGTTGCATTACATTTTGATTTCACCAGGGAAACCAGAAATATGCTCTAAAAAACAAGTTTTATACGCATTAAATATAAAAATTTTCTAAATTTTACCCTATTTGGAAATGATCGGCTCACAAAACCAAAGATATATTAAGAGGTTAAAATTCATTTTAAAGTTATTTGTGCCGAATATTATTTAAATATTCCATATGAGATTTTTTGTCTTGAAGGGATCTTAGGGACGGCCGCTAAATTTTTTATTAATATTAGCATTTAAAAGAAGGTTAAAGCTATTTCTGTGGTCTTAAAACATATTTTCAGGAGAGCCGAAAACCCATTCTAGATCAAACTATGGGCTAGGTATTGCACTTTTTAAACTTTGTCGTTACGTTTAAAAATCGGAATTGATCCATCTTTTTTCAAAAATTTTTAGAAACATGTAAAGAGCGTTTAAGATTAGGCAATATGGCATCAACATCTCAAAATCGGTTGCCCATGAAAACCACAGATTTATGTTAAATGAATCGAAAAGAATTTAATTTGCAGTAAAATATTTTTGGGGCGAATTTAATCTAAATACCAACAAAATAAGATAATTAGATGGTTTACGGACACGAAGAGTCTAATTTGGAAAGGATTTTTTTATGGGGAATATGTAATAGTGCATTTACACCTACGCCATAAACAGGGTATAAGTTGTTTATGATGATAAACAAGTTTGAGAAACTCGTTTATTCATACATATTATAAACACGTTTGCAACAAGCTTTTGAGATAAGCTACCCTACAAGAAATGCATAACCAAAACTAAAAAAATTACTAACACACTTGCAACAATTTTACATGAGTACTTAAGTACGAAAACTTCCTAAATAATGCTAATTTTTAGTATATATTTGTAATACGCTTGACTTGTCAGTACGTGCAAAAACTCGTGAATTTTTTTAATTTGTTCAATTAAATACTACAAAAATGGAGGCAGCAACGATTGCAAGAGCAATGTTTACGACGATAGCAGTGAAAGGAAAGATAAAGGTAACGGTGTCCATGTGGCTAAGGTTAATACGTCCAACTACTTTACCCAACGTGCCACATGAAACCGTAACCGACGGTAATAAAGCTGCTTCCATCGATTTCATTTCCGTCTGTCACCAAAAAGGAACACGAAGAGAAGAAATTGTATATAGGAAAACCTGTTTGGGAAGCCAGCGGGTCACTAACGACTCTTACAACCAGGTAAAAATTAAAATCAAGCTTGCGTTGTAGCAGTACTAATATGGACGCATTAATGCCGAGGATGCCAAGATGTTCCAAAAATGTTTTTATTATTATTTTGATTGTGTGTTATTTATATTTCTAATAAAAAATTAATTTAAAATTAAAAAAGTATTTTTTATATAGGTTAGTACTAACCAATTTTTACGTTATAAATAACTAGTTAGTTAGTACGTTGCGAGAAGCATAGATTCTCAAGGTTAATGCCGCAAACACGCAATGACTGCCCTTGAGAATTGTTGATTGTCATTGCATATGCGAGCCTAACTGGAAACTGCAAGCGTTTAAATCGAATGCCATGTCGGTTGGAACCATTGGGATCCGAGGTATCAAAACATTTTCTCTTTTGTACTTCCCTTTAACGATTTTTCACCCATGGTCTAACTGACCAGATTCTGAAAATATAGCTTAAAAAAATATACGTATTTCTCAGTTTTCTAGATCAATTAATTTTGCCACAATAGCAAGTTCGTGTTGTGTGATGACGACAAAATTACGTCAGAACCACATGCGCATGTGGCTTTTTACATTCCGTGTACTATAGGATTAATGCTTTTCGAGTTGTCCTGTCATATCCTACTAATAAAAGCCTACGCATACATACAAACTTAAGATCAGGGAAAACGTAAATATGCAATTGCATGTTTTTTTTTTGTGCGACCAATGAAGGCGGAAAAATATATTTATACGTTTTACGGCCATTTTCACCAAGTTCGGTTATAATTAACTATCGGTTATAGCTGTCAAAACATATTGGTAACTGGAACTTTAATTGAAAGTTAGATTTAACCGAACTTGGTGAAAATGGCCGTTAGAGCTTTTCATGAATTTTGACATTGATTTGTTAGTGAATAATATGCATATTTTAGATATTGCAGCATTTTTGTTGCACACTTTTTCTGTTAAAAGAGCGCTTGTAAAGATTGTAGCCGTTACGTCATGTTTAAAAGCACGAATTAAAAAATTGCTTGAAATTCTAGATGCTGTGTGTGTACATAGAAATCTTGGCTTATCTCTTGGCATACGGACTAGGCTTGCCAGACGTATTGTTTTCAGAAGTAAGCGTACTTTTTTTTTACCATTTCTACTGCTTTCTGCATAACCATTAAAGAAGTACGCCATTGTACTTTTTTTAGCTTTGTACTTTTTTTGCCACAAAAATAAAACACGTTTTGTACATATTGTATATAAAGCATACATGGGCATACTGCATTACTTTTTTACTGCATTACGCGTTTCAGTAATCAGTAAAAAGTACTGATTACTGAAAAAAACAAATCAATATTCAGTAAATTTTACTGGTTATTGAAAACAAAAATCAGTATGTAGTAAAAAGTACTGATTACTGAAAAAAAATCAGTATTCAGTAAAAAGTACTGATTACTGAAAAAAAATTCAGTGTAAAAAAAATGCAGTAATCAGTAAATGATTTATAGAAGTTACTGTCTGCCTTAAAAATAATACATACACATTGTATGAATAGTGGCGTATTTTCACTTTTTTAAATTATTCAAAAAGGAAATGTGTTATTGGGTAAAAAAAAATTTGTTAACATAGTTAAAACAACGAGTTATTTTAATTAACAATGAAAAAAAAATAGATGTATTTGTGAATACATGCTGTGCTATATGCTGTTCGCTTTTTTAAGCACAAGCATTTCAAAATTTTTTGTCGCTAAGTTTTGTCTTCCACAGCGATGCACGCCAATTTGTTGACTCCATGCATAACAAGGTGGAACTCTCTTTATGATTCCGTAAAAAGGTTGTTGCAGCATAAAGATAATTTGCCGGAATCCTGCTACCGGCTTTCTATCCCCACCACATTGTCTGTTATCACTCGATATAAAACGGAACTCTGCTGAAATTTGTCTGCTATTCTTCAATGGTTGAATAACGGATTATTAAATAAATGTATGTTTGTTATTTTCTTGTTTATCACCGCATTGAAGAAGGTATATTGAAACTTGACAACATTGTCTAAACATCGATGATAATGTCTGTTAGGACTCACTACTACGCGGAAGCCAAACGAACAAAATCAGTTCTAGTCATCTACGATATTTTGGACAATTGCTTAAAAAATTCATGTATGACGCCAAAGAAAATTCAGCATATGTCATATACATATATGTATATGTCATATATATGTATATGGGTATTGCAGATAGCTAACAAAAATTTTATTTATATCTGCATGTACATACATTAAAAAAGAAGAATGAATATAGAAATACACATTGGCAGCGTATACCTATACATATGTATTTAAGTTCAACTTATGTACTTTTTTTCAAAAATTTTACAAACTTAAGTAAATAAATTTTGATTCATATTTTATTAGTGGTCTAAATGTGTTATTGCATACGTTCAATGAATTATTCTAGTTTATAACGTTATTAAATACATTTTTATATACATTTCGTTGAACGTGACCAGCAAATAAATTTTTAATAAAACTAGGGGTTACGTGTAGGACGTCAACTATTTAATACGTGTGAAATTCACACTGTGAACATATGTAGCTTTACTTTTTTGTTTTTACTATTAATTGTAGGCTTGTGTCGTTCTTGAATGAATTACTTCAACTGAATGATTCACTTAAGCGAAAGAATGAAATATTTCATCGTTTTTCTTTCATATTTCTGTTTGCTTTCATATTCTGGTTTATATCAATCTCGTAACATTAAAACTAAAATCGAATTTGGATTTAGTTTAAAAACACGTGTGTATTTCTTTTTAAAATATCAATTTAACCATTCATCAAAAGAACTCGACTCTTCATTATTAAAGCTGTGTGTCATTTAGAAAGGTGAATGAAAAGAATGAACCTTTCTGAAAGAGAATGAAAGATTCACATAAATGAAAGATTTTGCCCAATACTTATTAATTGCATATTACAAAAAAAATTATATGTAGATGAATCCAATAAAAATTAAACCTTTTATCAAAAATTCATATACATTCATATCGTCACATAAAATGCAAAAGGGACTATTTTCATTTAAAAAAAAATTTAGGAGAGATAAAAACTTAATAAAAAGGCCGCTATTGTGATTATAACAAATGGGTTTTCTGGTTAATATCGTTAACACATTACGCTTGATTGACACTATCCTGAAAAAACAGTTTTGAAATCTTAATAGTTTGCTTTTTATTAAGCTTCGTATCGCAACTGAAAATTTTTTAAAAATTATGATAGGGCCCTTTTGCATTATTATGACGATATATGTAATTGTTTTTAAATATTTCAAAAATTTGGTCGGTTTCAAGGGATTTTGGTGGGTTTTGCAGACAATTTTGGTCGGATTAAAATTTTTCAAACGGCAACCCTGGTAATGGTATGTACATATGTGTATGGTTTTGATTTCTACTCATGCATGTCCATACATGTTTTCTCACTAATATTGAAAGAGTTCTTAAAATGATATTTTTGCCCTTCTCTGCTTAGAATATATATATATATGTCCTTTATTTATTTTTAAATATACATAAAAAAGAAATACATATGTATATGTAATATAAAAAAATAAAAGTTCATGGTGAACATAGGGCGTAAACAATTTCCTTCCATTTCTACGATCCCTGGCAAGATACTTAATTTGATTCCATGATTTATTAATTGTATTGCATTCTTGTTTAACAGCTCGTATCCACGTGGCCATCGTAGACCTGGAAGACCACGCACAACGTGGATACGAGCTGCTTAGAATACTATTCGAATAATATGAAAATTTGTATAATAAAATGTTACTCAACATGAGAAATAAATTCCCAGATTCTATTTGTTAAAAATAATTAAGTTAAATAAGATAAAAAGAATGCTGACGAAGGCCGCTGCCAGAAAATGCATTACATTCTGCTGGTATCTAATATTTGTGCAGTAGTTTTGACTTAAGTGCCTTTTGTTTAAGTGCACTTTTGACTTAACTGCACAAATTGAATAATTTTTATCATTATTGTTTAAAATCCCATAAAAATTCCCTTTTAAGTGCACTTTCTATACCTGCACATTTAAGATAAATGCGCACAATTTTCAAAATGCTGCTCTGTTTCGTCTGGTAGACGGCTTAAACAGTCGGCATTGCCCATTTTCTTGCCTTCTCTATAGACGAGTTCAAAATCGTAGGCGTTTAGAAAAATGCATAGGCGAAGCATTACAGTTGATAATATTCCAGCTTTTGTCGAGCGAAAAATTCCCAAAAGTGGACGGTGATCTGTAACCAAGGTAAATTTTTTGCCATATAAATAATCGTGAAATTTTTTCAGACCTGCTACAACAGCCGTTGCTTCTCGATCGATTTGAGCATAATTTCGCTCAGCTTTCGATAATGTCCTTGAATAAAAGGCAATAGGCCGTTCAGAGCCATCAGGCAACTTGTGACCCAAAACAGCGCCGATGCCATAAGGTGAGGCATCACAAACGAGTGTAAGTGGCATACCTTCATTATAATGTATGAGAAAACTGTCAGATGTAATTATTTTCTTCAAACTACGAAAGGCTACCTCATGCTTCTTTTCCCAAATTAACTGGCGGTTTTTATCTAACAGACGATGTAGGGGTTCTGCTATTGTTGCCTTATTTGGCAAAAACGAATGATAAAAATTTAATAGTCCTAGAAAAGCCTAAAGTTGCTTCTTGTCCGTAGGTGCGGGTGCATTTTGAATTGATTTTATTTTCCCAGGTGATGGCCTTATGCCGAGACTATCAATTTTAAAACCTAGAAAATGTATTGCACCTATACCAAAATCGCATTTATCTTTTCTCAAGCGGAGACCTGCTTTATCAAAACGGTTCAAAACTTTATTCAAACGCTCAGCCAGCTCTGATTCTGTTTTACCCATTACTACTACATCGTCGAAATATGGTAAAACGCCGGGAATGTTTCCCAAAAGCGTTTCAATAAAATTTTGAAAAATACCAGGGGCCGAAGGGATGCCAAATTGAAGCCGATTTACTTTAAACGCGCCTTTATGTGTTATTATAGTCTGCATTAAAGCAGATGTTTCATCGACTGCAAGCTGCTGGTATGTTTGGGCAAGGTCCAGCTTTGCAAAAAATTTTCCACCTTTTATTGATGAAAGTAGGGAACTAATTGGAGGTATTTGAAAATTGTGTGGTAACAGCGCCCTGTTGAGTGTTGACTTATAGTCACCACAAATTCTAATAGTACCATCGCTCTTAGGAACTGGCACGATAGGTGTTGCCCAATCCGAATACTTAACTGGTTCCAGAATGCCCTGATTGCACAATCGGTCCACCTCTGCCTCAAGTCGACCTTTAAGTGCCAATGGAATACGACGAGCGGGAAGTCTAATTGGTTGGACATTTTCCCTTAAATGCAACTTGACTGGTTTACCAGTAAATCTACCCAGTTCCTTAGAAAAAAGATGATCGTATTTTGTTAATAGAATTTAAGTCCTGAATATTATGGACGCCTTGAATGCTTATTCCCAGTGGATCAAACCAGTTGCAGCCCAATATATTGTGACATTAACAACTATAAGGGGTAGAGCCCTGACTAATCTTTCGTTATACGAAATATCAACATCAACAACACCTCTGACAGGTACACTGTTATGTTGAAAATCCGTTAAATTTAAATTACACTTATATAGCACCGGCTGTTCAGACGGCCACAACCGACTAAAGGCCCGTGACGACACTATTGTATAATCCGACCCTGAATCGATTTCAAACTTACAAGGCTGTACATTAATGCTTATTACTGTTGAACGCTTACGGGACTCCGATCCGAAGATGTGATGAATTGATTGAGATTTCGATCTACCAAAGTTTTGCTGGGTTTTGTTGAACGCTTTCGAGGGGGGTGAAGTAGCAGCACTTTGTTTCAATGACCGACAGACACGTTGTAAATGCCCCATGAGTCCACAAGTTGAACAGATTGTTTCCTTATGTACACACTGTGAGCGGGGATGATTTCCTCCACAGCCATTACACGATTTGGTATCATGTGGCCGGTGTTGATTTTGTCTTTTTCTGTACTGCTTATTAGGCTGCTGGTTACGACTACCTAGCTGATGAATTTGTTCTGGCTGGCGAATTACCATTACACTCTTTAACGACGCTTCGGCAGAGGTAGCCCGATCTATGACCTTTTGTAATTGCAAATCAGGTTCAGCTAGAAGATTCCGTTGCAAAGCCTCATCCCGCAAACCACACACCAAACGATCATGAAGCATACGATCCAAAACGTTGCCAAAATTGCAGTCTAAAGCGAGTTTTCTTAATGCCGCAACATATTCCGAAAAACTCTCATTTGGTAGTTGGTCACATTTGTGGAATTTAAAAAATGACGCAATTTCCGATGGAAGTGGAGAAAACTGATTTGTTAGCAACGTCTTAATTTCGGTTATATCAAGCTCACTCACCCTTTTGGGAGATGCCAATGACGACAGGAGATCATAAAGCGGTGCGCCAGCTAACGTCAAGAAAATTGCCTTCTGACGATCAGCCTGTACATCATTAGCTAGAAGGAACAGCTCGAACCTGACGTAGTATGTTGACCAACTCTCAGGACGATTGATGTCAAATGGTTCCCATTGAAGCCATTATGAGTTTTTTGTTTCTTTGATTAGATAAATGGGTACACGTTGAAGCTGCGGAATCCGATGCAATATGTTCATGCGATGTTCCAAGAGCAGGGGACTCTTTTTCAGTCTTCACCGGCATTGACTCTTGCCGTCAAAATTTGATAGTGAGGTAACCCAATGTTGTCGCCAGGAACTTGTGACGTAATGGTTTTACAAATTGCGTTTGATTTTGCAACGCTATATGAATTATTAACATAAAGTAAAATTGCCACGATATTGAATTATTTGAACGACTTTAACATTCCGCGCAATATCCCATCCTCGTCGCCAATATTAAATCGGTAAAGATTTAATTAACAAGTCTCACAGTTATAATTCAATTAATATTTATTCAGGCAATTACTTTATAATAATAACTTATAACTAATAATTTAAAGAACGTGTGTTGCTGTCGGTATGTACATATGTATCGACTGCTTTTAATATCATCTCAATGACAATTATGTACATCACATAACTGTTAAACATATATTAAATGTTAATCTATACGAAAGAGTGGAATGACAGAATCCCATTTGCACAGTAGGGCGAGTACTTAACACAATGGTTTAGTATTACTGTTGTTAAAAATTATAGCTCTTACTTAAGGCCGTGATTCACTATCCTATTTAGTCGTACGATATGTCAATAAAATCGTGTGTGCTCATAAAGAAGGATAGTGTGGCTTAAAAATTAATTAAGTGACAGATTTTTTGACAAGTCTGTCCGACTTGCAAATGTTTATGAAAATTTTCATAAAATGATAGTTTTATGCGTTCAGAGTTGAATTTCCTTGTAAAGTAGCTGAGTCATTTGAGTTGGCATCATTTTTGTGGGATAGTGTGCCATTGACAACAGATTTTAAAGACATTTTCTTATGTCGGTTAGAATTCCATCAGATTGTCGGGTGAATGAATCGTACGATTGAGTAAAATAGTGAATCCCGGCCATTACATTACAATATTTTAACCTAACATATATTTAAGTATCAAAAAGTACAATTTTTAAAGGTTGTTGGCACAATTTTGGAATTTTTCAATGCCGTTCCTGGATTATGGTAATAAATATATTGAAGGAGTTAAGTTATTGTATTTTCTTGCCTAGGAGATTGGAAAGTTTTTATCTATTCTTGTTTTAGTCACTATACAAATGTTTCTCGAACTGCCTAGTGCGCCGGCTTATAACAGCTAGTAGAATTATAATTAAATTAAGATAATGTAAAAATACATACCAAAACACAAATTCTGGTATTTCTGTGGCTTTTCTTAATTTACATTCTAGCTTTAATGTCGAGCCTTCATCTATGTGTATATCAGGAGAACCAGTTATTTCAGCTTCAGCCTCTAAAAAAACAGAAAAAATATTTTATTTAATACTTGTTTACTTGCTTGGGGTTTTTAAGGTGATTGTGTTGACAACCACCAAGTCATTAAATATAGCTTTATATTAGCTGCTCTTTTTTTTGGGATCCCTCGGGATCACAATTTGCACGAAAAGCGTTCGCATACTTTAAATTTGTTTAAATGAAAGATGGCTTGAAAAAATCTTCTTCTTGTACGTTCAGTCAAGACTTTTTTTGTGCAAATTGTGTAAATTTTCAAACAGCTGTAAAACACAAACAAAACAAAAAAGACAAAGAAAAACAAGTTCATGAACCAAATTAGAAAAAAAGTGTGTAATAAAATAATGTACTTAAATAAAAAAATTTCAAGTTATTGTAAGAATACATATTTGCTTTTTTTTTTTTTGTTTAAATTAGCTTTTTCAACAGACAATATACAATTTTTCAAAGTTGGCGCAAACTTTTATTGTTTTGTAAGGACTGTAAAAATACTGAAATTTTATTTTGTACATAAAATTGTGCAAGGTATATTTACACAAGGTAAACTCGTTGCTACAGCAAGACAAAAACAACAGGCCAAATTGTTTTTGTATTTTGAACCTAGACGTAAAAAAACAACATTTTCCCTTCAAAATAAAAACACAAATTGAAAAAATAACAAACAACAACTAGCCATAAGTATGTAAGCAAACATAAACAACTTTTGACGTTTGGGTGTTAACTGAAGTAAACAGCTGACAAACATATGGTCCAGCGAGTCTACCTTGTGTAAATGTATCTTGATATTAGGTCTGTCTGCGTACACATATTTTGCATCCTTTTTTTGCAAAATGTTGTCTGCGTACCCCAAATCTCTTGCAGAGAGAGAGCCAAAAAGAGAATTTTTTGACAGTTTGAATTAAGAGAAATTGCAAAATGTTGTTTAAAAAATTTCAGCTTGCAAGGTTTTGCAACTAGTTTGAACAGCTTTTTTTATTTACTGTTTGAATGAAATAATTTACGTGAGCCAAGATAGCGTCGACGAAATAGCGTCGAATTTGGGAATTTAAAAAATCGTTCGGTCTGTTTCCGAGATATTTGGATGAATCCAAAAGGGTCAGTAAAAAGTGTTGCTGATTTATCCCATGGAACACAGGCTTTTGCACGGTATAAACTGTATATATTCTGAAAATAAATCGTTTAGTTCCAGAAACAATTTACTTTCAGAATATATACAGTTTATACCGTGCAAAAGCCTGTGTTCCATGGGATAAATCAGCAACGCTTTTCACTGACCATTTTGGATACACCCAAATATCTAAAAACAGACCGAAAGATTTTTTGCACGTATCGCTTATTGTGTTCCTAAAAGTTTATTTTTTAATTTGTGTTAACTATTTTTTGTATTTTTATGAAAAATATTAGTTATTATTAGTTAAATTCCTAAATTCGACGCTATTTCATCGACGCGATCTTGGCTCACGTTTGTAATTTCAATAACCCTGCCTTTACACATGCAAGTAGTGGCATGCCACTACTGTATACATATTATCAAAGAAAATTTGTTCGAAATAATCGAATCTCATGCCACTGCGAGTTCATTAAATGTCGTTGAATCGTCAACTTGAGCAAATTCCTTTACTTCTCAAATTAAAAAAAAGTACCAGAAAACAAAATAAAGTTACCGAGTTAATCATTTTGGCACATTTTTGGGGAAATTTTTTCATTTATTTATATCAGCATTATTTAAACAATATTAATGCTCTATAATTAACAAACTTGCTTTTATTAATGCGCGTTTAAAAAATTAATCTTAATAATACATTTATCAAGTTAAAACTTTAATTACAATTTGACAATAATCCAGTAAATTTGCATTAAATTTTTAACAGGGTAACATTGCTTGTCGTTTTGACAGTTAGTGGCATGCAAGTGCCAAATTTCCACTCGCATGCAATTTTTGCTGCCACTGGAGCTGTCATTGCGAAAATGCGAGTGTGTTAGTAAAAAAGTGTAAGTGTATTGAGTTTTTCGAACTGGCAGTGGCATGTGTAAATGCTCGGTAACGGATTATTAATAGATGTATGTTATTTTCTTGTTTATCATAGCATTGAAGTACATATGCATATTGAAACTTGAAAACATTGTCTGAATATCGATGATATTGTCTGTTATTAATCACTAATAAGCAGGGCTGTGGAGTCGTCCGAAAAAAGTACTAACTCCGACTCCGACTCCAAATGCTGAAATTTTTTAAGTGCGACTCCGACTCCTACTATAATCTTGATGCTAAATGTATTTGAGACTCAGTGATGTTAACTTTTATTTTTTCATTACCGTACGGCCTTCTAAAAATTAGAGTTTTTGAGAAGCAATTACCGTACGCAAACATTAATGTGCAAAATTTATCAGGGGTGTGCTGGAAACCGCAAACGCAAGAATTTGGAAGTTGTTTTTAATAAACTTTAAAACTAATTCTTATAATTTTTGGTTTAAAATCCTGTTTAACAGGAAAACATTTGTTAAATATTTGTCATAAAATTCTTTTATTACAAAAATCTTATTTAAAAACGACTTTTAAAATTCTTGCGTTTTACGTTTGCGATTTCCAGCACACCCCTGTATATGAAAAGCACTCAGTCCATCGCCTGTCATTTGGAAACAGCACATAAGAGCAGTATTCATAAACCATTTATTTAAATTTTAAATGTGTTATAAGAAGATAATTTTTATTTTGGAAATTTTTTTTAAATTGTTTATGCCGACTCTTCAACTCCGACTCCACAGCCCTGCTAATAAGGCGGAACCCTAACGAACAAAATCAATTCTGGGGGCTACTCTGTATGGCGATGCGAAAGGTTAAGTACAATTTGGTATTCTGTATCGCTTACGCAAACGCTTTCGCACAATATGTTGAAAAAGAAGCAACATTGGCAGCATAAAATAAACAATAGCGAAGAATGACAAAATGAAATGTCAAAACTTTTAAATAAAAACATTTTAAACAAATTTTTTGTGCGGTACGTGTTTTTTAAATTAATTTAATAAAAAAAAATAAATAGTGATGGATTCGGTGGCGTTATGGTTTGAGGAAGAAAATGAACATGTGGAACGTATTACTAGAAGAATTTTGAGAGATAGATCAGATATACTATTCCTAAATGACCACAGGTAAGGAAAAAGGAGTAGGTATGATGTGCAAAATGTTTTTGAACATTTTAATTTTTATAGCTTTATACAAAATTTTCGACTGAATAAAGATGCGTTTATGTATGTATTAAACTCCATTAATCGTTTCAAAGAGATTCACAGCAATTCCAACCGCAATAAAAGTGGGCGCTGCTTTGAAATTGCTTAGGCAAGGTGGATATCAACGCCAAATTGGCCAAGACCATCTTTTAGGATTGTCGCAGCAATCTATGTTGAGTTGCTTATAAGAAGTTTGCAAAGTTATTGAGCGAAGCACATAAAATTTGAGGTAACTGCGGAAGAAGAAATAAAAAGAGGATTTTCCATACATGTGGCATTCCAGGGGTGATTGGAGCAGTGGGTGGCACCCATATACAAATGATTCGACCAGCCTGGAACGAGCACTTATACTTCAACAGAAAATTAAAGCACAGTATGAACGCTATGGTGGTATGTAAGTTTTTATGTATGAATTTGGCTTATTAAATCTTACTTTGATATAAAATTTTCAGTTATGTGATCACAAAATGCTAAATACATTTGTTGATTGTTGTTATGGTGGTGCAAGCCACGACTCACATGTTTGGGCCCTTTCTAATGCAAAGCAAAAATTAAAAGAACGTTTCGAAAGAGGAGAAAAGGAATTTTGACTTTTTGGTATTAAGTTTAAAATAATTTAAATGCTTTTTTCCTCACTCGTTTTTTTTAATCTTCTAAAAGGATATTCAGGCTACCCCCTGGAACCCTGGCTGCTTACACCATACAAAAACACAGCGGAAAACACGTCCGAGGCTTTTAATAATAAACAGTTTTGCAAGGGAAGGTCTATAATTGAAAGAGTGTTAGGTGTTTTAAAAGGCAGATTTCGGTGCCTGTTAGCAGCCAGAGAGTTACATTACGCACCAGACAGAGTTGTTCAAATTATGAACGTTTGCTGTGCCCTGCACAATATTTGCATTAATTTTAATGCCCAACTGCCAATACACGAAATTGCTGGGACAGAAAGTCTAAATGAAATTAAAATGTCTGTTCATAGCAATACGAACAGCAGTGACTAAACAACTATTGCTAAGGAAGTAAGGAATAATATTAAAAACAATTTAGTTACTTTAATTAGGCTTGAGTTCATCAAATTTAATTTTCATTAAATTATTTTCACTGAGGGAAGGAATTTTACAACTTGGAATTTTTATTAAAATTTATTGATAATTTTTCTTGGCTGAGCTGGGATTTGAACCCGGGTTGATCTTTACATGTTTCAAGAAACACCACTTTCCATCGTCAGAAGATCTTTGTGTTCTACCCACTGCACCACTGCGGTGCCCGTTAGCCAACAGTCAAACATCAATCTTTAACCAGTAGTACTGGTGGTTCGAAATTTGCTGTTATTATCACCTAAATTTCAAATTACATGTTGCCTCCTTTTTCCTCCGTTTTCCGTATTCTTTCTGTCAAGACTTTGTCCTGAAAACCTGAATACATTTGTCCATTATGTTTTTTCTTTTGTCCACTTTCGTCGACATTTTTATTTGTACAAATTAAAGTAAAAATGTAAACATTAGAGCCTGTGCCATAGCTATTTTAAGAACAATTTTGATTTTTAGTTGAACTGTTAATTTTTAATTTTTGATATTCTTTAATTAGGCTTGAGTTCATCAAATTTAATTTTCATTAAATTATTTTCACTGAGGGAAGGAATTTTACAACTTGGAATTTTTATTAAAATTTATTGATAATTTTTCTTGGCTGAGCTGGGATTTGAACCCGGGTTGATCTTTACATGTTTCAAGAAACACCACTTTCCATCGTCAGAAGATCTTTGTGTTCTACCCACTGCACCACTGCGGTGCCCGTTAGCCAACAGTCAAACATCAATCTTTAACCAGTAGTACTGGTGGTTCGAAATTTGCTGTTATTATCACCTAAATTTCAAATTACATGTTGCCTCCTTTTTCCTCCGTTTTCCGTATTCTTTCTGTCAAGACTTTGTCCTGAAAACCTGAATACATTTGTCCATTATGTTTTTTCTTTTGTCCACTTTCGTCGACATTTTTATTTGTACAAATTAAAGTAAAAATGTAAACATTAGAGCCTGTGCCATAGCTATTTTAAATTAAAAATTAAAAATTAACAGTTCAACTAAAAATCAAAATTGTTCTTACAATTTAGTTACTTTAAATAACATAACTTTTATTCATTTAAACTTTTTATAAAAACAAAAATATACATACATATAAGAAATTAATTTCATTGCAGTGTTAAAAAAAACTTACAATCTAACCCAGCATTTACACATGCCACTGCCAGTTCGAAAAACTCAATACCCTCACACTTTTTTACTAATACACTCACATTTTTCGCAATGGCAGCTCCAGTGGCAGCAAAAATTGCATGCGAGTGGAAATTTGGCACTTGCATGCCACTAACCTAGCGTTTCCACATGCAACCCAGCAAATAAAATTGGACCACCTGACCCATTTTGATAAAATGGACTACTCCATGGACTGGTCCGATGTAATGCAAGCATGGACCATGTCATTGTTAAAAAGTGTTTGTAGTGAGACGACATGTCTTCGTTTTTTAACGACGTGCTTTCGTTTTTAAACGACTTCAAAACTAATCCTCTTGAGAATACCATGGAGTAGTTTTAAAACTACTCCTTAGTGGTCCAAAGGTGGGTTATATGATCCTCTCCTAGGACATAGTAATGTTAAATAGACCAGGTTTTTTCCATACGTTTGGGTTACTTTTGGACTAGTCCTGGTCCTTTGTGGACTACTCTTTACACGCGTGTTTGGACTGGTCCTATTATTTGCAGGGAAGTACAAGTTCGAAAAACTCAATACACTCACACTTTTTCACTAACATTCACACAATTCTTTTACTTTCAGCCACTCGGCTGTTTCCTCGATTTTTCGTTGATAATACGTATACACTACTTGCAAGTGATTACTTGCATGTGGAAACGCCGGGTAAATGTCAAAACGATTTGGTACCATAAAATTCAGTATTCAAAAGTTTTTAAACTGGATTGCACTTAAACACACAAAAAAATAATGTAGGTAATTTTACCAATTTCATTTTATATAGAAATAAAAAACTAAGTTTAATTACCTAAATTAATTGGTTATACATACAAGAAGTATTACCTAAAACTTTTGTTAATATTACTAATCGAGTTAGGTATCTTATTCGATTTTTATAATATATGAAGTTCTATTTTATTTTATTGTCAATTGGAATTTTTAGTGAAAAAAACGTTTAAATTAAATTTAAAAAAAAGGTATGTATAAATAAAACTTTCTTAAATTAATTATTAAACATTTTTAAGTTAAATAAAATACATATGTATGTATATACTTTTTAGATTCAAAAATCCATTAGAAGATATTTCAAGAATCAAACAAGGAAAAATAATCTTAAAAAGGTATGGATTGTTTTATATGTAAAAAAAATTTTACTTCTCCACACATTCTTTGCGGGCATTTAAAATGTGTGCATGGTTGCACAAAGTATTCTACCAGTGATGCCAACTTTTTGAGAGCAAAAAGCACTTTAAAATTTAAAAAAAGCACTATTTCGAGCAAAAAAAAGCGTAAAAAAGCACTAAGCCATTTTTAAAAATTTAATTAAACACAAAACAAGTTGCATATGGCGTTTATTGGGACCATTTTTTTAAGATTAAATAATAAATATATTTACATTTGTATAAAAACATTTTTAATTGTATTATTATTATCTTCAATAAAAAATATCATCCAAATCATGATGATCCATCAGCTATGTTTGAATTAGCAATAATACCGTTTTAAAGTAATACAGTGCGAGCTCGATTTTTGGCACTCGAAAAATCTTGCCTGTTGCAATTTCCGAAAATTTGCAATGACTGACCATTGTTTATAAACCTTAATGACAGCCTATATTTAAATAAAAAAACTTTATATTTTATCGTTTAAATAAATCTAAATTACAATCGTGCAAAGTTTAATAAAACAATTGGTGTATGATATTATCCAATTATTTTAACCTATGTACGCTTCTGAATTAAAATAAGGTGTAAAATAGAAAAAACATGTATGCTTGCATTCTGATACTTAGTCAAACCTTTTTGCAATAGCACTACAGGTAGAAGTGCACAACACGCGGTTATTTCAAGACCAGTGTTGTGCTTTTTAAAACTAAAGCGCATGAAAAATGGCAGGTTACACAACGCTCGTTAAAATAGCATTTTCTGTCAGCTGTTTTTAATTTATTTAACACTTTGCTTATACTAAGTTACGACTCTTTTTTTTTGTTTTTAAAGTCTTTGCGTTCTTTTGTACGGTTTCCTACTACATTTTTTTAACTTTTCTACATGACTCAAAATCGTTGTTTATTTTTCCATTCACAATTCCTAATATTTTCCAATCCATTTTCTATTTTTGACAGTGTGTGTCTACATCTTTAAAAAAATATTTACGATTACTAAATATGTTGTCATCGCTAAAAAGTGAAACGTTTTGTAAAATTTCCAAATTGCTGGGAAGCCTAGCTCTAACCTCGTAAATAAAGTTTTTGGCAAAACGAATGCAACTTTCTTTTATCAATTTTTTTATCATTTGAAATCTTAAAATCTTTACAGGCTTTCTCAAAATTGTTATCCAAATAGCAAAGCTCATCTAAATCATCCTCTATACAATCGAAGTTTTAAAAAATGGTAGAAAAAAAATTAAAATTGTAAAAAGAACTAAATGCACAAATTCAGTTTAAGGTATCCACTGGAAGATAAAGTAGATACAGGAATTCTTATGCCATTAGATTTTTAAATACGTAAAACTTTTGAAGACGAAAAGTTTTTAATTAATGTTTTAGATGAAATTGAAACGAACTCGAAAAAACATGATAATAACAATTTTATTACATCTAAACTGTGGAAAATCAAAAAGGACATGTATAAAGATGAATTATCAATACTTTACTTTTTATATGTTGACGATTTCGAGACAAACAACCCTTTAGGTTCTCATAGTCGGACTCATGCCGTTACGGCGTTTTATTACTCTTTCCCATTCCTGAACAATTCCAAATTAAAAGTTTATCTGGCGGCTCTCGTTAAGTCATTAGATATGAAAACTTTCGGTAGTAGTTCCCTTAATCAACTAATTGAATTAATAAGCACTCTTGAAATCGATGGACTTGTTTTTAAATTAAATAACAAAATTGTTAAAATTCATTTTATATTAGGTTTACTTTTAGGAGACAATTTAGGATTGAACCAAATTTTGGGTTTTGCGAAATCATTTTCAAGCAATAACTTTTGCAGATTTTGTATTGATAATAAAGAAGATACGAGAAAAATGGCTACTGAAAATATTGCAACCATAAGAAATGCGGAAAACTATAAGCAAAATATACCAGATACGAACATATTTAATTCAATACCATCATTTCATGTTACTGAAAATTTTTGTATTGATATAATGCACGACATATTTGAAGGTATTGCGCATTATAATATGGCACATATTTTAAATTATTATATTAATGCAAAAGTTTTTTCGTTGCAACATTTCAATACACTTAAGCGTTAATTTGATTATGGGGTTATGGAAAAATTTCATAGATTTAAGGACATTAATGTATTTCATATTACAAAATTTTATCAAAAACTTTTTATATTTGATGAAAATATATTTGTATGTTATATGTAAAAATGAAAACTGTATTTGGAATGATCATTATATTGCATACGAAGTTTTTAAAAATAGTCTTAAAACCATAACAACCTTTTCAGCAAAATTATTGGATGGACCTCCAGTTGATTTAAACATACTTTCAAATGGAAAGTCAATGATAAGAGTAAAACGATTTTTTAACTAAAATAAGTATTTGCAGTTTTTTTAATAGTGCCAAATTACAGCAAAAATTTATTATGGAGGAAACTGAACTTAATTTGTTGGAGTTAAATAAGAATGACATAAGCGAAGAATACATAATAATAAGTGATATAGAATACCTTTACAATAATACAAGTGATAATGATGATGAAGATGGTTTATCTAAATTATTAAAGCAATTTAAATTATTTGAAGAATTATATGAATTTTTAAAAGGTAAACAAACAACTGAATCGTTTAATTTAGCACTTTGATTTGCAATTACAAAAATTCAATAAAAATTTTCCAACAATATTTTATTAGAGAAAGAAATAACTGTAGAAGCACTTAAATATATTTAACCTCGTCACCTTGACGAGATATTTAAAGATGAAAAAATTTGTTTAAAAATTTTATCAGAACATAAACTTGGATTATGGCAAAACAAAAATGTATGTAAATTATGTAAATGTATGTTTGTTGAATTTTTTTTTATACTTCTGTTCGTGTTTACAAACTTCGAAAAAACAACCTCCGAAAGGGAAAATCTGGGATCGATACCAAAGTAGAAAAAAATATATGAAAAAATTAAGTCTTACAAAAAGAAGTTTAAAACCAAGAGATGATGCTGATGAACTAAGCAAAGAAAAAAAGGACAAAATCGAAAAAAACGAATCTATAAGAACAGAGTTAACATATTATGTGCGAGATATGGAAATTTTTTTAGCAAAATGGAGAGAAACGGTTGCATGCCGAACTAATCAGATAAGATCAATAACGTTATCTGAATCAATAAAAAGCTGGCCTCTATATGAATCCAAACAAAATTCTGCAACATTAGTAAGTTCGTACACATAGATAATTTTACATATACTATTTTTATTTAAAATAAATTTGTAATTACAACTTTCCCGCTGAATTTTACAATATTATAATTTTCTTTATTTTACCAGGTAAATATTGATTTTGAATATCTTTACCCAAATAAGAAATTACTATATAGCAAATGGGAGAAATTTTCAGAAAATATTGAACATCTTTACAACGAAAGGATAAAGGAACAAAACAATTTAATTTTGTTAAATACATTTTTACAAAAGAAATCATTTTTGAATACCGGTAAGAATAATTTTGAAACAACAATACATATTTCTTTAAATCGGTATTGTATTATTCCAGATAATTGTAATATATACATTTTTAAACTGCTCTCTGCGATATTGGTGCCAAAACCTAAAATTGTAGAAAAACAATACGTGAAATATACTATAGCTGATTCACAAAGGTCATTCTGTGAAGAACTGTCGAATACAGTTGACTTAAATGATGACGAATTAAAGGATGAACCACACGTAAGTGTATGTGGAGAAGAATTTAATTATACCAATTTTAACGTGTCTCTTAATGCTTCAAAACTACAATTTGGTTCTTTCTTGGAAGCAGTTGAGTTTTGTTACAAACTGTTGAAATTATTTAATTGTAATTTCACAAAACAATGTGAACTTGTCTTGATGTTCGTATCAAAATACCTTTTTGAAATTGAACCATTGTTAAAATCCCCAATTTTAAATAAACTGTTAAGTGATATAAATAATGTTCCATACCTATAACTAATAACGCTTGCAAAATTTTCTATCTCATTAAAATTTCTTTCTCATTGTTATTCATAGTTATTTATTTACTACTTCGTGCATAATTTACAATTTTTTTATTAAATATTTATACTTTACAACAATTTTTTTCGGTAATAATTTCTTTATTTTACCAATATTTTTGATGTGAAATACTTTTTTTAAATATATGTATTGTTAAATTTGTTTGTGGTTATCATTTGTTACTGTTAGTTAACTACATTAATTAAAAATATGTTTTCTCCATACACTAGTTTTAACTTTATTTATATTCTTCATAAATCATTTATTATTGCACTCACACTCGACAACTTCTTATTTGTTAGTCTAAACTCACCTTAACTTTTATTCACTTTACTGCATCAATTGTTCGTTGTTACATTAATGTACCTATTTACATTTGTTTCTAATATTGTTTTTTAAATTTGTAAATATTATAAACATCATTACTCCTAACTTCATTGCTATTTATTACATTATTAAATGATCAAAATATAATCACCCCTATCGTGAATAATATTTCCCTCGTAATTTTTCCCCTTTTCACATATTTGCGAACATGAAAAACTCCCATGAAAAAAGGTCATTCAAAAGAGAATAATAACGTGAAAAAATGTTCACGTGAAAAAATTCCCCTTATCGTGAAAAGTTTTTTCACTCGTAATTTGTTCACATTTCCCTTAGATTTTCTCACTTTATTTTTGCTAGGGAACAGAACATGTATGTAAGGAGTTTCTCCTATATATCGAATATTAAGGTTTATTTCTGTTAATAAGGCACCAACCGATATATTGGTCAACAAAATGCAAAACAAGAGGTTGATTGCCGGCGGATTTGTAAAGCTTTCGAAAGACCCGGTGGCATAATTTTGGGAAATATTTTACTACATAAAATTTAAAAAGTGCAAAAAACTAACGTTGCAATCAACCTATCCCTCCAATACTAATCATTTAGCTTTATTATTTTCGCTCTTCTTTAAAATATATACGTGTATATTTTTGAACATAAATTTCATTGATTTTTAATATTTCCTAATCTTTCTTCTTTTTTGTTACATTCACTGGAACTGATAGCGTGAAAAATTTTTCACATGATTGCTTTTTTCCCTTCGAGGGGAATGAAAATTTCATGGGAACAAAAATTCCACTTGTTATTCACGATAGGGGTGAATATTTATTTAAACGTCAACTTCATTTATATTGTATGTTGATTCTGTATGATTAAGGAAAATTCAAATTCTAAGATACTCGTAAAAGTCAAGTTAAACGCAACCCTGGCATCAAATTAAGAAAACCACTTTCAAAACGTATCTCTGTTTACAAATTCAAGATAATTTCAAATTCATATACATACATAAATGCAAACAAACCTTTATAGGAGCGACAGTTTGATTTACCATTTAATTTCGAAAAGCTGTAATAAAAGTATTCCAATAATATTTCACGAAAATTCGAGAACAATTGTAAGTAATGAAGATTTACTATACATATACTTTTACCTGGTGATTGCAGATTTAAAAATATTATCAAATCAAGTACTTAAACAAAAACATCAATCAAACCTATCAAATCTCTGAAGAGTTACAAATAATGACTATATATATCGAGCCCTAACCGCGAAAATAGTGTAAACGCCAAAAATCAAATTTTACAGGAGAGACCTTTTTTATTTTATTTCATATAAATTTTGTATGAAATTTGTCGCTTACAATAAAATTGACATTTTAGGACATGATGCAAGTGTTGCCAATAAAGTCATTTATTAAAAAAAACGAAAACTGAAATTTATGTCGCTTACACTATTTTCGCGGTTAGGGCTCGATATGTACATATATACATACATACATATATGTTTTTTTATTATAACATTATAAATGAAGTTAACTTTTAATTTTAATTTGTTAAATTGCATAAATATGTACATACATACATACAATCCTAATAACTTATGAAAAACGAATTTATCAAATGAAATTTTCCGGGAATCTTCAGAATATTCAGGCGGGTGACACTGTGAAGTCTGATTTTTGATTTTCAGTCTGGGGGCGGAGGGGCGTGGCAAAATCCATAACTTGAGAACGGCTTGACCGATTTTTTCTTTAAAATGATCGCCATGGCCCAACTTAGGTTTTTACGGAAAGAAAATTTTGCCCCGCCCACTTTTTTCGATTTACCTAAAATCAGAAAACGGCTCCATCGAGTTGACTAATTTTTCTTTCAAATGTTCGTATTAATCAACTATAAGTTTTCATCGAAAGACCGATTTGGACTATTTTTTCTTTAAAATGATCACCATGGTCCAACTTAGGTTTTTACGGAAAGAAAATTTTGCCCCGCCCGCTTTTTTCGATTTACCTAAAATCAGAAAACGGCTCTTTACACCAAATAAAAAAAAACAAAAAACATTGTCTATACATGCGTTTCTTTTTTGATTGAGCCCATATCTACTCCATACATATGTAAGTTATTTTGTTAAAAAAACTTTATGATAGGTATTCCATGGATTTTTATTTAAAGGCCGCAAATTTCGTTAAAAGCTCAATTTAATTCATCTGGTAATACAACACTAATGTTTGCTTAGGGCCAGCAACGCGGACCGGGTCAGCTAGTATTACCTAAAAAACTTTGATACTGCCATGCTACCCTTGCGCTTAGATAAATTTATACGATATTTTTAGGTGATTTTTCCTGTGATTTTTTTTGTGTGTAGGCATATTTAAAAAAAAATAAATTTTTCTTTTCTGAAAAAAAAGAAAACGCTTTGTATGCAAAAGCATAAAACTTATTAGAGGGTGAAAATAACGATTAATTAACAAAAATGAAATGCACCTACATATGTATGTATGTATAGTCCCTTCCACATTGTTTTTCCTATTTCCAATTCTAAAGTTTTCTTTTTCAATTCCAACTTTTCTATTTCAGTTTTTGGAGCTGGTATTTTTTTTAAATTCAAATTTTTCTTTGTAAAATGCTACATTTCTTTCTTTTAATTCAAAACTTTTTCTATTATGTATATCTCACTAATTCCTTCAAGGAATTCCAAACATCTCCCAAAACTTTGATGGATTCCTTGCAAAATATTCCTTGGGTTTTGAACAGAATATCACGGTCGTTTTGGTTTGACGTTTGACGTTTGGCAGCTGGCGCTGGTTCATTTTATTTGCTATTTTCATTTTGCGAAAATAACAACACTTCTTCTGCAGGCTCTTTATTTGCTGAAGCATCTTGACAAGCATTACTAATTGTGCCAAATCATGCTGATGTTGGCAGCCCGTTGACGGCTTGTTCCATATGAAGAAGATTTATGATCTGTTCCTCCATAGAGAAAAGCACGCAATATTGTTAGACACCTCCACCCGTGCTGGAAATACTTAAT
Source organism: Pollenia labialis (assembly GCA_949318255.1). Classification (NCBI taxonomy): domain Eukaryota; kingdom Metazoa; phylum Arthropoda; class Insecta; order Diptera; family Polleniidae; genus Pollenia; species Pollenia labialis. Next base: position 64,550,603 of record OX439141.1, read on the forward strand.
TTATTCTTGCGCACTTTAACCTCCGTGGGGGTTTTTAAGTCAGACCAAACCAACAATACATAAGTATTAACACCGTGTTAGTTTCACATTTTATACATATAAAAAATATCATAAGACATTACTTTTTTCCAACCAGCCACATTCCTTACAGGAGTTCCATTAGAATTAAGGTCGTCAGCCAGTTTTGTCAACAAATTGTTGGACCGTTGTTTGGCATTTCCGCACTGCAACTGGCCCTTGGCCAAATCGCTATGTTGCACCATTAAATCAGCTTAGATTTCGAACTGCCGCTGATGAGTCTGTAATTTTTTCGACTTTTCCCTAAAAAAAAAATATAAATTTAGATATAATTATAAACATTTATTTGCGCTTACTTACATACATGGTTCGTTTCCTTTGCGTTTGATATTTTGTTAGCGCAAGATATTTACGCTTAACGAACGATTTTGACATAAGCTTTTGAATTACAGAGTGCGGTGATGCCAGATTTGCGAAAGGAAAAAAATAGATGCGAAAGGCAAATGCACAAACGCATTAAAGAGTACCAATCAATCGATTTGCGATCATTTTTCATTCGCATCGCAATACAGAGTAACCCCCCTAGTCATCTACGATATTTTGGACAGTTGCTTAAAAAATTCGTGTATGACGCCAAAGAAAATTCAGCATATGTCATTGATGATTTAAGGTTCACGTAGACGACATGTTTTTTACATCTGACTTGTCAACTTTTCAAGTCACATGTAATTGTGCATGTCTGTCAAAATTGCTGTTTTACATAAGGTTTATAATATTCGGTCACAAACGTACATGTAATTTGCTTCTGACATTGTCTTTGTATTTTTCGCATAGTTATTCCAGAAACCAAAGTATTGCTCGGTTTCAAAATAGCGTGCGGCCGCCATACAAATTTTACGCCGAAAAAGAGTTCAGCCATCTAAACATTTTTTTCTTTAAATTGGAAGATACCAATTAAGGATATTAAAATGAAACGTTTTTTCTTACTATAAGTACATAATTTCTATTCAATGGTGAAATTATTATATATGTATGTATCGGTAGGGTGGTCGTTAACTGTATGGAGCAATTTTTTTTTCTATTTTTCCATGCTCTAACCCCTCAGTTCAGTGGGTATTGATAAAAAAAACGGCTTAAGAAAATTTTTAGGACAATCGACGAAGGGTAAGCCGTCCCTCACGCCCTCCAAAGTTTGAGAGAAATTGTAAATTCCGACTTCTATTGCTCATAACATGGAAAATATTATGTTTATGTACATAAAAAACGTATACTAAGAAGTTATTACTAGTGAAGTTTCCAACAACTTTTGTCTTAACAAGTTTTCTCTAAATCTCATATTTAACAAAACCTAATTAAAATAAAACGCAAAGAGCGACATTGATGCGAATTTATTTCTTTAGAATTATTTTTTACTTACACAGTTTCAATAGTTGTGTGTTTGTTTACAAAAAAAACACATACATATATCGATGGCTTAATATAAAAAAGGCGTAACTAATTTTTTTCTTAAATAACTTTTTCTGTTTATTGTGGTAGACAAATGCCAAACGCATCGTGCTTTAAAATTTCAGAAGGCTTTATTATAAAAATTGTTGCATCTTTTTATTAAAAATTGAACAAAAAAATTTTTTTTTATCTTAAATTTAACGATCCAATTAAGATTTGTTCTTTCCCTTTAAGGAAACACAAAATCGAGTTACACCTTTTTTATATTAAGCCATCGATATATGTATATCGTGTGACCCCAACAAACACGAAGTCAAACCTTTGATATGAAATGACTTTATCATTTGACATCAAACGCAATTCTCAAACGTTTTTCAATTGTTTGATTTAACATTTAAATTCAAATTGATGATGTTTTGAAAATAAACATTTGATATCAAATCTTGTATCAAATTGATGTCAAATGTTTCAATCAAATCAAAAATAAACTTGGCAATACTAAAGCGAAAAATAAATGTAAGCATTAAAAATGGCGATTAAAGTTACATGTTTTTATTTGTGTTTACATGTGATTTACTATTAAAAATATCTGAAATATTTAAAATTGATTGTAAATCTCAAATAATTAACATTTTACAAAGTTTTTTCTTCGCGTGTAAACTTAGTGCCGGTTCACACACGTCAAGTTTGACTCGTCAAGTCTTGAGTTTTTAAGAGAGAGGGGAAAAGAAATGGCATTCTCTTTTCCCTTCTCTCTTAAAAGCTCAAGACTTGACTTGACTTGACTTGTGTGAACCGGCACTTATGAAATGTTATGTTATTCTGCATTTAAGATGACGATACGTGCAGTTCTTGTAATTTTTTCCAATAATTTATGCCTGCGAAAAAGCAACACATACATTTTTACACCATGGTGCTGCAGCCAACAAATAATTTTACAAAACAAAATACACACACACATGCTATCGCGTTGCTCAGCGGGAAAAATTGCCAGCGCTTTCACTTTGCATGCCTTAAAGAAGGTTTACAACTGTATTTTTAATAAACTTTTACTTACTCCACTCTGCATTATTTTAAAAGTTCTTTTAGAATAGTTTTTATTAAATATTTTAGAAATTAAGATTTTCTTTTCTAAGATAAGGCCTGTCGAAATCGTTTTATTAGTAGCTATTTTGGAATTTGTAGCAAGTTTAATTATTAAATTACTCACTTCACATTATTAGCAACAACAATTACACTGGGATAAAGCTTTATTCTTAATTATTTTTAGAAGGCCTTTAAAGTAGATGCAAATTAGAAATACAGTTGGAATGCGACTGGAAAACTTTATATCGCCAATAAGGCATTCTATAAGGCCTCTTTACTTCTTCATTTTCCCGCTGTTAATGGTCGGGCAAATCGCGTTTTTTTTTCATTATGAGGAATTTGAATGTGAATTTTTTTAAATTTTTCATATCTGACAAATTCACATATTGCTCATTTTTCATGAATGAGGAAATTCAAAATATTTTTTTTCCTCACCCTCATGAATGTGAAAAAGCAGTACAATTTAAAAATTTTCACGCTCGCTCGTGACTGAAAAATGAGCGAGCGTTTCGGTACTCTGGTTAAAATATTCAAACATTATCAGCCATGTTCTGAAAGTCGCATTCGAGTGAAATTAAAATCGAACAAAATTTTAAAACTTTTCTGTGTTCAAAGTTCAAAAAAATATTCCTTTTTATACCTCGAACTTCGAGGACCACTGTCATCGATTTCAAATTCCAGAACATTGGCCTTATATTTTGAAATAAATTGTTATAACGTTTTTAAAATAAAAGGAATTAAATGTGTTTTGAAGATTGTTCAAATCTTAGCTCAGATTTTTTGATGAAAAGATTATGGGTTTTAGGTGATTTTACCTCTAAAGCAGCCCATACACAATGTTGTCAACATATTTCACTTTCTTTTCGTTGTGCAATAAAAATCAAAAGTCTTTGATTGTTGCCAACTTTGTGCATAGGAATAATTTCAATGTTATTTTATTAGTATGGTTACAATGTTAAGAATGGGTGTATTTTTTTTATTTTAAAACAATTCGGTGGTGCTTTACTACTTTTTTAAAATATTTTTTGTTGTTACTTTAAATTAATTAGTGTTTGGTGTTAATTAGTTTAGACTTGATTGTAGTAACTAAATTTATAATTGTATGGATACCTACTTACAAATATTCGGTTGTACTGATGTGTGTAATAAATAAAACTATTGATCATGGGCAATCACGAATTTCTGCAATGAGGTTAAGATTCAAGTAAAAGTTATCTGTGCCTAATTTTGTCAAAATATCTTCATCTATATAAGATTTTTTCGGCTCCAAGTGATTTTAGGGAGGGGATTTATATGGGACCAATGGTTAAAATGGACGTACCAATACGAAGTTCACATAGTAGCTGTTATAAAAGTTATCGATGCCAAATTTTTATTTATACCAACATTTCTAACGAAGTTATATCATTTGTGGTACTTGTATGGGAGCTATGGTCAAATATGGATCGGTTCCAATAACACATGGTAAAATTTTTAAGGTTGCAATAAAATATTTTTGGGTCGAATTCGATGTAAATACCAATGTAATTTGATGGTTAATGGGCACAAACTTATATTCCGAAAAGATGTTTGTATGAGGAATAATGTGTTATTTTGGACCAATTCTTACATTTTATAATAAGCACCATTTTTGTTCAGCACAAACGCATAATATACTTTGTACCTTTGGTAGTGTGGGTAGAAAAACCAAAGAAAATTAAAAATTATTACAATCTTTCTGTTTTAATACCCACACTGCCATAGATAGAGAGGATATTATGCTATTGTACTGAAGTATGTTACAGATAAAATATTGGTTCTGAACCCCCCTTTTAGTGTTCCAATAGATTAAGTCCGTTTGGCTCGCTGGCATACACTAAACAAATTCTTTATTTCTAGAATGCAGTCGATTGTGTCAAATGCTGGCGCATACTAGTTTTGATAGATATACCACTCGCATCCTACTAAGCTACCAAAAACCTCTGAAAGGAATATACCTTAAGCTGGAGGTTCACACCACGCATTGTATGATTTTTATACCTTCCAAGCGTTCTATGGTTCAAGTTACATGCAAGGTTTTTTTTGTGGTATCATTACAAGTGGACCTCTAGCTTTAGCCTTCTGTTGAGCATAACAAAAGGGCCCATTTTGAAAAAAAATAATTTTGATTTTGCAAAAACAAAGTAACAAAATTTGTTTGGTTTTTATTTTTTTTTCTTGAAAGATTGAAGAAATAGCTACCTAAACTCTTTGGGACAAATTTTGCTAAGAGCAATAGGTAATAAGTTACATGGATGAGAAAAAACATATATATGGCAAATATGTAAAATTGTGACCCCCTCTACCTCAGAGAGTTCTTGACCGATCTTGTTGAATTGTGTACCAACTACTATTCAATAGGCCTAACCTTGCTGCAAATTTCATCCCGATCGGAAGACATCGGTTTCAAAACTTGGGTCACTTGAGATGAAATATCCCATATACATATATGATATAATATTTCAGTAGTATTAAGAAAAATACGATTTCAATGGGACTCATGTTAAATTATGTGTCACAGATTACTAACAGATATTTCACGAGACAGAAGATTTTGCGTTTTTTTTTTGCTTCTTCCTAACAGCCGTACCTAAACAAGAGCGGAAGGCGGAACGTTTTCTTCCGCTAAGCTTTTACGCTGATATGCCATACATACCTAAACAAGAGCGTCAACGTTGTGCCACAAACAGTAGTGTTAACTTTCTTGTTTAATAAAACCCATATGGGTAATTCCATGTCAAAACGACCAAGAGTGGGACACGACCTCTTCCGATTGTAATGAAATTTGGTGAGAAGGTTCCTTTTATCTTATAAGGAACATATATGAACGAAAAAAAATTAAAAAATTTTTTTTTCAAAAGTTACGTCATATTTAAAATGTCATAATTTCGCAGATTTAGCCGAATGTGTAGAGCTTATTTCTTCAATATCTCGAAAACTACTTGACGTACGAAGATGATTTAAATGTCATATTAAAGAGAATACTTGGGACTACAAACCATATACCGAAAAGATATAATTTTTTTAAAAAATGTAATATCTGCAAAATATTAAATTTTAAAAACGGACTAAGTCAAAAACCTATTTTTTTATTTGGCTGATTTTTTTTTATAATACCCCAAACTGTTCTTAAAAAATCCTGAAACTTTGAAGTAGGTGTTTTTTTTCGTTTTTAAGATATGATTTTTTTTCTTTCGCAACCTTTGAAAAAATAATCTTAAAATAGAATTTTAATATTGTAATTTTGAGCAATAAGTACACTATGCTAGTTGAAAAAAACAGACCAGCCGCGCACCTTGCATTTTGCCCTAATTGGGGCACGCTGAATCCAGTGGAACTTATGGTTTTTTTAGATTGGCTCTTATTTTCAAGAATTACCGTTATTTCGAAAATGTAAGAGGTTGCACAGCATATATTTGCGTAAATCAAAAACGGTTTAGTTTATTGAAATAACTAAAAAAACCGAAATTCGGCAATAAATAATAAAGTGGGGTTGGTCATACATTTGACCCACCTAGGAGCGTCCTACGCGCGGCTGCAGGGGCCAAATTAAAGAATTTTATTAAAGGATGCTTGCTATGTATAATATACATTGTATATATATGTATATTATAGTCTGAAATTCACGAAATTCGGTAGTAGATTTCTAGTCATATAAAACGAATTTGTTTACAATTTATTTCCAATTTTTGCATTTGGCCGCCAATTTATGTTAGTATGCGTAGCAGAAGTGTACAGTTTAAGGAGGTTGGGTCACATTTGGGCTTATAACTCTTTTCGTCCTAGGCCGATTGGGCTGGGTTGCAATCGCAAACTGCTTAGCAGAACTAGAAACAATTTGCATTATTTATCTTCTGTTGAGTCGTTAAAAAGTAAACGTTATTTTAACAGGCAGCCTTCCCTAAATCGACTTAGAATTACTCAAGTAACCAAAATAGAAATATACTTTATGGGGTCTTAGAACAACACTTAAAAGTTTCACATATGTAGGTACAGGCGTATGTATTATGACTCATGGTCAGTCTAATTTTAAATCTTTAATAGGCTTGACATGCTATTAACTATTCGTTTAAAAACTGACAAAGCGTGCAAAACAACATGTTTAAAATAAAAATATGTTAAGCATTTTACTTACCAACGACTTTCAATTCAATAAATATCGATTGTGTTGGATATATCGACAGTTGGCATTCATACAGACCACGATCTTCATCTCGTACCGATTTTATTCGTAGCGACCAATGTCCCATATGCCGAGTATGTTCCACTAAAAATCGCTTATCGCTACTGTGAGTTGATAAACCGACTGTTAACAGCTGAAAATCCTTTCGCCTAATCCATGATACCTGTATAAAATATTGAAGGAAATATTAAAATTATTAAATAACATCTATAAAATTGGTTTGTTCCTTAAGAATTAATATTCAATATTAACATTAGCCCTAGCCCTATTTTTGTAAAACAATTCATCAACCGAAAAATTTAAAATTTTGTTGATAAAGCTAGACGCCAATAAATAATGCGAAGTTAAAAATAATGTTATGAACTTTAATGCAGTTAAAATCGCGTTTTATACGTATAAAAAATGCATTTAATATAAAAAAATGCGCTAAAAATTGAAAGCATATGAACTGAAAAACACCTTTATTAATGATAAAACATAAAAATAACAAGAAAAAACAAAAATAAAATGAAAAGCGTACAAAATCAGTTTCATAAACGAAAGTATGGCACAATAACCACAAAAGTAGAAGTTATTAAACAGAAACTTGTAAATTAAAATGTTGTTTCCCAAAAGTTACTTTGATAATAAACTTGCAAGTGCACGGCTTAAAAATACGAAACTGGCAACATGCTTTATTTTTGCGAGAGTAGAACTGCTTGTAGCAGTATCAAAGTTTAAACAAAAACATCAACAATAAACTGTGAGTTTATCTCTTCTTACATTCCCCACTACAATTGATTGGAATTCTTCCAACATTAATTGTAGTTGTAAGTTGGTTAAGAAAAAACAAAATAAAAACAAAAACAACTTGCTTTATTGTTTTCCTAAAAAATATAAAGCAGGTTGCCATTCAGTTTTTTTAGGCCGTGCACTTGCCAACAATAAATTTTATTTTTTTTTTATGTATTTATTTCATTGATTTTCTAATACAACAAGACAAAACATATCTTATAATTTACAGTATTAGAATTAGACAAGTTACATATACAACAGATAACAATGTGACAAATTCTTTATAGATATAAATATAAAAAGAGAAGAAAAAAATAAAAAAGAAGATATTAATACTTTAAAAGAAAAAATAACATAGATAATAAAAAATTAAATATAAAAATATGTGTACATTAAGTTAAAGGTTCTATTTAAGGTACTCAATAAGTAATCTCCTAAATTTCATTGCGTTGTCGGTGCACTGCAAATAATAAGGGAGTTGATTCCAGAGACGTATGCTCGAAATAAAGAATTGACATTCTGAAAAATGAGTGCGGTATCGCAATTGTGTGATATGTCTCCCCCTTCTCGATCTTGCAAATCTTAAAAGCTCATATAGATACACTGGTTCTTTTGTTACAATTATTTTGTGAAGAAAAATTAAACTTCTCAACTTTAAAATGTTGATAAAAGAAATGCTAGTTAACCGGCGAGAATATGATGATATTCTATCAAACCTTCTTAGGCTACAAGTATAACGGACAATGTTATTGTAAGTTGTTTTAAGTTTCCTAACATCGAGGGAATTACAGGCACCAAAAACTTCCGATGCATATAATAGTGTTGGTAGAAGATATGCCTTAGCCAGACGAACTCTTATATTAAGTGGTGTTAAGTGCCGTGTTGGCCATAAAGCGCGCAGCATACCATATATTCTACTACAAGCCTGATTTATATGATCGGTCCAAGTTAAGGTGCTATTAAACGTCACTCCGAGATTTCTAGCTGTATTCACAATCTCAATTCTTGAGCCACCAATAACAACATTCACATCTGTCTCAACTCTTGCACTTTTCCTGGATATAGTTAAACATTTTGATTTACTCGGGTTGATTCTCAAACCGTTAGCAGATGCCCAGCAAAATATTTGATTCAAGTCAAAATTTACGTGATCTAACCTTGATAGTAATACGTCCCTTGTGCAACTAAGGTATAACTGAACATCATCAGCATACATTTGAACACAAGAGTATCGCAGTTGCTGCGGAAGATCATTAGCATACATTGAGTATAACAAGGGCCCAAGAATTGATCCCTGTGGAACCCCTCTATTAACTGATAACGGACGAGAAGTTAATTCATTATTCACCACAGATTGACTTCTATCAGATAAATAGGACTGAATCAAACTAGCTGCAAGTGCCGAAAACCCAAAAAATTTCCTTAGTTTCATGCAAAGAATGGATCCAATAGAACCAATATAGAAATTCTGCTGTTATCCAAATCGCCCCGAATTTCTTCTACAACATCAGTGAGTGCGGTAATGCAACCACGCTTTGGTCTGAAACCAGATTGGCGATCTGTAAATAGTCTGTTGTCATTCACATGTTTATATAATTGTTTATGTAATAAACGTTCAAAAACTTTACTAAAATATGCTATAATAGCTATTGGACGATATTCGTTATTGGTTTTCAGTATTGGAACAATTTTTGCATACTTCCAAATTGTTGGAAATATATTGGTCATAATAATGTTATTAAAAATAAGTGTTACGAAACGAACTATCCAAGGTAGAATAAGTTTTACAAACCTGGGGTCAATTTCATCTAAACCGATAGAATTCGATTTCACAGAATAAAACGCCTCAACTACTTCTAGTACATCAACACACTGAAAATTAAATTCAACCACAGAATCACCAAGAGGTAAGAGATTATCATAAAAATTCATCTGAATAGTGGGATGTTGATTCTTGACAAAATTCTCATTTAACGAATTAACGTCGACATCAAATGACGGAATCGTCGATTTTCCAATACCAATTTCTCTTATATGTATGCTTCCATGTTTTCTTGCTGTCTGTTGCAGCGTTAAATTTGTCGAAGTAATATCGACCCCTTTGCGCGAAATTATCGTATATGCCAATTTTTTGAAATTGAGTTTTTTATGCAATCTTGTTCTACATTCAAAGAGACGTCACCTGACAAAATATTGTAGGCGAATTCCACTTCGTTGCTCCAAAAATTGAGTGTATATTTTCATTTTTATATGCAAGCGAACGCAGAGATAAGTAGAAAAATGGCTGCCCAGTAAAATTTGGTTTTTGTAACATACGATAATTTCGCGCAAAGGGGTCGATATGAAGACTTGTTACCTTTTATTTTAGAAACAACCAATTTTCTAGCCAATCTAAATTCACGTAAACATTCAGGTGTCCTGTATCGTTTCCACATTTTATAACAATTGTCACGTCGCTGTATAAGCAATTTAACCTCGTTCGTAAACCATGGCTTTGCATCCTTTCTGAGTTTGTTTTTTCTAATTGGAACACTTTTGTTATACATGTAAATAATAGCGTCATTCAGTGTTTTTATCAAGAATAAAAATTGGGAATTAAGCACGAATAACAAAATCATTTAAATATCAATTAATTGATTTTCTTTATTTTTGGCCACTTTCATTTGTTTATAGGTATTAATATATATGTTTATATATATTTAGCTGGTGAGGCCTAACTCCATTTTTGAAAATAAAAATGCAAAAACTTTTTATTTCATTTTTCCCGACGTTTCGTGAATTTTATGTTCACTTCTTCAGGGGATTCGTCTATTAATATTAAATAAAAAACATCAACATTTAATAATACAATAGCTATTAATGTAACGAACTTACAGTGAAAATAATTAATTTAAATTACATTAATAAATTTAAAAAATATAAAAATCAACGATAGCGGCGTCATCTACTGTTTTTTAAAACAACTCTATAACAGGCGCTTAAATTGTCAGTATCTTCTTTTTTATTCAATGTTTTGTTTATTTTCTGTTGAATTCTTATGCTTTCTGCGATTGTTGAGGCACTGGTTGATTATTGATATTCATAGGGGGGCATGTTTCCCGACGCAAGGTGAATGTTATATGTACGCATTTTTGCTCATTGACCTTTATTCTCCATTGTTTTAACCACAGTTCTAGTTAAAATATATGATCCTGCAGGTATCGAGATGCTTCACGACTGTTCTCTTGAACGCGTAGAAAAGCTGTATCATCAGCAAAAGTTGAGGTTAGAGAGTAAATGTTTGTTGGCATGTCCGAGGTATATATAAGGTAAAAAAGTTGGCCCAGAATGCTTCCCTGAGGGACTCCAGCTTCAACCGACCAAGTAGTTTTCTAACAACTTGTGTATGTTAACCGGTAGGTTTAGCTTCAATTTATGTAATAAGCCTTCATGCCAGACTTTATCAAAAGCTTGAGAAACATCGATGAAGAGAGCGGAGCAATATTTGCTTTCTTCAAAGGCTTTTCTTATGTCGTTTACTATCCGATGGGTTCGTTTTATTGTGCTGTGGACTCTTTTAAAGCCGAATTGGTGGTTAGGAATACACCCATTTTCATTTAAAATTGGGGTAAATTTTGACGCTAAGAGCTTCTCAAACAGCTCATTTTTTGTGTGATCTTTTCCTGGCTTTGGTATCATCTATCATCGTAACTAAGGACACCTTCCATTCTTGAGGGTAGTATTCAAGGCATAAAATAGCATTAAAAATATACAGGATTATTTTCTTTGCTATGCGCGGAAGCTCCAAAAGCATTTTGTTACTGATCTTATCAATGCCAGGTGCCTTCTTGGTGTTTAATTTACAAATAGCCTTTTCTATTTCTCTTATCTTAAATCTTAGGGGGATAGCTGCTCTAACATTAACAGGCGGTAGCTCGTCCGCTATATCGTCAGATATAATTGGAGTCGTAATACGTTTTTCAAATGATTTACAAATAGGTTTCCTTTTTCATTATCAATTCTTACCCAATTTCCATTTGGGTTTCTTAATGGTGGTTTCGAGATAACTGGCCTTTTGAGATTTCTAGCTGCACGCCATGAGTAGTCTGATTGTGAAGTTTAGTCTTGGGCTTAATCGTTCATTTAGGTGACCGGTCATTATCGTTCAATTCAAAACAATGAACGAGTTCGTTCATTTCGTTCAATCGTTCATTTCAGGTCACTTGGTCTTTTGGGTCAGTTGATCATTTGGGTCACTTGACCTTTTGTGTCAGTTTCGTTCATTCATTCACAATTGATTGAATACGGCAATGTGTTTAAAGAAACAAGTATAGCATACTTTTGTGATGTTACACTCAAAATATTATGTAGGTAAATTCAAAAGAATACTAAGTGTGAATAACTGGAAATTTAATTATGAAACGGATAATTTGTTTTAAAACAAAGGAATTGTACGGCTATTTTTTAATGTTAATTTTAAAACGAAGACATTCTATAAAAATGACTTAATTTGTCTGTTATTTTTAATTTTAAATATACAAACTACAAAAAATCCATTCAAAGGGTTTTTAGTTAATTTTAACTCAATTTAAATTACATACTAAGCCAGCTTAAACAGTATTTTTACCTGTCATTATTACCTACACCTAAATTATATAAAATATAAAATGTTTTTACGGAAAGTATAGTTAATTTTTTATGGTAATTTATATAAAATAATTGAATATTCCTTTGTTTTTTTACGGAATATGTAGTTAATTTTTTGATAGTTAATTTATTTAAAATAACTGAAAATTCATTTGTTTTTACGGAAAATGGGGTTGAATTTTTGAAAGTAAAAATTAAATAAACTTTTTGTTAAAAATAATTGAAAAATAAGTATGAAGACGATTTTTAACTGAATTTTTATTTATTTTATATAATCATTTCAGTTAATTTTACTTACAGAATATTGTGAGTGCACCAAATCAGCGAAATATTTTTGTTTTTTATTTATGTATGTGCACATGCATGTAGGTATGTAAATAATAAAATAATTTAAGATAACTTTGCAGTTAAGTATTTCAGTTCTATTTTATGCATAAAAAATAACTGAACATATTTGTTTTTGGAACAACATGTTGAAACAGTTGAAGAATTTGTTTAATTATAAAATAACAAAATTTTCATTAATTTTGAACTTTACAGAAAATAATTTTAGTAAATTACACTCAGTTACTGCAAAAATTTTTGAGTGTACCCAAATTCGCAGTTGTGTTTTTCGTTTACCAAACAACTGGTTGAAAAGAAACAAAACTATTATAGTGTTTATGTTATACGAATATACTATACTTGTTTCTTTTAACACATTACCAGTGGCAATTTGCCACATTGTTTTAAAATTTTCATAGTATAATCTGGGCTGCCATATGTAGTGGTTCCTCGCTAAACGCGGCTATTTTAATACTTGTTTGGTATTCTTATTTTTAACAACATTTTTTGCGAGGTCTTATTAAAAGTAAGACGTTGTCATAAGTCCGAAGTTTTTCCATATAAGTATACCTATCTACAGCAAATGTTGAGCGCAATTTTTCAAAATATAAACAAAAATAGTGTAAGAAAATAACTTAAAATTTAAAATGGATGTGATATTTAAAGAACAAAAGACTTTAAAAAATAATAATAACAGCAATCCTAAATAAGCAATGAGCATCGCTCATATAAATTGTAGAAGAGTGTGAAAAGCAGCCAGAATTGTCGGATTTATTTTGATCTGTTTTGCCAAATTAATTGTCAAAAATCGCCAAAAAATTTTTTGCGTTTTGACAATATAAAATATATTTAAAAATATTTTCTATATAGTCGCAGTTATATATATTTTATTTAATTAAAGTAAAATGATTGGTGAATACAAAAAAGGTACAATAGTTAACAATAGTCTAATTAAAGCAGCAAAACGTTTTTTTTTTGTGGTAACTATTAAAGAAATATTGGATATATGTACATATATCTAAAACACATCACCGTCAAGGCAATTCTCACTGTTTTTTTTTAACAATGTATACGATTCAGTGTATTCCATATATCGTGTGAAGGTACAAAAGTGCTGTTAACATTCATATAATTTATAAATCTTAGGCCCGATTTCACAACTAACCGATAGCTAAAAGAAGACTTTAAACGGCCTTATAAAAAGTATTCCATTATTAAAACTTTACTTTAACTTAAAATGATCGCTCAAGTAAATTAAGGTTAATCCTATCTGGTAGGTAAAAGTGAAGTTGTAATAATGGAAGCTTATATTGCACTCTACTTTGAAGGCAAGTTTTAGTGGAGGTATTTATTAAAAAGAACTCTTTCAACACAGTCTTTACTGGACGTATCCTTATAGCAATAAACTTTTTTCAAAAACTGATTAAACTTATATGGAATGCCATCATTGAAATAGTCTTTTCAAATAATGGGTAAAATTGTCTACGAGAGTCAAACAAATTCATGGCTTATACTATGTTCACACTCGGGTTCTTGAAAGCGTTAAAGGCACTCGAACATGATTAAGCTCTAATCACATCAAAATCGAGATGATGACCCATACATTGAAGTGATTTGTTAATCACTTCAAACTGATTACAATGTAGAATCAGCCAACATGAACGTATATAACCGACCACGATTTCTGCTTAATGTTTTTCGTTAAATAATTCATAAATTTTCACAATTTCATTATTAATATGTTTAAAACAATCTTCAGATAACTTTATAAAAGTATTTTTATCCATTTTTAATACTTTAAGAAATTTATATTTTGTTTGTTGGATTTTTCCTAATCAACTGTTATTTTATTCATCTCATATGAAATAACATTTTGCTTAAACGCGTCTAAAAAACCAAGTGTGAACATAGCATTATCAAATAAAAAACCAAATCGACATTTATTTTATAAGCCGCCAAAAAATCGCCATGTCGCCAAATTGAATATTAGGTCGCGAAGAAACTTGACAACCCTGACCGTATTATGAAAATGTGTAAAGCAATGAGTAAATGAAATAAGTATATTTTACTGGCATCACAAATAGACCACAATAGTATTGTTGTTTCTTTTCAACCAGTTGTTCGGTAAACAAGTGACCGACTGACTAAAAAGACCCATGTGAACCATTGAACGAAATTGACCGATGAAACTGAACGGCCGTTCATCGTTCATCTGACTGATCCGTTCAATTGAACGAGTTCGTTCATGAACGACACAACTCTAGTGAAGTTGCATCCATGTCCTTAAGATATTTTTCCACGGAAACCGGTTTCTGAGACTGCAGTAATTTTCTTAGCCTTTTTGTACACTCTTTTAATAATTTCTTAAGTTGAGAAGATCCATGCAATTGCCACTTTCTTCGCACTCTCCTTTTATCATTCAAGAGGCACTCGACATCTGTAGAATATATTTTATTATTATTGGTTTTTTTGAGGGGTTTGCTGGAATGTTGAACAGCTAGTAGTCAAATTGACAATAGAGAGATCTACATTCTCCGGTGTGCTAAGCGGAATATTTTCTGTGTAATGGGTACTAAGATGTTTCCTATATTTCAACAAATTCATTTGTGTAGCTGACGCCGCTATGTGACCAGAGGGAGATACAATTCTATTGGTGTTTGTTATAGTAACAATTATAGGTGTGTGATCAGAGGATAATTCTAATGACGTTGATATAACTATTATCGACAACACGCACGACATAAAGCATTTGAAGAGCGAGTTACAAAATATGAAGAAAAAGGTAAACTTAAAGGGTCTGCAGTTTCTTGAAGTATATGGTCACGCATCCTTAATTTTAATTTGTATTGTTATTTTACTTAAAATTAAAATCTGCATTAAGTAAGGTGACCATACGTACTCTTTTTTAGAGGACAATCATCTATTTTAACTGGCTGTCATCTATAAAATTGTGTCCTCTTTTATCATCTTTTTTTCATAATCTGTCATCTTTGTCCTCTTTATTTTTAAATGCATAATCAATATTTGCTTTTATTTTTATAAACTAAAATAAATTTTATTTCACGGCGATCGCCGGTTTTTTCCTGTCAAATCGTATGGAAAATGTCGTGCCGTGCTTATTCTTTTCATACTTCTACTGAACTCTTATTCACTTGCAGTATACAATTTTGAATAAGTTAGTGCAATGCATTTTAATTTTCGTTATTTTTTTTTAGTAATTTTACTTATTTATAAGTAAACGTAAATGTGTATATATCGCTGGCTGAATATGCAAGCAAACCTACTAAGTCCCTTTCAACAAATTTTACAGGAAAACTTTTTTTCCCAATTTGCTGCTTGAAAGGAAAACCAGAAATATAGTTGATTTGACACACTTCAAGACTCAAATTAAAGGAAAACTACATGCTGGTCGACGAGGAATATCTTTCTCTACCACACGGCATCAAAATCTCCATTTACTTAAAAATTGGATTTAACAGGTTTGCATTTTAAGCGATATGTTATTTTTTTTTAATTTACTTAACATATGTGAATGTGGGAATGTAAATTTGTCAGTAAAATATGTAAAAAAAATCTTAAATTTTTAACTTTTTTTCTTTTTGTCCTCTATTTTTATTTTCAAAATCTGGTCGCCTTACATTAAGAGAAATTGTTGTTAGAATAAAGAAAAATAAAAGTAGAGTTTTCCACACCAATACCAATGCGCGCCCGGCAAAATGTTCAGAACTGAACATGTTGAAAACAGATGTGGGTAAGGGTTGTTTTTACATTCCTTCCAAATGCACACATGCGTAAATAAAATAGATTCTATGTATTTATTTAAAATGTTTAGAAATAGAGTGCATCTTTTAAAATTACCTGAATATACAAAAATATCAAAAAATATAATTCTAGACAATTGGGACTTAATAGGCAATACTACTTTAAGCATTATAAACAAATCACTAGCGACTGGCGTTTTTTCCAAATAGTTGGAAAGAATCGATGATTTTACCAATTGAAAAAGTTAAAAATACAGTTAAATGTGAGCTCTTCTTTTTATTACTTATATATACATATAAATGTAATGGAAAATAAAATAGAGAAATGCGAGATTGTACTATATGCAGACGACACATTGATTTTTACCGAAGCAGCAAATGAAGAATTATGTTATGAAATCTTAAACCAGGATATGGATAATAGAAACAGGTGGCTGAAAATAAATAAATTAATCTAAAACGAAGATAAAACCAAGTTAATGGAAATTAATATGAACTCTAATAAAATATTCAAAATAAATAATGTGATAATAGAAAAAGTAAAAAGTATAAAATATCTGGGTTTCTTAATTGACAAAGATTTAAACTTTAAAGAACATATCGAATATGTATGTAGAAAAATTGGCAAAAAATAGGCTTTTTTAAACGTTTGAGAAATAAGGTAACAATAATAACCGCAATAAACATATATAACACAATAATAAACCACACTTTGAATATGGAACAACTATATTGTTCACATGCTGTTCAGACCAACAAATAACCAGGCTACAAAAACTACAAAACAAGGCCATGCGCACAATCTTAAAATGCAACCGTTACACTTCAAATAGAAATATGTTGGACACGTTAAAATGGCTAAATATAGAACAAAGGCTGCAGTTACAAACAATATTTTTTATCCAGAAAATGAAAATGGGAAATTCACCCGATTACATGATCGAACAAATAAGGTATGTGGGGGAGGTTCAGCCGTATAATCTCAGGAATGCCTTGGATTTTAGACCACAGAGAGCAGATACAAGTGCAATGCAAAAATCACTATTTAGCAAAGGATTGAACCTATAAAACATGATGCCGAATGATGTGAAGAATGAATCCAATATAAATCTTTTTAGAATAAAAACTGTGGATTTTATAAAAAATTTGTAATTGTTAATCAGATACGTAATATTTTTCTTATAATCTAATTTAAATGTCATTAAAAAGTATTATAAATACTACTACTAAAACTAATAATAATAAAATTGCGTACGGATTTTGGAAGAAGAGAAGCACCGTCAGCTCCGCATGTTCGTGATCTTGTGAAAAAAGTCAAAGAAACTGGCATCCTCATCGATAAACCAAAGCGTTAAAAGCCAAAAACAGTGCGTACACCCGAGAATATTGCTGCTGTGGCAGAAAGTGTACGTGAAGCGCCATCAATTCTCTGTCGTTCTTAATAATTGAACATTTCGGAGACATCATTGAGACGGATTTTCCATAAAGACCTTGGTATGACGCCATACAAAGTCAAATTGGTTCAGAAGTTGAAGCCAACTGACCATCCAATGCGTTTTAGCTTCGCTAAGTGGGCCTGCGATCGACTTACAGAAGATGCATATTTTGTCAAAAAAAAAATCATCTTTTCAGATGAAGCTCATTTTGATCTTGGCGGGTATGTAAAAACCCGCACGCATACATTGAAAAGCCTTTGCACCCAATAATTTCTCTTCGAAAATGAGCAAGGAGTGGCCGTTACAGTAAATGGCGATCGTTATCAGGCCATGTTGAACGAATTTTTGTTCACAAAAATTGAAGAGGAGGATATTGGCAACATTTGGTTTCAACAGGACGGCGCTACGTGCCACACAGCCGAAGCTCCACTCGATGTTTTGCGCCCTGTTTTTGAAGATCGCATTATCAGCAGCTGAGCTCATGTCGTTTGGCCACCTCGGAGCTGCGATGTGACACCGTTGGACTATTATTTGTGTGATGCCGTCAAATATTAGTGTTACGCCGACAAGCCAGAGACAATTGACGCTTTAAAGGACAATATTCGTGAAGCAATTGGTGAAATACAGCTGCACACAATCGATAATGTGCTTAAAAATTGGACCGATCGTGTAGGCTACTGCATGGCCAGCCGAGGCAGCCATTTGAATGAAATTATTTTCCATTATTAACCGGAAGGATTGTACTTTAAAATTAAAAAACAAATTTGAGAAAATATTCTGTAGTTATTTTTATAACATTTTCAAAAAAAAAGTTATTTGGCGGACCCTTTACTACGTTAGTTTTAAAATTGAAACTGAATCAAAAACGACTAAAACCGTAATTAATAATTTTTTTCCTGTTAGGACCAGCACTCAGGGGATGACCCCTACTAATGCATTGCAATGAGTTGGAGCTAGGAAAATAGGTTATGGGAAGGAGGATAGAGGGAGTAGTGCTTGTGAAAATTCGACTTGAACCTATTCATGTTGAAAGTGAGAGGGAAGACCACAGCAGGAAGGATATTCCACATACGAACAGTCCGGGAAAAAAACGAATTCTCTCTGTAATGCGTTGTACGATTCACCTGCCAATCGACCACAAAAGGATGGGCTCTTGAGGAAAAACGTTTATTACGAGCAAACGTACGGGTTTCGGGAACCAGATCCCCAATTTCGTCAGAACATTCCATTGTAGTAACGATAAAACAGGCAAATACAATCCACATTGCGACTGTGCTCAAGGGATTAAATGCAATCAAAATAAAATTTAATACTTCACAGTTTTATAGGACTAGAAACTGTTGGTGGAGGGTATCAAAGATTCAGTACCGCCGAATATGGCACCCTTACTTGTTTTTTTTTATTGCATAACGAATTGTATTTTTTGAAGCTGGGCAAGGCGAATTAACTATAGGTGGTGTTTAAACGCCTTCTGAGTTTGACAGTTCGAGTCGATTTGTGTTGATTTGTTAGTGTTTTTCTAAGAATGACTGACATTTCGAGCCGTAACCACTAACAATGCAATGCAAAACCCCCTATGTTGTTTCTGTTGTGTTTGATTTGTTGTAGTTGCGACACGACCTGTAGTTGAATTCGCCTTGAAGCCGGGTTATTTAAAAGTTGTATTCGTAGTACGACTGAATTGTCATTTTATTGTTAATTATTTTAATATGTTTTACATAAGGATATAAAATTAAACTATTTTGTGTTGATTGGAAGTTTGATGCAATTTTTTTACTTATTTGAGGTCGCTGATATCAAATCTAATCCTTTTTTCTCCATCAGCTCGCATTTTTAAGTTACAAGTACTAATGGTATGTTTGAATTTTTTTTAAAAAAATAAGAGTTCAAAAACCCATAACTATATTCATTCATTAAGCGATTTTCAAAATTTGTTGATGAAATTTTTATCTTTGAAATACAATACAATTTGTGGAACTCACAAAAAAGAGCTAAGAAATAGTTGTTTAAGTCAAGCAAAATTACAAGTTTTGTATTTTAAAAAATAATAAAAAATCCAAAACGGAAAAATGTCTTATTGCTTTCACATAAAGACACATAACCTATGAACAAAATTTTACATAGATCATAAAAATTGATGAACACGTTTCGCATTTATTCACAACGAGCTGACCTGGTCCACGTTGCTGGTCCTAAGCAAACATTAGTGTTGTATTACCACACGATTTAAATTGAGCATTAAACGAAACTAACGGCCTTTAAAATAAAAATTCATGAAATACCTATCATAAAGTTTTTTTACAAAATAACTTACATATGATGTAGATATGGGCTCAATCAAAAAAGAAACGCATGTATTTAAGGCAGATTGGAAATTATACTTATTTATTACTTCATCTTAAGGCCAGCGCATAGACAATGTTTTTTGTTTTTATTTTATTTGGTGTAAGGAACCGTTTTCTGGTTTTAAGTAAATCGAAAAAAGCGGGCAGCGCAAAATTTTCTTTCCGTAAAAACCTAAGTTGGACCATGGCGATCATTTTAAAGAAAAAGTCCAAATCGGTCAAGCCGTTCTCAATTTATGCGCTTAATAGAAAAAGTGGGAGTAAAAGTAGGCGTGGTAAATATTTCTTTCGCTGAAAACTTAAAATGGATTAATACGAACATTTGAAAGAAAAAGTTGTTAAATCGAAAGAGCCGTTTTCTGGTTTTTTGTAATTCGAAAAAAGTGGGCAGGGCAAAATTTTCTTTTCGTATAAATCTTAGTTGGACCATGGTGATCATTCTAAAGAAAAATCGTCCAAATTATATAGATGTCATTGGTGGTGCAATATGAAAATTGGATTTTGCCACTCCCCTTTACCCGCAGACCGAAAATCAAAAATCAGACTTCACAGTGTCACCCGCCTGAATATTCTGAAGATTCCCTGCAAATTTCATCAAAATCGGCCAAGCGGTTTTGGAGTCCATACACACATACACATATTAAAAAATGCTATTTTTGTATGGAAATCGCGTTTTTCGGCTGCATGAAATAATAACGAATTTTGGGGGGCTATTTAATTTGTTTATGGTGTGATTTCATTGTTTTAATTGGGGGACTATTTCATATGACATCAATATGAAATAAGGCCCCAATATGTATATTTTTTGGAAGATTATTTAATTTTTAAATTCATAATGAAAAAGTTTTTGGATGCAAAGGTTTTCTTCTCAAGGCCGATTTTGGAGCTTTAGTTATCGAGTCGGTATCTGCAATACCATAGAGGTGAAAATCCATGCTCGCGGCCGAAGACCGGCTATGCAGAGAAGCTTCCGTTATGGAACATATAGACGACATGTTTTTTACATCTGACTTGTCAACTTAAAGCTAGTTTACACGGTAATACATTGTATTACGACATTATGTAGAATGAGAAAAATCATTCCATGTAAAAGCAAAATGTATTGAGTAAGAGAGAATACGAACACAAAATCTGACAAGCGGTCGGTAAATGATTTTTTTCTAAACCATTTTAGAAACTTCCCTACAAGAAGACTACCGGTCATTTTACTAGTTATATGACCGGTAGTGTTGAGCAATATAGTGTTATAGTAATAGTAATTTTTTTAGTTTTGGTTATGCATTTCTTGTAGGGTTATGTATTTTCATCACACCAGAGGTGTATTTTAACAGAGTACATTGAAGGTGGTAGCATTTTTATACAATTGCAAAAACAACTAAATTCAACTCAGGAAATTTTTATGTTGTTTTTGTAAAAATTGTAAAACTGTAACCATCTGATTTTTTGTTATTATTTTTGATTTTACTTGTACCATCCGTGTAAACATGATAAATACATACAACAGATTTTTATTTTTTTCTTTTAAACACGGAGAGAATTTCATAATATTTTGATTCTACAAAGTCGTAATACATTGTATTACCGTGTAAACTGGCCTTTACCAAGTCACATGTAATAGTGCATGTCTGTAAAAATTGCTGTTTTACATAAGGTTTATAATAGCTCTGTTTCTTTACTCTACTTTGAGATCCAAATTTGCACGAAAAGCGTTCCCGTACTTTTAATTTGTGTAAATGAGAGCGGATTTGAGAGAATAAAATTCTTCTTATTCTTGCACGAAACAGTCCAGACTTTTTTTTTGTTTTTTTTTTAATTCCCTAAGCTTATGCTTATCCCCGCGAAGCTGTACGCTTGTCTGCAGGAAAGAAACCAGAGTCTCTGGCGGGGATCGAACCCGCAACCCCGGGACTGATAGACTAGCTCACTACTAGCTAGCCTACCGAGGCATTCTTCGTGCAAATTGTCAAACAGCTGTAAAACATAAACCAAACCAAAAAAAAAGGAAAAAAGTTCATGATCCAAATTCTGGAAAAAGTGTTGTGGAATAAAACAATGTACTTAAATAAAAAGTTTTGTACTGCAATATAAGGGAAACATAATGTTAGTTATTGTAAAAGTGTTTGTTTTGTTTTATTTTTAGTAAAACTAGTATAATTCTAGAGCCAATATAAAATTTTTTAAAAGTACCGCAAATTTTTTTAGTGTTGTAGACAATACACTGGATTTTTATTTTGTGCTTAAAATCTGGTTTTTTCTGTTCCCGTACTTTTGTGTTATGTTGTCTTTTTATGAGAGAAATTTATGCTTGCTCTCATTTGCACGAACTTTACCCAAAAAGTAAAGAAACAGAGCTAATATTCGGTCAAAATCGTACATGTATTTTGCTTCTGACATTGTCTCTGTTTTGTTTCGCATAGTTATTGCAGAAAAAAAAGTAGTTCTCGGTTTCAAAATAGAGTGCGACCGCTACAAAAATGTTTATTTGCGCCGTAAAAGAGTTCTGCCATCTGAAAAATGTTTGCTGTAAATTCGAAGATGCCAAAAATGTTTATTTGCGCCGTAAAAGAGTTCTGCCATCTTAAAAATGTTTGCTGTAAATTCGAAGATGCCAATTTTACGTTATTTCTATTAAAAGGTTAAAAGAACATACATTTATCGGTATTGTAAAATAACAACCTCAGCCGGCTTATGAAATCGTCAATAGTGCACCGCCGCTGCCGTCTTCCTTGCGGCACACATTGGTTGAAGAGTGGCCAAAATTCATTTTTTTCATGTTCGCCGATTTGGATAATTTTTTGGTATTTTGTTGGCAGATATCTGAATATTATGATTCCGTAATATTAGGCTGATATATTTATTATTTGTTTGGATAGACACGCTCGAAGTTTAATATGTTCGCTTGTTTAAAATGGCATGCAAATTTACTGTATATTCAATCTTTTGGTACAATCACAGTAAACTTATCATTTGACTTTGTTGTATATTTTCGTAAATGACAATTGTCAAAGATGAGATTTGCATTAAAAAAAGTTGAATAAGTGCTATATAAAAAATTTCGTAGAACAAAATATAAAAAACATCAACATTTCAATGTTTATCAACTTCAATAGTCTGTATCTATTTAGCGCTGTGGAGCGCTGTTTAACAAATTATGTCAAATTACAGCTTGAAGTCTCAGCTAAAATTTAAAAAAAAATTCAGCTGCACATGTTTGCACTTTTCCAAAAAAAACAGTAAAAACTATAAAGTGATAAAGTAACAAAACATGAATTTTCGTTCATGCTTGTTGTTGTTGCCATAATTATTAACTGTTTAAAATTATTACAAAATGTAATTTACATATTAGTCAATAGTGTTAATTATACATTTCATTCATGAAAAAAGCATAAGCTTCAATTGAATTTGAATTGTTGTTTACTAATTTACATTACATTGGCAAGTGCAGTGATAAGTGGTGTATTATTAAGTGATATCAAAATTTAATTTTATTAATTATGGAAAATTTGAATTTTTAAACAAAATATATTTATATTTTTTATTTAAAAATTTGGTTTTAACTCATGACCTAATGCCGAAAAATATTAACAAACAACAAAACTAAAGGTCAACAATTTACAACTTTAAACAAATTATGGAAAATTTAACAATTTCTTATTTAAATACTTGCGAAATATTGATTGATACCAAAATGGATATTGATATTATTAAAATTGGAGTACGATAATGATTTTTTTTTTTTTTCATTGTTTATTTATTGAATCTTCATATATTAAATATGAACTAACAATAATTAATCAAATCTTATTCTAATTCTTTATTAATGTCCTGCCAGTGCCAGACAAAAATTTTTTTCTTCACGGGTTCTGTTCACATATATAGGTGCTTATCGCTCTTCTAGTTGGGTAAGTGCTGCAGTGTCTCTTCTTCTTAAGCGAGTGTGGCCGGCATGATTTAGAATATTTCGAGCTAGTGGATTTGGGTGTTGTTCAAGCCTTTTTAAATATTTTACTGCATATTTTGTAATCATAGTTTTTACTAATGGCACATTGAGATCCTTATGAATGTTTGAATTTTTAACGTACCAGGGAGCGGCTGTGATTATTCGAAGAAGTTTATTTTGACGCCTTTGAATTTTTTCGATATTAGAGGCCGAGGCAGTGCCCCATAGTTGAATACCGTAGCACCAGATAGGCTTTAAGATAGAGTTGTAAAGTAGAAGCTTGCAATCGAGACTAAGGACAGAGTTTCTTCCGATAAGCCAATGAATTTGAATGGCTTTAAGTTTCATTTGAGTTAATTTTGCCTCTATATGGCATTTCCACGTTAATCGCCGATCCAGATGTAAACCGAGATATTTTACATGCGAATGTTGAGGAATTATTTGATTATTGATTGTAATAGGGGGGCAAGATTCCCGGCGCAAGGTGAATGTTATATGTACGCATTTTTGTTCATTTACCATTATCCTCCATTGTCTTAGCCATATTTCTAGTTGAAATATATGATCCTGTAAATAACGAGATGCTTCATAACTGTTTTCGTGTACGCTTAGAAAAGCTGTATCGTCTGCAAATGTTGAAGTCTGTGTGTAGTTGTTTGTTGGCATGTCCGAAGTATAAATTAAGTATAAAAGAGGGCCAAGGATGCTGCCTTGTGGAACTCCAGCGCCAATTGGCTGAGGTGAACTTAAGAAATCTCCTTCTTTAATAATAAATTGACGGCCGACTAAGTAGCTTTCTAACAGTTTGTGAGTGTTTGCTGGTAAATTTTGCTTCAACTTATGTAGTAAGCCTTCATGCCAGACTTTATCAAACGCTTGCGAAACATCGATGAAGAGTGCTGAGCAATATTTTTTTTCTTCAAATGCTTTTCTTATGACATTTACTATTCGATGAGTTTGTTCAATTGTGCTGTGTTTTCTTCTAAATCCAAACTGATGGTTTGGAATACATCTATTGTCATTTAAAATTGGTGTTAATTTTGAAACTAATAATTTCTCAAACAGCTTTGACATATTTGATAATAAGCTAATAGGGCTATATGACTCAACTTTTGTATGATCTTTCCCTGGCTTTGGTATCATGGTAACTAAGGAAACCTTCCATTCTTGCGGGTAGTATTCAAGCCGTAAAATAGCATTAAAAATAAAAACAATAATTTTCTTTGCTATGCGAGGTAGCTCTAAAAGCATTTTATTACTGATCTTATCAATACCAGGTGCCTTCTTAGTGTTTAAGTCACAAATAGCCTTTTCGATATCTCTTATTTCAAATCTTATGGGAATAGCAGCTCTAGCAGCAACAGGTGGTAACTCGACCACAGTATCGTTAGATAAATTTGGTGTAAATACGTTTTTCAAGTGACTCACAAACAGATTTCCTTTTTCAATATCGTTTCTTGCCCAACTACCATTCAAGTTTCTTAGTGGTGGCTTTGATATAACTGGTCTTTTTAGATTTCTAGCCGCACGCCATAATGAGTAGTCAGATTGTGGAGTTGCATCAAGTTCCTTAAGATATTTTTCTAGAGAAGCCGTTTTCTGGGTCTGCAGTAAGTTTCTAAGCCTTTTTGTGCACTCTTTTAATAAATTCTTAAGTTGCGGGGATCTGTAAAGTTGCCACTCTCTTCGAACTCTCCTTTTTTCAGTCAAGAGCCGCTCGACATCTGTGGAATATATTTTAATATTTTTTGTTTTTTTGGGGGCAGTACTAGAATGTTGAACAGCTAGTTTCAGATAACTGTCAAAATTAACAATAGAGCGATCTACATTTTCCGGTGTTCTAAGCGGAATATTTTCTGTACAATGGGTACTGAGATATTTTTTAAATTTTAACCAATTAATTTGTGTGGCTGTCGGCGCAAAATAACCAGTCGGAGATACAATTCTATTGGGGTTCATTATAGTAACAACTGTAGGTGTGTGGTCGGAGGATAATTCTAAGGAAGCTTCAACATGAATAGTTTCTGTGGGGATGTTTTTGACCACGCCAAAATCTATAACATCTGGAATTTTTTGCTGATCAGTAGGCCAATATGTTGGCTGTCCGCTCGCGACCACATTTAAATCCATTTTAGAGATTGCATTAAACAAAACACGACCCTTTGGTGTTATAAGTCGTGACCCCCAGAAGGTATGTTTAGCATTATAATCGCCAGCGGCCAGAAAACAGGGTCCTAGTGATTTATAATATTCACAATATTGGCTTTCTGATATTGAAAATCTAGGTGGAGAGTATAAAGATGAAATTACTATGTTTCGATTTAGCTCTTCAACACAAACGTTTGTTGCTTGCAGATAATCCTCACGATGATCACACATTAAGTAGTGTTTAACTCGAGTTTTTATCAAAATGGCAGAACCTCCACAAGCTCTATCTCGAGGGACCTTGGTATCATACAGTATATAACCATTAATTTTAAAACTATTTCTTGAGGTCAAATGAGTTTCAGAAACCATCATGACATCAATTTGTTTACTTTTAAGAAAATATTCTAATTCATTTTTATGTTGGCGGATGCCGTTTGCGTTCCAAAAACAAATTTTTAAACAGTTCATGGCTTGTTAAGTACAGCTTGCAATAACATCGATTGCATTCTAAGAATTTCTTGCATCATATTACCCATTGTATTTGTAAAATTATTTACTGTTTGCACTAATGTTTCCATGGTTTTTTCTAGACGACTTAAATTAGAAACCGGAGTTTCATCATTACTTGGCGAGGCACCTTGCATAGGCACATGGTTTGATTTGAGAACGTTAGCATAGGATGTTCTGGTATTACCAGGCTGCGGAGCCTGTATGCCATTTGTGGTTACTTGATTTGTTACCTGCATTTGGGGAGGATTAGTTTTCGGTCCAGCCGACTGCTTGACGATATTATATACAGGGCATCCTCTATAGTTGGCAGTGTGATTACCGCCACAGTTGCTACATTTTTTTACGTTGGGGTCGGTTTTAGACTTATCGCAAAGAACTGTGCCATGTAATTCACCACATACTACGCAAACAGGGGGTAAATAGCAGTATGCCTTAGTATGACCATACTCTTGACAGTTTAAACATTGAACGGGACCATTTCTTTTGTGCGGCTCTTCTATTGTTATTCTTCTGTAGAGAATATATTTTAAATTGTAAATAGGATGCGTTTCGTTTTTTTTAAGTTTTACGTCGCCGGGTTCAAACTCCACTCGAAAAAGTGGTTGGGGAATTTTTTCTCTATTTTTAATATTTACAACATGTTTTACCTTGAAGCCTTTTTCTTCTAGGAATGTTTTAACTTCTTCTGGGTCCACACATGAGTCAATACCCTTGATCACTACCAAATGATGATAATGATAATGATGTCAAAAAATTATTAAAAGACTATGCTTTAAATTCATATTCATGTTTTTTCTATTTGTTTTTTCTGTGGGAGGTGGGCGGATCAGGTATATATTTTCAGGAGCCCATTCTACAATTATAATATTTATTTTTAGTGAAAATTGAGTTGATACAATCAAAACCAAGGGAGTTATGCCACTTATTCAATACAAGTTGTATGGGAGGTGGGCGTAAAAGTGGGCGGATCATTTTGATTTTTCCATTTTTTCTTAATTCAAACAAAAAATGCCTATATGCCAAGTTTCATTGTCCTTCGACAACTTCTTCTACTTTAGCCGCTCGTTATATGAACTTCAAGCAATGTGCGACATAGATTTCTAGAAAAAAATTTTTTTTTTCAAAATAACATCAGTGATGTCAGATGGCTTGTCAGAAGAAAATAGAGCATGCTCTAATTAATATTTTGTCAGATGACTTTGCGTCTGACTTTTACAGAAGCATGCTATAAACACATTCGAGACAGCAAGCTACCGACTTCAATATGTCAAAAATAGAATACATGTGTGTAAATAGAAATGATTCACCCCTATCGCAAATAAAAATTCCTTGGGAGTTTTTTGCCTTTTTTCATTTTCCCTATGTTAATTCAATTGCAAAAAGGGAAAAAACTCCCAAGGAATTTTTATTCACGATAAGCCTGATTATTTTCCCAACGACACTTGTCCCTAACGATAAATTCACAAATAGGGCTCGATATAACAATAATTAAATATGTTACCACATATGTACAGTGCACTCTGGAAAACGTCAACTAATTAAAACCGCGGGTGTTGACGTTTAACAAATTGTTGACGTTTACGAATGTAAAATTTTTATATAAAAAACATATCGATAATGTGCTTTTAAACGTTTTTATTAATTATAAACTAAATCCAAACATAAACAAATTCAAAAAGGAAATAAAAAAGGCATTCAACCTGACTAAAACCATAGAAGACAACTGGAACTAAAAGAATACATTTTAAATGAGATCATATTTTTAATTTTACATGCACACATATGCATTTAAAAAAAATCTGTTATTTTTTTGTGCTGTTTTTTCTATCCAACACTTGGAAGAGAGCCTTCTCTCTTAAACGTCTTAATACATTTAAGTCATTTTGCTCAACATTCTCGCATTGAGCCCAATCCAAAGCCCTGTTAAATATTTCGACGGCTTCGCTTGGTTTTATTGTCTGCACAAAAAAGCAACTGAACATAAATAAAAAGACAATACAGACATACAGTTGTAATTTTTTTTACTCTACTTACAAGGTGGATCCCCAATTTCTGAATTGATTTCATAAAATAAATGTGTGTGTGTACAAATGTGTGTATTTTAACTGTTGCTAAATTCGAAATTTAATTTTATTCAGAGTTGACGTTTTAGAGCTTTATGGTTGGGTTGACGTTTTAGAGTAGGCAATGTAAAAAAAAAATGGGTTGACGTTTTGGGATGTTGACGTAAACGAGTGTTGACGTTTTCCCGAGTGCACTGTATATACTTTTTCTCCAAATTATAAATAAATTGAGTAATTTTCCAAAATATAATTTTTTAAACCTTGTTGAATTTAAAATTTTATATGATGGAGTTACTTTAAATATGGTATATTAAAGCTTGAAGTGTTCTTCCCTGAACATATTATGTTTGATTAAGTTTTTGATTTTAAGTTTTGTAGAAAAATATAAATTTTTTAAATTGGCTCTAATAATACATTTAGTCCCAATTTCCACAATGCAAGTCTTATTGATCAGCTTGCTACATTGAAGGCGAGAGTGACGAGGGGAAAATAAACGAGTACTCAGCTTGCTGTACTCGTCATATGCGTTTTGTTTTCTCATTCGTAATTTTAAGCAGGTATATTTTGACAATTATCTTAAATATTTAATTTCGTAATACAAAGTTTATTTCGTAGCGTGTGTGATTTTTTGTGTGTGAATTTTTTTAAATATTTGTTATTTAACAAAACAAAAGAAATTTATAATTAAAAGTACATTTTACACAACTTTAATTTTAAATTAAACAATTGTCGAAATATTCGACACGAATTTGAATTTAATTACATTTTAATAAGAAATATGTTTTAAACGAAATGTCAAAACGCACATATGCATTCATACAAATGGAATAACAGATAAATAATTAGACTTGACTCGTGAAAACGCCGAAGCTGATTCAAAGAAGAAAATGTGATAAGTTTATCAATAAGACATTGTGGAAATTGGGACTTACATTAGGCCGAAATCTTGTAGATTTGATTTAAAATCTTCTTCGAAATCTAGTGAGTTTACATTATACCTTTTTGACATTAGCGAGATTTTGTTTTTATAACAAAAGAACTGACTACAAGTTTTTTTGTTACACATACAAACACAAAAAGAAATATACGTTAAAAAATTTGCATTACCTTTTAATAGTAATCAACGATATTTATTTTATCAATATTATTCGTCTTTTTTATTGTTTTACAATTTTTATAAAACCTTTTAATATTTTTTTCAACAATTTTTGTTTTTTTTTAAATGTCATTTTTTCTCGTGCAGGGAAGTATTTTTTAGTGTTATATTGAAAAAACCAGGGACCGTAACTATTATGACTTTTTGGTTCAATATTTTCAATTCAATTTGTCATCATTATTGTTGATAACATTTTTATAATTATTTTATGTTTGCTTATTAAACTTTTGAAATATAGCTCGTGTCCAAATTCAAATTTTGCACAACTGTTGTGCAGTAAAAAAGTACCTATCAGCATCACAACTGCAACTGGTAATCACGCATCAGCAACAACATTTTGCATCACTGCAGCAGTTATGCTTAGTTTTTATGCATTTACGTACGCACCCAACGTGTTTATTTAAATATTTTAAATGTTTTTTAATAAATTCATTTGTTTTTACGTTATAAAATGTATTATAAATAAGTATTAAATATTTATAGGCTTTAATTAGTCTTGAATTATGCATGGTTTATCATTTTATAAAAGTTAAAAAAAAAAAATAAAAAAATAGCACCACTGAATTATAAATACACAATAAAAAAACAGCTGTTTTTAATTTTTCAATTGTAGCTGTCGTCTTCAAAATAATTCAGTACCTGACTTCACGACTGCAAATGCACCTAGCAGCATCTGTTGTCGTGTGTTCGGGTATCCTGCTGTGGTGAATGCGTTTAATGCAGCAAAGCTAAAAAGGTAGCACACGACATGTATGTATGTATTTTGCAGTGGGAAATTTGACATGTCAGATGAAAAAAACATGTCGTTTACGGGCGCCTTTATCAAAACCTGTCTTTTTTATACTATAGAGGCGAAAGATCTTGCGACCGGCCTTCGGTTTTAGTAAGAGAAGCTGGTTTTTGGTATATTATAGAGGAGGAAATCCCAGCGTCCGTCCGAAGTCCCAACCATGCTATCTATCGCGCGATTCTTTAATTTCATATGAAATAAGCTTCCAAAAGATAGGGAATTATTCCAATTTTGCTTAGCGCGTTATTTCATTTCGTTGGGGGTCAAATTGGGGCTTAAATTCATATGAAATAAGGCAGCACACTTTCGGCCGTTATTTCTTTATTTTTTCGTAGTAAATTGTGAACAAAATCAAAAGTTGTGCACCGATAACAATAAAATAAATTACATTAGTATAAATTACAGTTAAACTAAAACTATGATTTTGTCGCATTTTTATTTTTTATATATTTTTGAAGAAAATTATATATTATTTTTTTAATTGTTCGTTTTTTACAAAACTTTATCGATACCTTTAAAACTACTGGGAAAATTAAAAACCCATGTAAGAACGGTTTAATGGTATGTTCATACGACGATATAAACCACTGGTTTCGCTCTCTGAAACTAGATTCAGCGATGCCAGAAGTGCAGATTTATCTGCATTTTGAAGATTTTATCCCCAAAATTGTCAAAATGCAGATTTGCAGATTTTTGGTTTAACATTGCAGATTTCTTAGCTCGGTGGAAACTTCTTTACATTGTAATGATTGTACTATTTCCACTTGTTGCATTGATAAATAAATATAGTATATCAACCATTCATGGAAGAACCGTGTGGAAATACATTCCGTAGTAGACATTTTATGCACAAAAGATTACTTAAAAATTAAAAATTCGCATTGTCTTGACACATTAATATCGCCGGACATATGTCATCTGATTTTACACAAAATATTATGCATACATATGTACGTATATATTTATATGCACTTATGTACAAATATCTTCAAAAGTTGCAATATTTTATCTCTTCTAAATTTTCAATAAGACCCTTGATAATTTAAATAACATGTCAAACAATTAACGTTTAATTTGTTTTTTAAAATAACAAAGATTAATCCTTACTCAACCTGAGTAATTAAATAGATAGATATTTTTAATGTAAAAATATCCAAAAGTTATTAGTCATGTTCTTGCAATCGAACAAATTTTGAAAACTTTTCTGTGTTGAAAGTTCAAAAAAATATTACCTTTTTTATACCTCATACTTCGAGGACCACTCATATTGACCAGAACGAACATATTTTGAAATTTATTGTAATATCTTTTTCTAAACAAACTACATAAAAAATGTAATAAATTTGTTTTGAAGGTTTATTGAAGATTTTTAAAACTTTGGCGCCGATTTTGCAGATTTTTTGACGAAAAATTATGGGTTTTTGTTGATTGATTGATTATTCCTCTAAAAGTTCTGGCAACACTGACTAGATTGCCAAACATGCTGTTCATACGATTCGTTCTTGTTTCATTTTGACATTTTTTTTGTATTGTTAGTGTGATTCTTTTTAAAACAGATAAAAAAGTAAATAAAACTTAAAAATATGTACATATATTATTTAATAATTTTAT
Organism: Pollenia labialis; assembly: GCA_949318255.1. Lineage (NCBI taxonomy): Eukaryota > Metazoa > Arthropoda > Insecta > Diptera > Polleniidae > Pollenia > Pollenia labialis. The sequence goes on from OX439141.1 coordinate 64,582,838, forward strand.
TAATAGTATTATGTTATTAATTGCACTTTATTTTGTTAAACATCAAATTTTATTTTATTTTTTCTTTGTTTTGATTTTTTTTAGAGCTAGTTCAGATAAATTAACAATAACTGTTATCAAAATTGGAGATAATAGTAAATTTTTCCTGTTTCGCAGCCTGTTTCAAAATGAAACGAATTGTTTCGCTCTCAAAATTTTGTATTGGGAAACAAGTCGTTTCAATCATGTTTGGGCCGCGAAACAGGAATAAGATAGCGAAACACGAATATTGCTGTCCGTGTGAACATGGTATAATAGCCTATTTACACTTGAGCACATCTTAGAGGAATGCGTGGAAGATGATGAAAATTAATAAAACTTGTTTAGATTTGTAACAAATTTCATCATAAAAATATTTATTTTCACGTGTAAGAGCGAATAAAAACTAAATTAATGATATTACTGTCCTGCTCTTTTGTATTTTTTTCTAGTGATGGTAAAAAATTATTTGTTTTTTCTAGTGATGACACTAAAATAATCGAAAGATGTTGAATGAAACAATATGAGATAGGAACATCTTTTAAAGATGAAGAAAGATGTTGATTTTTTAGCCCTGTAGAATTCTTATGGGAAGATGTTAACATCTTTGCGATAAGATGAAAGACGTAAGATGTGAGCAAGTGTAAAAAGTCTATAAAGATAATATCGTTGACGAATTTTGAATTTTTTTAACGGAATATGGTGAACCGTTTTTTCATTCGATAAAATTATTTGAATTATTCAAGTTAATCGAACAATTTAATTATAAATCGATAATTATCGAGCAATTTTAAAATCGAATTAATCGAACAAAATAGAAAGTTCAATATACTTTAATATGTACATATGTACATACATATACCGTTTGTCAAATAATTCTTCCCAAAATAAAAATATTTCAAATTACCTAAATGCTTTGTACTACAAGGAGCAAATTTTTCTTTCTTGCAATTTTTTTTAATTTATGTTCTATACTTAACGAAATAATATAAAAGAATACATAATGTTAAATCAATTAGATTTTGTTTGTTATGCTTAATACCATGATCACACGACGGACAGCAATAATCGTGTTTCGAACTCCCATTTCTGTTTCCCGCCCCTAACATGGGGCATTCACCTGACAATTTTTTATCATACCAAACGTTAAAGTCTATATAAAAAAACTTTAATATTTTTGTCAGCGTTTTTTTTTATATGAGGTTTGACGTTTATTATGACAAAAAATTGTTAGGTGGAGACCCCTTGTAACATGATTGAAACAACATGTTTAGCCTTATACCATGTTCACACTGACAGCTATATATTAGTTTTTCGCTCTCCCATTCCTGTTTCGCGCCCTAAACATGATTAAAACAATGAATCAAAGAAACAAGATAGCGCATTGCACAGGTCCGTTATTTTTGTGTGTGACGAAACAATAGACATTGTGGTTCATTGCATAATAACCAATTTTCGTTCTTAATAAAAATACTGAAGTTTATTGTTGGGGGTTATGCAAATCTAATATCTTTAGCTTTTCTAAAGTTTTTGGGAAAAGGTTTCTTTATGATGTGACCTAAACAACCAATAAAGTGCTCATAGGAACCAGCTTATCCTCCAACAATTAATTTCAGTGTAATAAACAAGAAAATAAATTGGGAATTTAGCACAACAAACAAAATCTTATTTATGAAAAATTATGTATTCCCAAAAATTACTTTGGTAATAATTATTTAAAATAATTAAATTAATGCACTTACCGTTGCTGGAGAGTTTAATTTCACGACACAGGGTAGAATTGCTAGACCTCCTTTTTGAACAACTACCCGTGAATTATTTTTAGTTGCGAATTGTGATCGGCCACTATTTGTGAATAGGTTTTGAGGAGATGAATTTTTTCCCATATCTTAAAAAAATTAATTATAAATATTTTTATAAGATTTAAATTAAAAATTTTTTTTTTAAATATTGTGTAATTTAAATAATAAAAATATCATGTTGTATGTTGAATATTTATGGGGCTTCTTTACCGCAGGTTTGCTTACCAAACTTGTCACAAGACAGTTCTCAATCGGTAGGGATAGGTTCTAGTTCTAACTCTTTAGCATGGCTACCTTCAAGGAGGGTTAATTGGAACATTTTTGACACTTTGTAACAGGTTACTAAATTAACCTAAATTTACACGTTCAATAAATTAAAATAATGCCTGTAGCGGATATTAAACCGCGTGCACAATGTTAATTTGCTAGATCCCCTTCATATTAAGTATTAAGGCTCAGTTAGGCGAACGTTGCTGTACCGTATCTGTAATGTATCAATCAGCTGTTCGCTTCTTGTTATATGAAAAGCAATACAAAAGCTTACCGAAATGCAATGTATCGTAGTTGCAAAGTACCATTCTGTATAAAATAGAATTTCATACCGTTGCTACGTGACATTTGTAAAACAGTGATGGGCGGCTTGTATGTTTCTTGGAATGCAGGTATGTTTGCTCTTTTTTTTTTGTACTATTTCAGTTAAGTGACAAAACAACTTACAGTACAACATTTTTTCATATACATATGTATACAAATATACATATGTTAAGATGTATAAAATAAATAAATGCATACCGACACACAATGGAAATGTGAAACATATAAACGACTTTAAATGGTACCCAGTGGTACAACGGGCTAGCTCTGCACGTGTTTATTCGCTAGCCCTATAAGAACTACCGCTAGTCCCACCACAACCTACCTCACATGCTTGAGTGGCGAATTTAACATGGTGATGTCATTGGAGGTGACAATTGACCCCTCTTTGCATTACCTTTACCTACCTATGGGGTTAGCGCAGTAAAACTATACAGTTCACTGCTCCTTAAGTGCTGTAGCGGTGCTAACATCGAAGATATAGCACAAGAACTTTACCTAAAGTGCTAGCATAGTCGCCACCTCTTATTCGGCAGTCATTTCTCTAGGACCCGTAAGCATGTTCCTTGACTATTGGTGTACATATAAATAAATAGTTGTTTGTTTACAAACGTATATGTACATACATATGTATTTACATTATTTTTTATTTTAATTAAGTACGTATCTCATTTGACATAATAGATATTTGTTGTTTCAATAACGGGATCTATTCAGCTAAACTATTGCTCAGAGAACTGCAACAATACATAATACTCGCTGTTTACTAAATCATTTTTAGTCTCGAACACAGAATATACAGAACTGTAAAAAGTGACGTGTGAAAAAGGCCCAAATCAGTTGCGAGGGCAGCTTTCGAAGAAAGAGAAAGAAAATGTTTTTTGTAGTAAAGTGGCAATGTGTTAAAACAGGCCGCTACCATCAACACTAATTGCGTAATCAAAACAAAAAATGCAATAAGGGCAGCTTTCGCAGAAAAAGACAGAAAAAAACACAATATTTTCTGTCTCGTGACACCTCTGTATGCTCTGTGGTCTCGAATACTTTTAAACACTCGCTTTTACTGATATGGTTGGCTCGTTGGCTCGTTCTTCATACAAAGCGAGCTTCATGCATAAAAATATTCACAATAACTTTTTACTTGTACATGTGTGAACTACATAAAGTAGTAAGAGCCCAGAAAAATGTATAAACAATATCACAACAACGCAAAGCTAAGTTTCGTGTTTTTTCTATTTTCATATTCGGTAACTTTTTTGTATTTAACTTACACGACTTAGGTGTTACGACCAGCTCGTAACAACAACATTCACGGCATAGTCATTTAGTATATGTTCGTGTATTTATAATTCAACATTAAATGAAAACGTGGCTGCCAGATTTTATGATTTGTCCTAGATTAGACGATTTTAGGCGTTTAAATGATTTAGTGCATGTTTTGTTATTTATTTTATGGATGAAAACTAGTAAAAGAAAAAACTCAATTAGCAGCCGATATTTACCGTTAATAAAGAGCGCACTCAGCCATTTAAAAAAAAAGTTATTATGTGCATATTTAGCATCATAGAATATAATTGTGTGTTTGTTGTAAAATTTGTTGTCAAAAATTTATAAACATATAAAAAGTAAATTCTGTGTTTACGTCGCACAATGAAATAACGGAATGCGCAGCGTTGCCATTGGTCAATATTTTTGTAAAAATATTAACATATAAATGAAATTGACGTATAAAAAAATTGTGATTCATGAGCCTGTCGCATTCGTTATATATTTTAATTAAAATTTTTCTTATAATAACGTTTTAATTTATTTTCTTTCATAATGAATTTAGCCCAACATGTTTACTTAAATATACGATCATTGTTTTTTTCCTAAACCATCTGGCAACGCTGCTTTAAGTATTACTAGGAATGACGAATGCTGCGAGTAAACACTTGTGCACTCAGACAATTATAACTCTAGGTCAGCGAAGGGCAGATAGAGAACATTGAATAAAAGAGAGTAAATTAGTTGATTTATCAGAAGTACGAGTGCTATTGCCGAATGTTGAAATAATATATTTAAGAAACAATACAAAACAGAACTCATATAAATTTCATTGCGTTTGCTAAAGGCTCGTTTGTTGAAAACACAATTTCTTACGAGCCTGGCGAGCACATACAAAAACAATAGGCTGTATTAACTACACCGCAACTCGTTTTAAGGCGAGTATCATCAATCATAAAAACGGGTGCTCGTTGCAGTTCTCTGCTATTGCTGCCCTTAGTGACGGTTACAGAATTGAATGAATAAAAATATTAATCATTTCACTTGAAACTATTGGATGGTTCTTTACTATACCACTGGGTCTAGCTCTGTACGTGTATATTCGCTAGCTCATTAAAAATTACAGCTAGTCCCACTACAATCTACCTCTCATCCTTAGAAGTGGCGAATTTAACACAATGATGTCCTACGAGGTTGCGATTGACCCCTCTCTGCAGAATCTTTACCTATCACAAGGGTTAGCTACTTATATCCACAAAGTGTGCTATTAAAAAGCAAGCGATTTTGTTGTTTTTGTAACGGGATCTATTTCGGATACACATTTTTTGTCTTGTCGTTGAAAAAAAATTGTTTTCTGCATTACTTAGGGCTATGGAATTAGATAGAGAAACGTGGGTCCCTATTTTAGCAAGTCAAACCTAGACATTGGCGACCAGGGAAAGATGTAGGTATGATTTGAATGCCACATCAGTAGGCACTACAGTACTTTTCGCTTATAGTCCACTACTATAGTTGCACAACTTTTGTGGACTATAAGCGAATTTGGACTATAACCGATTTTTTTTATAAGCCATTTAATGGCTTATAAGTGTATAATCCACATTTTGGACTTTATAAAAATTATTTTCTTCAATAAAACTGCTCTTTTTTAAACAAAACAAAAGTTTATTTAAAACATAACCAAATTTTGATTTAACTTAAATAAATAGTTAAAACAAAAAATAATACAATAAAAACAAAAATGGTCAGATGAAGACACCATGTTATGAAATATAAATTGCGAAATTTGGTATTTATAATAGTTACCAGAAATGTAAATAAAAACATGTTACAAGTTGATTAAAAAAATATTAAAAACAGAGTGGACTATAAGCGAACATTTTTGCATAAAGAATTATATTCGTATGCTAAGAAAATGTGGCTTTTAAACGAAAATGGACTACATGCGAAATGGACCTTAGGACAAATAATTTGTATGAAATTCGAAAAAATCTGCATGTGAATATGACAGTTTTGGCTTATATCCGTTTTTGGCCTTTAAGCGGAATGGACTATAAGCGAAAAGTACTGTAGTAACAATTGAGTAAAAGTGCTGATTATTTCGCCTGTCATTAGTGGCGATTGCTTCTTTTAATACTACTAGGTATCAAAACCTTGTTTGGTGTATGCACATTTACAATAAATGTATGCTAAAAATATGTATGCTAAAATGCAAATTTGTTTATGGTAAATCTTTAATATAAATATTATTAAAAATATAATTATACTGTTTTAATACCATTTAAATCACTTGGTACTTTTTCTGCACAGCGGTCACCATTTAAACATTTTTGATTTCCATCACTGTGTGTATTGTTTTATGTATACTCCCTGCAAATATTATTGGACCACCTGATCCAATTTCATGAAATGGACTACTCCATGGACTGGTCCGATGTAATGCAAGCATGGACCATGTCATTGTTAAAAAGTGTTTGTACTACAGACTTTGTAGTGAGACGACATGTCTTCGTTTTTTAACGACATGTTTTCGTTTTTAAACGAAGTTAAAACTAATCCTCTTGTGTACACAATTGAGTAGTTTTAAAACTACTCCTTTGTAGTCCAAAGATGGGTTATATGGTGCTGCCCTAGGACATCGTAATGTTAAATAGACCATGTTTTTTCCATAGGTTTCGGTTATTTTTGGACTAGTCCTAGTCTCTTGTGGGCTACTCTTTACACGCGTGTTTGGACTGGTCCAAAAATGTTTGCAGGGTATGACACGTTTTTAAATGTTCTATGAGTGCACCAACGTGCTTACAGTTCGGTGCGGTACATTACGGGTACAGCAACGTTCGCCTTACTGGGCCTTTAGATAGAATCAGCCACTACTCGCACAAATTCCAGTCACGTGACTAGTTTTGTGTCAACTAACTTGCTAAACACATAGGTATTCACCCTTATCTCGAATCTCAAGGGAATAATTTTTTTATTCTCATGAACAATTCAATCAGACGTGTTTTTTTTTAACTCGGAATACGTTTTTTTTATTTTTAAACATAAATTAGTTTTTATAAAAGCGTTATATTATTTTAATAAAATAATATATGTATATATATAATACATATCAGCGAATGGACGTGAATAATAAAATTATTAAAAAATACAAGAAAAAGAAAAACAACACAGAAAAAATTATTTTTCGAATTCAAACAAAAAATTTGTAGTATCAAAACATTTGTTGTCTGAAATCGGTCCTACAAACAAATTCGCATATTCAAACAATTAATTTGCATTTTGTTTACTAAAAAAAAACACTGATTTTTTCAAACAAATAATTTACAGAATCAAACAAAAAGTTTACTGAAATTCATATAAATTTCAAACAAATAATTTTGCTGAATCAAACAAAAATTTTTTGCACAACCAATGACGCGCACACAAGCTATCACTGAAGGAGAAGATGAAGGCAGAAGCAGAGCGGCGGCTGGCTTTGAGACACATGTTTTGTTGGAATTATTTTTGAACGAAGTCTTGTTTATACACACAATGTTTTTCTTCATCACTCACTGTTGCTGTATCCTTTCCTTGGCTAAAGAAGAAGAAATGTAACAAACAACGGCAGCAGACCGACTCGATATGTTTTTCGTCATCATTTTATTTTTGTATTTGATGTATTTAAGTAAACAGTTTTCAAAAATTGAATACGGGATTTTGTTTTTCATTCTTTTTTTTTCCAACTTTGAAACCAACCAAAAATTTATTTTGTTTCTTATAATGTTGTTGTTGTTTCTGTTGTTTAAAAAAGAATGAAACCTTTTTTTACCTGCAATTTTTTTGTTTTTTTACTAATAACCTCGTCGAGCTATTTTATCATCTTTCTTCTTGTTGTACTTTTTTAAAGCGTCCAAAAATAAACTGTATGTGTTTTGTGTTGTTGTTCTTATATTTCACATAAAGAAGTGTTGCTTACGATCAAATAAAAAATGCAAAAAACGACAACATTAAAGAGCGTTAAATATTTCATACAAAATTATGAAAAATTGAAACCAATAGCGCGTATATTATATTATTGAAAAGTTGTCAACATTTTTGTTGGTTAAATAAAAATCAAACAAAAATATTAATTGAATCAGTAAAAAAATTTGTAGAAATTAAAAAAAATTTCAAACAATCGTTTGTTTGAAAATAATTCGGCAATAATTTTTTCTGTGAAGTAAGAGTGCTATATTCGGCTGTGCCGAATCTTATATACCCTTCACCATTGTGCGAGCAGAATACAGAGCAACTAGACAAAAACTAAATAATTTTTACATATACATACATATTCACAATTCTAAAAACTTCATTATAAATTAAATTTAAAAATCTAAAACTTGTAAATATTTTTTTAAAATCGTTTTTAGAACATAAAAATTAAAAAAAAATTCTCTTTGAAAAACCTAGATTTTAACCAGAGGACTCACAGTTTCTAAACTCAACGACAATAAACGATCGTTGTTTGAATATCATTAAAATGAAATATGGCCCATTTTAGGTTTCACAACTCAACTCAGTTGTGTCAACTTAACTCAGCAAAGATGTAAACCATAACATGGTGAAATTACTAGAAGGTGGCAGCACTAGGAGTTGTTGTACAACAATACAACAAAAACAGGCAAATTTGTTTGTGTAAAATAGTCCATTATGTCAAAAATATGGATTTTCACCACACCAAAATATTATTGTTTTTATTTAATGAATCGTCATAAACCTGAATATTAACATCGAGAAATTTTACAAAGGAATGAAGTGGAAGCTCCCCGCAGTTTAAATGAACTATAGGCGAAGTTTTCCCGGGAACAAAAGCTTTTAGTTTGGTTTTAGGCAATAAAGACCAAAAGCAACAGTAAGGTAGTAGCCAAAAAGGCAATGTTAAAGACGACAATTTTACATGACACAAATATCAAGAACAAAGAATACTTTGAAATAATTATTTAAGAAAGTAATGGCTTTATCATGGAAAGCAAAGCTGACTAGCATATTAGACAAGGGATTTCCAATGAAACGGAGGACTTAAATAAATTTGCCTTTACACTATCTCAAATTTGACTTACGATGATTAGCATCCCATTAAGGGATTCTCTCAACATTCACGACTGTCGATATCAATTTGTCATGTGTTCACATTGTTGGTAACACTTTGCATGGCATTTTTAGGTGACATAGGTATTGATGCGTCTACGTCTACCCTTTACATGCTCCTCTGGCGCACCGGTAATAATAGGTTTAAAACTTTAAAAGAAACCATTTCTTAAAAACAATCTTTTAGCATGGGCGGGTGATTTAAAGTTGTAGTTTTTGGTGGAAAAGTTATGTAGCGGTACAACGATGTTATTCATATTCCACTTTAGCTGTTGTTGGGTGGTTCACAAATCAACAAACCCAACCAAACCAGTTCACATACACAAAATTCTCAAATTCACTTACACTACACTTTCAATTTTGTGTTTTTATCTAGAAGAATAATTTTTATAATCTTTTGTGTATTTAAGTGGCATTACATCAAAAAACAAACAAATGATTTTGACATAATGAAAGTTCACCATGAATTGAGCAAAAAATAATAGATTCCGTAGTGCTGCCACCTTCTAATTATTTCACCATGAACCATAACACAAAAATTACAATTCAACTTATTTGAGTTGTGAACTAGTAGTGGCCTATATTCACCAAAATGGTTTGTACCATGTATGTGTGTTTGTTTGTTTCTTTTAGTATAGGCAGTGTTGTCTTACCGTAGATTTACCTTTTTTGGCGAGTTTTTAAGTAGCAAAAATAATCAAAAATTCACCGTTTCTATTTGTTAAAATTGTTCCGTTAAATAGATGAAATAATAAAGAAGGGTGATAACGAGAATCATATTGGGCATTATGCTAATATATGTAAAGAAATGAAAGGAGGGGGGGGGGGGGGGGGGGAATTAGAGACAATCGGATTCGAACTTCGCTTTTCATAAGGACCCAGAATATATATACTTTATAGGGTGTAGGATCAATATTGTAGAAATTATAAACGGAATGACAAACTTATATATGTATACCCTTTTACCTTCGGTGAAGGGTATAAAGAGTAATTTTGGCATTTCAGTATTTTGGTTATAACTCAGCCATTTTTTAACCGACTTGAAAGATTTATATACCGACGTGTTTAAGAAGAAATTTACCATTTACTTGGGTTAAAAAACTTGGACCCGGAAAGATCTTTGGTTCCCGAAAATGGGTATTTAAAAAAAATATGTTCTACTAAAAATTTCCGATATTTTGGTATATCAGTCATATCCATAGGACATATGGCAGCCATAAAATGTAGGTTTTTATAAAATTTTGAATTTTTTTTGTACGGGAGGTACCACGCCCACTTCTCCAATCCCGCCCACATTTTGTAGGATGCTGTGTATTGACAACCTAAATGTATGTATGTACCTTATTTGGAAACTTTGACTCTTGCCGTTCCCCAGATATTCAGCAAAAAGTAATAAAAATACCACAACCGCAAGGGAGTTATGGGAAAAATTAGAGGTATTCGTGGTTTTTTGCTCATATCTCAGCCATTTGTGGACCGATCTTTTTGAATTTCAATAGCAAACAATTCCGGACCATATGTGACATATATGTATAATAACCTGGCCCCCATCATATATGGGGTCTTCGGAAAACTCATTTCAACAGACAGACTGACATCGTTAAATCAACTTCGCTTTTCATAAGAACCCAGAATATATATACTTTATAGGGTGTAGGATCAATATTGTAGAAATTACATACGGAATGGCAAACTTATATGTACATATATACGCTTTTACCTTCAGTGAAGGGCATAAAAATACAAAATGTTTAACAAGTTTCCGATCGTCACTTAAAGTCGATCATGTCGTTTATTATACGGGCGATAGCGACTGATCATCGACAAATGTTTTTGCTCAAAATGTGTATGTAAAGGCTCCGCCAAATAATTTTTTTTTTTTTTTTTGAAAATGCTATAAAAAAAACTACTGAATATTTTCTCAAATTAGAATTGTGGTTATTTTGTTGAACTATTTATGGTTTTTAATCCAAATTTTTAATATTTTAATCAGGCTTAAGTTCATCAAATTTAATTTTCATTAAATTATTTTTATGAAGAAAGGAATTTTACAACATGAAAATTAATTAATTCTCAAATTTCTGATAATGCGATCTTCAACAACAGGGCGTAAAACATCGAGTGTAGCTTCGGCTGTGTGGCACGTAGCGCCGTCCTGTTGAAACCAAATGTTGCCAATATCCTCCTCTTCAATTTTTTTGAACAAAAATTCGTTCAACATGGCCCGATAACGATCACCATTGACTGTAACGGCCACTCCTTGCTCATTTTCGAAGAAAAATGGTCCAATTATGCCTCTGGACCAAAATCCGCACCAAACAGAAGCTTTATGCTTGTCTGCAGGAAAGAAACCAGAGTCTCTGGCGGGAATAGAACCCGCAACCCCGTCGCTGATAGATCAGCTCGCTACCAGCTATCCTACCGGGGCACTTAATTTTATTTTGACCCTGATGGCACTTTGGCCAAGTGATATTAAGGTTGATATCACAATGATGAAAAGTGTCATGGGGTCAAAAACGAAGACAGTTGTCAAAATACATCAGCGTTATGACGCCTTTTCTATCAGTGTATAACGAACCCCAATAGAATTGTATCTCCGACTGGTTATTTTGCGACTTCAGCTACTCAAATTAATTGGTTAAAATAAAATGCAATGCAATTTTGTTTTACATGTTGTTTGTTTAAAAAGTGCATTTAAGATTGTTGAATAAATTTGGCACAGCAAGCTGCATTATTTTAAAGTGTACAAACTTCTATTCTAAGAAGATCTCCTAATAACTCATATTGTATTCTGTTGCAAATATTGATTTTGGTTGTATTCATTACAGAAAAAAGCTAGTTCAACAGAAGAAACGCTTGTTGGTACAAAAAGCATATTTAAACCTATTTCAACAAGTTCTTAAAATAGTTTAAAACCGGGAAAAGACTAAAATTTGTACCCACATATTGACCAAATCGGTCTTGCCATTGGAAAAATGATATTTAGAATAATATATTATCCCCAAAAATCCCCAGCGAAAAAAGTGCTTTTCCCCAAAAAATCCCCTGGGGATTTTTAGGAAATTTTTAACCCCAATTACAAAAAAAATCCCCAATTTGGGGATAAATCCCCAAAACTGGGAACACTGTGCACAGAAAATATTCCGCTTAGTACACCGGAGAATGTGGATCTCTCTATTGTTACTTTTGACAGTTATCTTAAGCCAGCAGTTCAAAATTCCAGCATAACCCTCAAAAAAAAGGCTACGAAAGTTACTGCACACTCAGAAAACGGCTTCCCTGGAAAAAATATCTTAAGAAACTTGATGCAACTCCACAATCAGACTAGAAATCTAAAAAGGCCAGTTATATCTAAGCCACCATTAAGAAACTTAAATGGTAGTTGGGAAAGAAACGATATTGAAATAGAAAATCAGGTTGTTAATCATTTGAAAAACGTATTTTTAATGATATTAGAGGAATTGTTAGTTTTAAAATTAAAACCGATTTTAAATCAAAATAGTTGTATACCAAACCATCAGTTAGGATTTAGAAGAAAACACACAATTACACAAACTGATCAAGTAGTTAACGTTATAAGAAAAGCCTTTCGAAAAGCTGGTCGTCAATTTATTATAATCTTGTAGAACTTTTTTCCTGATTTGAAGACCGCAAACGTAGAAAAAGGAAACCACACTGCATATTGAAATTGTCAGTTGTTAATGTTGTGTGCGAATTATACTGTAGCACTTTCTCTTTAACTTTCACCGCTGAGCTCTCGTTGACGTCTCGCTGTGTAATGCATCGATGTGAGCGTCGTTTGGCTATTATATTGTGTGTTGCGCCCCTTGATGCGTGTGCTGAGTTTACTGCTTTGCCTGTGCTGATCTTAGGTACATTTTTGTAGTTGATTGTTTCCTTGAATTTTTAACGGTTTGCTACCTATGGACCTGAACAGGGGAAAAAGGCAAAAAAATCGAATTTTTAAAGTTTTTTGTGATTTTGATGAAGTTTTTTTTTATATGTTCAAAATTTCTTAATGGCAAGAGCTACAACTTTGTCTCAGAGGGTAAATTAAAATTCCGAACGGTTTGCAAGATACGAGTCTGAGAAAATGATCACAAAAGGCAGCATCCTGGGCCCTTTATTATACTTAATTTATGCTTCGGAAATGCCAACAAACAACTACACCCAAACTTAAACATTTGAGGACGATACAGCTTTTCTAGGCGTGCACAAAAATCGTCATAAAGCATCTCGTTATTTATAGGATCATATATTTCAACTAAAAATATGGTTAAAACAATGGAGGATAATTATAAATGAGCAAAGATGCGTACATAAACCATACATCTTGTAGTGCAATTCACTAACTTTTAACACTTTAAAAAGTGTTAACTTTAACCACATATTTTGGTGTTTGCACTAACCACTATGTGATTCACTAGCTTATTTATAACCACGGTAAACAGTTTTATATTTCTCTCCATTCAAATTGATATATCGTGGCAACTCTGCCAAGAGAAACATCAAAATAGGATAAAATAACAAAGAAGAATAAAAAAAAAACAAAACAAAAACCTTTTAATTTAGAGATTTTAAATGATATTGTGCAAACTGCTAATGTACACGACATGTTTTTGTCATCTGACATGTCAAATTTTAAAGTCACATGTAATTTTGCATGTCTGTCAAAATTGCTGGTTTACATAAGGTTTATAATATTCGGTCACAAACGTACATGTTATTTCCTTCTAACATTGTCTCTGTTTTTTTTTCGCATAGTTATTGCAGAAACCAAAGTAGTTCTCGCTTTCAAAAAAGCTTGCTGCCGCCACGAAAATTTTTATTTGCGCCGTAAAATAGCTTAGCCACTTTAACATTTTTTTCTTTTAATTAAAAGATACCAATTTAAGATTTTATAATTAACCGGTTTTTTTATATATACATACATATTTACATAAATTCTATTCAATGGTGAGATGATCATACATATCTCGGCATTGTAAAATATTAACTTCAGCCGGCTAATGATTCCGTCAATAGTGGACGCCGCTGCCGGTTTCTTCCCGGCATAGATTTCTGATGTCAGATGGTTTGTAAGAAGAAAATAGAGCACGCTCTAATTGAAATTTTGTCAGATGACTTTGCGTCTGACTTCTACAGAAGCAAAGTTTAAAAGGTAACACACGACATGTATGTATGTACATATTTTGAAGTGGAAAATTTGACATGTCAGATGACAAAAACATGCAAAATAAACATTTTTAACAATTAAAATGCCTTTAAATTAAATCACAACTTTTACAAATGTTGAAAATCGCTATAAACGACGAAGATGAAACATCTTTCAAAATAAAGGAACAGTATTCCAATATTAAATTTATAAAATGGATCAACACAAACATCGGTGTTTCTTTCTGGTTGCAAGTATTTCAATAAAGAGATGCAGGCGGCAACAAATTTTTTTTAGAAATTTCAGAATTTACTATAAAGTTGCTCTCACTTCCATGGTCTAATGCTGAAGTACAGAGGTTATTTCGCCAAGTAAACATCGTTAAAAGTAATTTGAGAAAAATATTAAATTTAGCAACCGTTAATTCGATTTTATCAATGAAATATTTATACCAACACCACAACAGTGGAGAGTGTACTATGCGTTTGTGCTGATGTTTGTTGCACCTTAAAATATTGGTCCTTAGCCCACATTTTCGTATACCGATTGACTCAGAAATACTTTCTGAGTCGAACTAACGATGTTTGTCCGGCTGGCTGGCTGTCCATGTAATCCTTGTGCGTAAAGTACAGATCCCAAATTTGCAGATCATTTAATAAAATGTGGTAAACAGGTTCTAAAGAGGTGTAGGATATCATATAGTCGGGGTTGACAGACTATATTTTCTTACTTGTTTTTTATTGTTGATCTGGAATCAAAAGGTTGGGTAAATGTTGTCGTGATAATGATTTACCTTCAAATTATTTTAAACTAATACGCACTAGTGATTCGTATGAGATGAACAATAACGACATAAAATTTATCGATGATATAATATTTATATATATCTTTCAAAATATTAAATAACGTTTATTCTTATTTAAGAAATTGATCTTAACTGACAATTTCATCGTAAACAACTTTAAATGAATTATTTATGTTTTGTTATTGAATTTTAATGTGTTTTTATTTAAAAAAGCTTTTAGCCATGTTTTAGGCCATTTTTTCCCGAAAATTTTGTAATTTTTGGTCCCCCAGTTTTGGCAACACTGATGGGATACCCCTTTTTGGTTTTTTTAATCAACATAGATGAAATATGTACTGATTGCACTGATTGGTTCAGTTTGTGTGTTGTTTTCAATAGCTCAGACGTGTTTTACTCAATGCAGAAAGTGATTCCGATATTTCAGACTTGGAAATGTATTATGTTTAAGAAAATGAAGAAATAAGTTCTTCTGAAACAGATACTGAACGGAAACCCCTTCTAGCTGCAGCTATCTCTGTTGATCCGTTTTTTTTTTTTTTTTGTTAAAAATAAAATGGTTTGGAGTGCCACTCTATTATGCCTGAAGACACATTTCATATGATTAATTGTGTCATCCGCTTCGATGATGTTTTGAGGTGATGACAAATGCGCAGTTGATAAAAATTTGCTCCTATTCTTGAACTGTGGGCAACAACTTTTTACAATTGTCACGAAAATGTTACCATTGATGAGCAATTTGTTGCATTCAGGGGCCGATGCTCTTTTCGACAGTTTATGTTATCAACATCAGAACAATATGATTTGAAATTTAAGTTATCGGTGGCGCCTAAGTCAGGCAACACATGGAAAATACAACCATACCATGTTAAGCCTAAAAATGCACAGCCTGAAAAGAACCAAGGGCAACACGTTATATTGGACAGAAGCCTGGAAAGGGCCATATATAACAGGCGACAATTTTTTTCCACTTTTGGGAAAAAACTTCAGGAAAGGGTCTTAGATATGTAGGTTTTTAAAGAGGCGTAGATACTGCTGATCAAATGGTTGGTTCCTATAGCACAAAACATAAAAAATATCGACGGCCAACATTGTAATTGCTAATATACTTGATATATCCGTTTTGAATGCTTACATACTGTTTTCTAAAATCAACGTTTCTTCGGCTCAAGGAGACCAGAGTTTTTGTGGTAACTAGCACTTTTTCTGGTTAATGCGAATATGATAAATTGGAGTAGATTACCTCCACATAGGCTTGTCAGACGTACTTTTTTCAGCAGTACACGTACTTTTGTTTCACCAATGTACTGCTTTCTGCATAACACCTAAAAAAGTACGCTAAAGTACTTTTTTTAGCCTTTTGTACTTTTTTTTGTTTAATTATTTTTATATCTAATTAATATACACTTAGGGTACTAAAATTAATAAACAATAAAATCATTTCTTTCAAAAAATTTGTGGCCAAAAGAAAGAAGTAATAAGATAGTAATGAAATACGAAAATAATTAAACATTTGCATTGCTTACAAAAAAATGTGTGGTCAAAAGAATTGAAGGTCAAAAAATGCCGATTATTTTACAGTATTTAAAAAATTAAAATTTTTTCTCGTAGTAGATTTAATATTTAATCAATTTGAGCGCCATTAAGCTTTAATTAAGGCTTGACAAATTATCTAAACAGCACTTTTTACAAAAGAACTTGTTTGATAGCAATTTGGTCTTTTATTGTTAACTTTCTTGATAACGAATTACATCTTCAATGTAGTCGTATGTGGACATTTGTCGGTCACTGTAGAAGAAAATATTTAAATTAATTTTATTAAAAAAAAAAGAATTGAATTTGAAAAGACCTGACAAATTTTAAGTTATTACTTATTCTTATTTACGATCTCATTTTTATTTTCTTTGTTGAATAAAATAACAATTATGTTATTTAAAGAATTTTCAAAACTTTATTTAAAAAAAAAATACTTTTTTTTCTTAAAGGTAAATAATATTTACGATCTCATTTTTATGTTCTTTATTGAATAAATTGTTTTTTTATGTTATTTAATGAATTTTTTAAACGTTTTTTAAAAAAAAATAAATGTACTTTTTTCTCTTAAATGTACTGCTTTTTTTCATCAATGTACTTTTTTTGACAATTCCATATCTGGCTACCCTACCTCCACAAGAGTTCTTAGCACAGTTATTGACTGAAATTCGTTCACCATGCACAGTTCTTGTGGCCTCTTCGAATAATAACACTTCTTACTCAGGGGCTCGTCAGACATACAATGCTCCATTTGCAACAAGTTTATTTGCAAAACTAACCGAAAAACATTTTGCTTATCATGCAATGAAAATTGTTATAAATTAAACTAATAAATATTTGTTTTTTTTTTAAATAAATGTATAAAAAATCAAAGAAAACCAAAGAAAATAAACTATGGTCCAATTGGTCCCTTAACCTAAGGTTCGTAAATTTTTATTTTTTGTAAAAATATTGTTTTATAAAAATACCACGTGAGCTTAAAAACTATGCCAGTATGTATCACCATTCAAAAATTACAAAGGAATCAATTCGTAAATTGGACCAAATGGGCTTAACCTAACAAC
Source organism: Pollenia labialis (assembly GCA_949318255.1). Taxonomy (NCBI): domain Eukaryota; kingdom Metazoa; phylum Arthropoda; class Insecta; order Diptera; family Polleniidae; genus Pollenia; species Pollenia labialis. Next base: position 64,600,178 of record OX439141.1, read on the forward strand.
AGGATTAACCAACGAAAATAACGATCGGAGGAATATCTTCATCTACGTGATGCTTATAATAAAGATGGCAATACAGATGACGTTGGCCGCATAACAATTCTACTAGCTTATGCTCAAGACGCTATGGCACGTTCCAAATTGTGGCTGGGGCCTGCAAAGCGGACCGGGCTCAGCTACTTAAATATAAATAACATTGCATTACTATTTAAAGGATGGAAACCTAAAAGTTATATTATTATATAATCAAAACATTTTTTATCTGAAATCGGTCCTATAAACAAATTTGCATATTGAAACAATTTTTTTGCATTTTATTTATTGAAAAAAAACACTGATTTTTTCAAACAAATAATTTGACAGAATCAAGCAAAAAGTTTACTGAAAGTCATATAAATTTCAAACAAAAAATTTTGCTGAATCAAAAAAAAGGTTTTTGCAAAAGCAATGATCACTGCACTGAACCAAATAACATCGGTAACATTAACTAAAAAATTTAGTAAACCTTCAACTAAAAAAATAGTTCAATCCACTAAATTTTTTCTCAAATATGCACCAAATTTATTTATATACACAAAAATTCTTCAAATCACCACAATGTCTTTCGTTCAAAAATTAGTTTAATAAAATCGGTGTATATGAATAAAATTTTGCTAAAATCATATCAAAAAATTTGTTTAATTCACAAAAAATTTGTTAAAACAGTAGTAAACCAGTAGTAACATAGTGTATTAGAAACAACACAAAAAATATTTAAATTAACATCCTCCTAGAATGTTTTCTTAAAAACTTTATATGTTTATTTGACTAACGTTTGTCGATTTAATTATTCACAAAAGTTGTTTTTAATAAATATTTGTTATAATTTCGTTAAAATAAGAAGAAGAATTTTTTGAAAAAACATTAAGAAAGATATATTAGCTTATTTGAAGAATTTTCGTTAAGAGTGTAATTTTTTTTAAATGTGTATATTTTTACTAAATGGATGTTAATTTGAATAAATATTTGAAAAATCAACTAATTTAGTTTAGTGTAAATAAATAAAATTCTTAAAACTTTATATTTACAATGGTACACATTAAGGAGTTGTATATGTGAAGAATTGCTACTAAATACAACTAATATTTTATTAAAATTGAATAAAATAATATCTTATAAAATCAACGCTAGTTAAATTTAAGAAATTTTGTTGAATTTAAATAATAATATTAATAAAGTCTAACAAAATTCTTCATCATGACTACCGAAATCTAAAATTGAATAAAGGTAAGTGAAACTGAAGAAATTTCGTAAAATGTTACAATTTCATTTTAGTTAAAATGAATAAATAAATGCAGAACCGAATAAACTTTGTTTTTTTGTTTATTTAAAAGTGAAATATAAAGTTAGGCATTCAAATAAAATTTGAAAATTCCTTAATGTCTTGGAAAAAAAACAAAGGATATTCTACTTTTTCAATCAACGCCGATCCTGAGTCTAAATTAAATCAAACTGCAAATGACTCTTTGAATTCTGAACAAAGTATTCTATCATGATAGAGAAGATGAAGGCAGAAAAGCAGAGCGGTGGCTGGCTTTGAGACACATTTTTTGTTGGAATAATTTTTGAACGAAGTCTTGTTTATACACACAATGTTTTTCTTCATCACTCAATTGTTGCTGTATCCTTTCCTTGACTAAATAAGAAGAAATGTAACCAAAATCGGCAGCAGACCGACTCGATAGGTTTTTCGTCATCATTCCATTTTTGTATTTAATGAATTTAACTAAACCGTTTTATAAAATTGAAGACGGGATTTGGTTTTTCATTCTTTGTTACCAACTTTGAAACCAACCAAGAGCCAGTTTTGAGAGTAATATTTTCATATTGCCCAAAATTTACTCACCTACTGCATTTTACTGAAAAAATAAACAAACGCACCTAATGTGTAGACAAATTAACACGATATTTTTACAGCGGTAAGTTATAAAAATTACGTGTCGATTTGATTTTTAAAGTGCAAAAAATGAAAAATGTTGAGTTTATACACTATTGTTGAACAAATGTGATACACACATATGAAATGTTTGGTTTTGAATAAATTACAATGTAATGAAACTTACCAGAATATGCACCAATACACACAAAAGGAATGATAAGCAGTAGTCCACGAAGTATTGGTAAATGTTGTAAAATAGAATACATCATTTAATTGACAATAGTCCTCAATAATATGTTGTATATGCAACCGCCATTGACATTTATTTTAGTTTGATTTCTTAATGAATTCAGATTCCATGCTAAAAAATAAAAATGTTATTTTAATTAAAATCTGTTAAATAACAACATGTTTAAAAAGTTATAGAAAATTTAAATGATTTTGTTTTTCGTGCTTAATTCCCAATTTTTATTCTTGATAAAATCACTGAAATTTATTTTTGATGGGATAAGCTATTCCTATGCGCATTTCACTTTTATTTTATTATTTTATTTGGCTTAATATCTTTACGTGGGGTCTTCACCTGACAATTTTTTTGTCATACCAGACGTCAAAGTCTATATAAAAAAACTCTAAAATTTTTGTCAGCGTTTTTTTATATGAAGTTTGACGTTTATAATGACAAAAAATTGTCAGGTGAAGACCCCATGTTAGTTTTTCTAAAGTCTTTCTTTGGATGAAGTTTCCTGACGATCTGGCCTAAGCAACAATAAATTTCAGTGTTTTTATCAAGACACTGAAGAATTTGGATACTTTTACTGTTACCCATGGTATAATAAGTACAAGGTATAGTCATTAGAAATTTTGTTCTCAATTTCAAAACCCATATAACGTCAAACAAAAGAAAATATGGAACAAAATTAAAACAAGCGTCAAAAATCAAATAAATTAATTTGACATTACATGGGTAAATAAAGAAAACTCTCCCTAATGAACATACCTGGTACTTATTATACTATGCTGTTACCGTTCCCTGATTACTCTATTGAGAGTGCCCATTTCTTGACAAATCTATATTGATAACCAGGGCAAGTTTTTTATGGCATATCGAAGCCTTACTTCCTCAACCTCGTAACTTAAAGAAATACGGTTTTGGCTTTTTCATTACAAAGGATTGGTATTTTTGTGTTCTATTACTGAAACAGCTTATTATTTCAATAATTTGTCTCAATTCTTCTATCGCATTCACTCCTATTCACTATCATTACTGCATCAAACTCTTGTCTTAATATGTGCAGTTGTTAAACAGTTAAGAATTTTAAAAATTTCGTCTTTGCGTTAATTAAGTCGTAAACGTTGTTCCAGAGGAGATATTCAAATGTAAATGGTGAACCAGCAAGCAGTGCCAACAATTCCTTTACTTTCAACTGGAGCAAACTACTTTAAAAGAAAATTGTGTGTGCACCAATCTACAATTTATAACTAGTTTGGCAACAAATGTTGCTTGCTACGTATGGCATGAAGCCGAAGGCGGCATGGACTCGAATGTATTTACATCTTGCTTTCTGGACTATTTACAGAATTTGAAAAACAAATCAAAGCCTATAATAATTTACAGCGACGGGTGCTGTGACGAAACTCGTAATACGACACTTGCGAATGCCCTGCATCATTATGCAAATACCCACCAAGCAGAAATTCAGCAAAAATACCTGGTGGTTGGCCACGCTCAAATGGAGTGCAATTCTGTGGATGCCACCATAGAGCACAGAATACACAGAACTGTCACGAGACGGACGATTTTGTGTTTTCTTTTGTCTCCTTTTAAGAAAGCTGCCCTTTTTGCATTTCTCTTTGCACCATCTTTTTTGCCACAATACAATGAACACAAATTTATTAAGTTGAAATTAACATGAAAAACTGTTGTAAAAATTAACTTTTAAAATTCCCACGCCACTAGTAAATAATATTTAAGTGAGTAAATAACATTATAAAACAAAACAATATCACTAAATGATTTTTTTTTTTAACTAAACACAACGTTTGTTGAACTAATGCATTTGTTTAACGTGGTTTGTGTTTTGATCACGCCATTTGTGTTGATGGTTGCGGCCTGTTTTTACACATTGCCATTTCACTACCAACAAAAAGCTTTCTGTGTTTTTCTTCGAAAGCTGCCTTCGCAACGGATTTAGGCCTTTTTCACACGTCACTTTTCACAGTTCTGTGGTATTCTGTGAAGAAGAAGAAAGGGAGAGAACTATATGTCCAGCTGATTTCAATATGGCTATAATACAATCCAAATTGTTGCAACCGTATCAAGTTCATTATTTAAATCATACATTTTCCCGAAATTTCTCTTCACTTGATTACATACATACTTAAAATCAATTCGACCAGGCACAAAAAAGGCGACGCATGCGCTATAAACTAACGAGCTCTCAAATATATGTACCTTAAATTACGGTTATATAAATTATATTTTGATGAAGACTGGCAACTATTACCGTTAACTGCGACCATAAGAGCAGCACAATGATAACATTTTGCTACCGGGTCTCTACAATCAACAGCTACCCAGCCAACCTGCTATCATTAATTTTATGATAATTCGTCACAATAATGATATTATTAATTTAATATGAATCCTTTTGTTTGTTAAAAACAAATAAATAAAACAAATTATACTAGCAGGCTGTCAACGCGCGCAAAAATATGGGAGTTGCCTAACTTGTTGCTTCGCTCTGCGTTAAAAGTGCTTTATGTGACATGCTTCGTATAAGTATGTATGAATATTTCATCTTTGATGTGAAAGCGAATCTCTACCGTAACGCGAAGCAAAAGTTTTATCTGACATGGCCTTAGCAGTCTCATTAAAGTTAATTGTGGTTCGGGTTCATCTTTTGCCAGTTAAAATATTTTTTGTTGAACCGTGCAATCGTCATCAGGTCTTTTGAGGTTAAGAAGCTAGTTCTTGCGTAAGTTGATTGAATTTTATCTTAAGTGAAATACAGAAATATTAAACTAGTTATTATATTACATATACATATTAGAAAGGTTATTCTGCAAAATTTAGTAGTGTTTCCAAATGGTATGGTTTTGTAAAACAAGAAACCTTTTGAACACGAACTATCGCAAAACAAATGTTATATAGGAAATATGTCAGAAAATATACAAGATATCACAACAGCCTCCAATACTCCGACTCTCAATAGCCAGATTAGAAGCAAGCAAATCTATAGATTTTCAACAAAAGCAATTATTTTTCAAAAACCCGAAAACAAGATGATAAACCAACATAATGCCATGCTGCCGCGTTCTTAAAAAAGAACCTAAGTACGTGTGTAAGTGCGTTCCACTAAAGGGGGAGCCAAAAAACTGTTTTCTTTTTATATATACAAAGGGGGATACAATTGAATTTGTTTGGCAAAATACTAAAGAAACTGGACCCTAATCACCGCATTCGATACGATAGACACTGGCGTATCGAATGAAAACTCGAGAAATGTAATGTCGAGTTACTCGATATCGAATACTATTATTTCGATATCGTATGCGGTGATTAGACCCCTGATCTAAGATGTTTACAGTGACCACTGTGCATCGTTTTCTTGCAAAAAGTGAAAATTTTGAGTTGACTCTCTTTAGAGCAAGCAGTTATAATGATACCTTTCGGTTTTAGGCTTTTCGATACAATTAAGGGCGCATTAAAATTTTATTTTTAATTTTTGATTTTAATAACAAATTTCTAATATATGAAAATAAGTTGTCCTATGTTCGTCATTTTATGACTCGAGAACCACTCAACCGATTTTCAAAAGAGTACATGCGTTGGAAAGGTTTACTTTCACTGATGGTTTATAAAAAAACTCCCGATAGGTTGCGCTGTTGTCGTGATATTCAAATTTATTTTTATTGATGGTAGATAGCGCTGGGGTCGAGTTATTAAAATTTTTTATTTTAATTTAAAAAGTCCCGAGCAGTTTTTAATTTAAATTTCAATTATTTAAAATAATTTATTTAATAAAAGTTTTAATTGAATCTAAAAAATAATTTTATTACTGGTTTGCTCAATTAAATTACTTTATTCATTAATTATTTGTTTCATTTCTATCAAATGAGGTAATTGAATAATGTATAGATTTTTTCTAAATTATTTTTGTAATCGAATCAATTAACACATTGCTTGAAATCTCATAGTTTTTTTTAACATATTTTTTAATTAATCATCATTTACTATTTTCAGTTTCTACAATTTTTAGTAATCAATATAATCATTTTGGTGATAGGTGCAAATTCAACAAATAGTTTACTTGATTTTGTGAATTCGGTGATTAAAATCAATTTTTCATTTTTTCTGTGATATATTAAATATGGTTTTCATGGGATAATTTTGGTATAACGGAGTTATTTGTTTGTTTAGGTATGAGTGCAACAAACGACCCAGCCAGCAAAATACTTCGACATTGTCTGAATCAGACATTTCGTGCAAATGTCTAACTTAATTCTTAGAGACTTCATTCAGATTTCTGTCAGACATTGAATATACTTACGGTCTGGCCGATTTCTGATCGATTTCGCATGGATATATCGGGGGGAATTTATGTACAGATATGTCCAATAGAATTCCGACGGAATTCTTTCAGATTTGTCTAACGAGACTTATTATTTTTTTAAAATAATGACAATTGTCATTCTGTTGGAAATAATTTTAATTTTATTTTATTTGTTCAAGATAAAAAGCATAAAAAAGGTACGTACGTGTAAAATTTATAGTTATGTACATATTTTGCAATAAAATTATTTCTTTCAGGTATCAGTTCGAAAGAACAAAAAATTTCGGCTAACACATCAGAACTTCTCATGCCTTTTTCATTAGATTTCTGTTAGATATCTATCAGAAATGTCGACAAAAAACCAAAATTTCCCACGACATGTCTGACACGAATTCTGACAGAATTCGTATACGATTCCGACTTTTTTGACGACGTTTCTCTCAGATATCTGAACGACGTCGGATTATTTTGCTGGCTGGGGAGTAACTAATTCATCAAGTATTAAGAATTAAATTACTGTTAATGCAGCAAACCCGTATCTCAATATATGCGTTTTATGCTTTAACTAAAGAAGATTAGCATACTATTGCTACTAGTATACATATGTAGATGAAGTAAATTCGTTAATAATTGCATTTGAACTTGTACCCAAACACCGAAGTATAAAAAGATGAAACGTTTTTTACCTCTCCTGAAAAGTCGTATTTTTTAAGATACAAGGTTGAGAAAATAAGGCATCGATATGCCATTTTTTCAATTATTTCTTTAAAACCCCGTTTTTGGTCGAGTTTGCCAAAAAATACCTTTTTTGAAACCTATGAGAAATTTTTAAATAAGCTTGCGAATATGAGGCAGAATGTATTCAAAATGCTAAGCGAATAATGCAAAAATCGGACGAAAGAAGTGACTAAAGGCTCAGTTAGTCGGAAGTAACAGTAACGTTGCAAATCCGGCTTTTTTTTGTTGTATGTAAAGCAATTAGAACGGTTAAAGTTAGCAGTTAGATGTTACGTCTCGATCTGTAAGAAATAGATTGGTACAACGTAAATATCAGACCGACTTCAAAGAGGAAACGACAATATCGAAACAACAAAAATCGTATAATGTGAATTGGGACTAACTGAGCCTTAAGTGTACATAAAAGAGCACGTTCAATCCATCCGCTCAAGTCTCTTAAAATTACAAACAAAAGGGCTTTCTATAAATAAAAGTTTAGACTTAATTGACAGTGCTAAGGAAAATAAAAAAGGTCAGTAAGAAAGATGTTGCTGAAAAGTTTAAAAAAAGACTTAGATCGTAATACCGGGTTACAAGACTAATTACGATAATAAATAGTATGTGTGAGTAGTAGCGGCCCTTTGTTCCTACTACGAACCACAGGACATAATATATGTATGAGCAGTAGACTTGTAAACACCGGTAAGTTAAAAAAAATAAAGCCGCCATTTTATTTGTTTTTTTAAAAATGCGTAAAGGTACGGTCACATATGGCAAACATTTGTCAAAAAATATCAAATATTTGTTTGCCCTAATCTGACCACAAAATATTTTTGAGGGGCAAACAGAAAAACAGCTGATTTTGGGCAAACAAAATTATTTGCTAGCAAACAAAAATACTCCTAATGTGACCCGATTTTAGGCAAATAAATATTTGTTCTTACAAAAATTTTGTAAGACCAAACAGCGGCAAATAAAAAAGCTTTGAAATAAAAATTATTGAATAAAATTGAAAAAATTTACAGAATTAAATAATTTTTTAATTACGAAAAAACTTATTTATATAAAACAATTTTTGCTGTGTTCTCTTTTTAGCAAAGAGTTGCGCGGTAAGTAGGTTTCAAGATGTTACAAAATACATTTTTCTTAAGTAAGTAGGTAATTTATTTAATATGGGTATAAAATATGAGCCACTGTTACGAATTATGCATTGCAAAAATGGCGTATCTATATAAATAGTTTGGGGTCAGTGGACAATCATGGACCCGCCAAAATAAAATTAAATAATGAATTTAAGATTTATATAAAACTTATTAGTGCCGAATAATTTACCGACATCGACATCCTATGAGATTTTTTCGTCTTGAAGTGATTGTAGCAAGAGGCCTAGAACCAATTCTCGGCCTACCAAGACAACATTTACAAGCTATTATAGAAATTTTTGCTAAAACCAACATTTAGAAGATTATTATGACATTAAAAGCTATTTACAGAAGGGGTATTTGTATAAGTGCTATGGTTAAATATGGATGGATTACAATAACATTTGGTAAGGTGATAATAGATTGTTTGTGGGCACAAAACTTTTCTCCAGAAATAAGTTTTTATGAGCAACAAAGATACGCGAAAATTGCAAAAATAGCGATCATTTTTCATATTTCAAACAAACCATAAAATTGACTTTAAGTCCCTAAAACTATAAGGAATGGCAAAAATTCGATAAAAGTGGCTAAATTAGCGGAAATTCGCAAAAATTTGCTAATAGCAAAGTTTAATATGTATTTATTAAAAATCGTTAAAGCTGTAAAGAATCAGAGGAAACAATTGCATCTATCGCGAACATTCACGAAATATTGCAAACCCAAAAATTTATTTGAAATTGCCAAATCGGTTAAAAAACAAAATGTCGGAAAAAAACAAAAAAAAAAAAATTACAAAAGTAGCGAAAATTCGCGAAAATTTTTAATATTTTAAACAACCCATAAAATTTATTAAGAGTCCCTCAAACTAAAAGGAATGGTAAAAATTCTGTAAATATTGCTAAATCAGTGGAAATTCGCAAAAATTTGCGATATTTGTGTGAAAATACGTATGGTTTTCATTATATAAAGAACATTTCAAACTAAAAACCAAAATTATGTTTTTTTGCTAAAAATGTTCTCACATATAAGAATTAAAGTCGATTCGTTTTACTTTCACTAACCCCTTACCACTCTAATTGAAAACGAATAAAAACATGTGGAGGTGAATTGTGGAACACAAAAAATGTTGAAGTAATCTACTTTTGAGTGAATTCGGATTCTAGAACACACCCGATTATCTCAAAAATTGCGACATGTACTTTGCGAATAAGGTTAACATCGACAGCTAGCCGGACGGATGGACATTGTTATATCGATTTTGAAAAGGATGCTGACGAAAAATAAAAATGTTGGCCGCAAGTTCGTCCAAGCCGTTTGGATTGAAATTCAGCACTTTTGGTTCAGTAGGAAAAGAGTTATGGAGCGAAATGGGAAACAACCTCTTGAAAAAATCAATATTTATTCACAAAAACTAACGTAAATTGGTGGCGGAATGCACCTTTTATCGTTAAATTTTGCACAAACTCAATTTATATGCCTAGAAATCATATAACTGAATTTCGTGAAGATCGGTCTATTATTAACAATTGATCCACTCTCTAAAACACTTTATTGCTCGCGTCTAAAACCGTAACAAATAATACTTTAGTTTCATAATGTACATACATACATACATACATATGTATGTTAGTTTAGTTGTATAAGACTGGAAATTACTTTGCCAAATTGCCTTATCCCTTTATTTGTTATCTTAATCCTCTTTTACTTTTAAAATTGCTGTTCTCGCTCTCCTGTACCATAAAACCATAAAAGTTTCAATATTTTGCATCAAAATGGTAATTTTTAGTTTTAATGAAAAGTAATTTTATTTATTTAATTTTTATTTTTGACAATTTGTTCAAATAATTATATTGAGGCAAATATTTTTATATGTGAACACAGGGCAAACATGTTTTCCCATTTTTTATTTGAAGGTATTTAATATCTGTTTGAACAAACAAAAATGGGCAAATAAATGTGCGTAGTGTGACCAGCAAATAAAATTTTTATTTTTTTTTAACAAATTTTAAAAAAATGCCGGCAAACAAAATTTGACAAATGTTTGCCATATGTGACCGTACCTTAAGTTACGCGCAATATCTTGTCAAACTTGACGTGTGTGAACCGGCACTAATTAACACTATGGTTGATTTTCAAATTAAAATGGAACTATTATACATCAATAAACTAAAGCATACTTTCAGGTGTTATCTATAAAGAAAATTCTAGTATTTACAGTGGGGTTAAAGTACAATTATGTACAACAATTTTAACATTACATCTGTAGACACTAGAAATGTGCATAACTAATACAATAACAATTTATACTAATAAAATAACTTAAATACTTAATAACTAATCATTACAAGATAACTTATAAATTAATCTAATTCTTAACCCTTAAACGCCCACTGTATCTTTAAAGATACAACCATCAAAAAAATTCCCACGGGCTCACTTTAAGTAAAAATAAACAACACAAGTATGTTTAGAAATCTCTAGAAAATTAACTTAAATTTATTTTTATTAGAACAATTTAAAATTTTTATGTTTGAATAGCCGTTAACTTTAAAAATTAAATCAAAAGGGTTATTTACAACATTAATGACTTTTATATCAACATGATAAATGCAGATAATGATCAGGAACTTCCTCCTGATAGAGGTTATGCAAATTTTAGCACTTCTTTTTTAGAAAGTTCTGCAATTCACTATGTTTAGTGTGTTAATAATAAATCCCAAATCTTCGGAATTTGAAAGAGTTATCTGTTGGAAAGGTAATCACCAAGATAACAAATTTACAAACCCCATGCCAAGTTTGGTATCGTTTATTTCCACACTGCTTAGATGAACATATGGTTAGATAATCCATTAAATATTCTAAAATAAATCAAACTAATTTAGAGTAAAGGACTTTCGTAATTGTATCCGAATTGTTTCCTATATGAGTTATTATAAGCTTCTAAGTTCTCGGGACTATTGTTTTGAAAATCATCACTGCTCTACTATCATTAAGACACAAATGAGCGGAAAATCTTGAAATAATTAATTTCAACGATACAACTGAAAAGCCAAATCAAGATGATCCTTATACTGACAGGCTTTATCTAACACGGCCTCTTAAGGCCCAAATACATTGATCAAAATACTCATCAAGCATTGTGGTAATATTAGTGAAAATGTGTTTGTATGTGTGACACCGACAACACTTGATGAAAAATCAAAAAATTTAGATATGACGACGAATATAACGTCCAGCACACGTACACGTTAAATTCGCCGGCTGGACAAGCATTTGACAAGTGTATTTTGTGAGGTCGGTTATTATCAATTCATTTCAATTAAAGAATTTTATTTAAACAAAGTAGGGTTTTAATTCAAAATATCAAATTTTGAAATAAATTACAATAAAAATTTTTCATTTATACATTAAATTTTAAAATATGTAGAAGGAAAGATTTCTGTTCGGCAAAATAAAATCGGAAAATTCCAATAAAAATAAAAATATAATAAGATAAGGAAAATAATATCTGAAATAGTGAAACATACTAAATTTTCTTTACGGGGAATTTACACAATTTATAAGGTGAGGAAGTGAATTTAATTGCTTATTTACCAAACTGTGACATGGTTTTAATTCTAGAGAAAATATTTGAAACGGAAAGGGAAATAAAAATTGTAAAAAGGCGTAACACCGTTACCCGGGACTAAGTTTGTCAAGTTTTTTTTTTCAAGTTTCCCTGTACGTAACATCTGTAAATTTTGTATTACGAACGGAATAAGTACAAAGGGTTTTCTGAGAATCCAGGTTAAAGGGAACAAGGTAGGGAGGGTGAAGATAATGAAGGGAACAAATACATCAGTTCTCTATCAGGTTAATTTTACATCGCGATTCCTTTTAATTTATTTTTTTTTTTGGTTTGTTTTTAAGTTGTCCTCGACTTTAATTAGTAGCTACTTTAATTTAAAAATTCTGTGGTAATGATTAGAATCTGACTTTCTGGGGACAAGAACCACCTCATTTTCCCTGAGCACGGCCGGATATTTTGGTAGCGCAGTTCGCAGGAAGTTAGTACCCTAAGTGGTCGTTCGTTACAATTTGGCCCTTTATTGAAACTTTCAATAAAACGTTTGCCTCCGTTTTAAAGATGAACAGGCTATATGTAGACGAACGAATGTACCCCACTAAAGTTGGAAGCATATGAAGCCGAATAAGCCAACAAAATGGGGCTTTCAACTGTTTGTACTCTGCGATAGGGTAACAAATTTTAAGTATATAGTGGCTCATCTGAAACTTGTGTCGAAAGAGAACCTGGCCTTCAGTCTTCTGCAAATAAAATTGTTTTATTTTTCACAAAATGCCTAGATTTAAAAACTATATCGTATACTTTGACAATTTTTATACAACAATACTATTGTTAGCATATTTGCGCACACTGGGTCCACTTATAATCAACCAGCGCCGCCGAAGAATACTAGATTAGATATGATAGACCATTGAACTATGATAAATATAAAGGAAAGTTGAAAGCTACCAAATTGCTTTGAACAAACAAGAATGTTCTGCACAAAATGTAAGGGTAATCTTTGTTTGATTTTCATTGTTGATTTTCATTATCCTTTTTGCTTTTAACAATTGTTTGTACTTGTATAATTAAACATTTATGCTTATGTGAGAAACACCTTAAAATATGGGTCCTAGACCGACCGCTAAGTGCACCGATCGGTTCAGAATCGCTTTCTAAATCGATCTTACGATGTCCGTCCGGCTGGCTGGCTGTCCATGGAACATTGTGCATGTAATAGGAGGCAATTTCTGCCTCTCAGAAACTATCAAACCGATTTTAATAAAATTTAAATCATAAATAGAAACATATAAGCTTTGCAGTTTTTTAAAAATAGGACAACACGGGAAAGTAGGAAGCAATTTCTGCCTTTCACAAAGTTTCAAACCGATTAAGAAACTTGAAACATAGATGGATTCATATTTATATGGACACATAGGCATGATTCTCCATGGGTCCCGAATAGGGTGCACTCTCGTGTGTATTCAAATACTGAGGTGTAGGGTATCATATGATCTGGCTTGACCGTCTACACTTTCTTACTTGTTTTTTAATTGAAATGATATAAAATATTTTAAAAATTCTAGTTTTTGTTTTCTATGTATCTATGCTTTGTATTAGTACTTTGGTAAGAAAAGTACTTACGGGGGAGTGCTCAGTGTATCTTCTAAGATACAACCACTATATTCTAAATTACTTGAAAAAAAAAGAAACGGTCCGTTATTTTTTTATTTATTCAATGACGGAGACGTGTAGCTGACAAAGTCCTGCAGCGCTCACTTTGTGATCTATTCATAACAGACAATGTCGCTAAGTTTTTCCTTTTAAGGGAACAGTGACATTGCCAAGCCGTTGTCATGCATAACTCCCTAAATATCAACTTGTTACTGACTCTGTTGCGATATCTTTCGCATTCTTCGATGAAAATGTCATAATGGCAATGTCGCGAAAAAAACTTCGTTTAAGAAAATAAAAGACCGAAACATTTTTTAACGAAGATCTGTTTTTTTTACTATGTTAACTTTATATGAAAATCTTATAAAATAATACGAGGATATGGACAGTATGGCCCCTATTATGAGTTACATTCGATAAACGATTTTCGCTGGCTATCGAACATCGACTATCGAATGTTAATTTGGTATTATGAGTTGGCAGCACCGTCGAAAATTTCGTTGTGCATCGAATTTTTCAACGAAAACAAATTTGCTTTCGACGGTGCAAATAAATGTAAAAAACTTGTTGAAAATGTAACTACAGTTAAACCTCGATTATCCGGCTCTCGTGGGACTGGCACTAGAACGGATAATCGAAATACACGGTTAATAGAGGTTATATTAAAATATACAGAAATATATTTTTTTTATTTAAACATTCGATTTATGTAACTACAGATTTAAAAATATGTGGTATTTTTATACAAATCGTCATAGAGAATGAAAATGGCATATGTATGTATCATCAAAAACATTAAAATTGGGATTTTTACTTATTATGCTTTGGTTGATCAAACTGCATGTCTGAACTTAAAACATGAACATGAACTTAAATAGGGGAAACACCGGATTAAGATATATGTACATAATAAAAAAAACATATGAATGCTGCACGGATAATAGATGTAAAGCACGGTTATTAGAGGTATAAATCTAAAGCACGGATAATAGAGGTAAAGCACGGATAATAGAGCAAAAATATAAAAAGAACCGCATGCCGGTTAATAGATGTAACCGATTAATAGAGGTCCGGTTAATCGAGGTTTAACTGTATTTGTACATTTTTTTGTGTTCGAATACCAAATACCATATTCTTTATCAGTTTTGTTCATTTTATGCAAGTCCAACGTCGTAAACAGCAATTGGAAACGCCCATATTCCTTATGGAACAAAATTATTTTTTGACCAAATGATTTGCAGCAAAGTTCAGCATTTAAAAAATTGGGATGAAACCCCACTGAAGCTTAATTATTTGAAAACAACCATAATTCCGCCGTGGTCACGCTTAACTTTAATTTAATTTTTTAAATTTGTAAACAAAATTTTTTATTGTAAGTGACAGCTGATCGAAAGTGTACTATTGTGAATTGACAAAATGATTTGCAGCAAAGTTCAGCATTTAAAAAAGTGGGATGAAACCCCACTGAAGCTTAATTATTTGAAAACAACCATAATTCCGCCGTGGTCACGCTTAACTTTAATTTAATTTTTTAAATTTGTAAACAAAATTTTTTATTGTAAGTGACAGCTGATCGAAAGTGTACTATTGTGAATTGACAAAATCACAATAGTAAATTTTTATCGAATGCGCGACATAATACCAAATGAAAATTCGTTCGATCAGCTAATTCGACTGCTGTCGAAAATCCAATTAAGTTCATAATAGGCACCTATATTTTTTTCTGAATTTTTGGAATTAAAGTGTTTGATAAGCGTTTTAATTTATCTTGCAGACACACGTACAAAGATGTGTGAATAGTGCATTTTGCCGTTCTCCTAAAATGTGTACATTTTTATTGTATAACGCACAGGTTCTCTCGAAAGTTAATGTCAAGTGGTCGAATTTCGGCGATCCAAGTAAATATAGTTTCCCGTTATTTTTACGACAATAAACACAAATAAAAATAATTCGAGAAAAAAAAATTTCAAACACAATAATTTCGCAGGCCCAAGTATCTTTATCACGTTTAATTGCATTGATCTTTCTTTCTTTCTTCTATAAAAACCCAAATTGGATTTATTGTAAAAACAATTGTTAAGGTTTGTATAGATGCTTTATCTACGAATAGCCGGTATATTTTTCTAAATTAAGACAATATCCGGACCTTTTTCGAATATTGTTTTAATAAAATTGCTCTACAATAATAAGTGGGGAACAGGAATAGTCGCTGTAGTGCAACGTATTTAACCGACTGCCGACTAAATACAAACCCGTTTTTACCAGTAGTTAGTCACATTAAGGCGACTGCCGGTGCCTCCGAATTCCATTCGGTAGCCGACTAAATGCAAACCAGTAGTCAACGTATTCTTACCAGTAGTGAATACGAACCAGCATTTAACAAGTAGTTAGTCGTATTGAGCCGACCGCCAGCGCCTCCGCATTTCGTTACCAGCCGACTAAATGCAAACCAGTAGTCAACGTATTCTTACCAGTAGTGAATACGAACCAGCAATTAACCAGTAGTTAGTCGTATTCAGCCGACTGCCGGTGCCTCTGAATTCCATTCGGTAGCCAACTGAATACAAACCGTATTTAACCGAACCTGATTAACCAGAACCGTATTTAACCGAACCTGATTAGATAAAACCGTATTTAACCGAACCTGTAGCCCGTTTCTGTATTTTTCGCATCGTAAAATTTTCCGCATGAAACCAGTGAATCGGGACAGAAACAGTGCAAAATGAAACAAAAAATGGTTTTTCTCACACGAGTGTTTCTGTATCTTTCCGTTGCGAGAATTATCTGTCATTTTAAAAATTTTCCAGCAATTATTGGAAGGATGTGAGAAAAAGTGTTTCTGTAACAATATTTTGCGAAAAGTTTCTTACAAGAACTGTCAAAATAAGTCGCATTTGAAATTAGTGCGAGAAAAACAAATTATAGATATTTTAAATTTAAAATATGTTTATATACTATTTTTGTAATATAAATAAAAAATAAAAAACATTTTAATTATGAATGCGTAATTTAAATGATGAAAATAAATAAAACACCATTGTTATATTTTGTTAATTAAATTTTTTTAAGTCTTTCCTTGTTTTGGTTTTATTCAGATAAATTTGCGTGAAAATCGTCAATTTTTTGAGAAAAATAAAAAGATCGTCTTTTTGTTTTAAAAAATCGGACAATTTAAAATTAATTATAAACAGATTTTGTTCGATTTTTTATTACAACAAAATCAAACAAAGACGTAGTCAAAGTTCATGGGTATTTTATACATACATATGTACATATAAATTGTCTTTTGTTCGAACTTAATTTTTTTTAATTTATATATATTTTATTAAGCTTGAGGTCTATTTTTTATAAAATTATTTATTTTCTTTGATCCGATAACAATTTAAAACTGTTTTTTTCCCTGAAGAAGTCTCACAAAGGCGTGACAAAATATCATATTAAAAAAAAATTTAAGCAAAAAATAAAATAAATATTTTTATAAAAACAAAAAGAAGTCAAGCTTAATAAAATAAACATACAAACTTATTTAAAATAGATATATACAAATACCAAGAAATTGAAAATTTTTAAATTAATTCCGCTTAGATAACAGTAAAATAAATATTTAGGTTTTTTATTTTTGCGAAAAACCAAGGATTCATAGTGACGACGTTGTTTTAAATTTGTATCGTATGTGTCCAAATAGGATATAAGTGAAATTTTAAAATATCGGTTCACAAATGGCCGAGATATGAGTGCAAAACACGCCTCCAATTTTTACCCATAAATCTATGATTTACCTATTCTTATAACTATTAACTTAACTTTTTCTTTTTCACCTGAAATATACGTAGTAGAATACCTGGTAGTTGAAATCGAAATTGCCGAAATATGGCATAAAAGTGTCCATATAAGCTAAGAATATCAAATATGTATGTAAATTTGTTGTTGCTTTCTACAGAAATTCATATTGTCTTTTTAAATTTTCAATGCCACAAAATATGAAGTCTTTGAAATTTAAAAATTCGATATGAATTTTTATAGAAAGCTACAATAAAGTTATAAAATATTGTTGATTTTTTTTATGCTTTCGTCACTTTTTAGAAAAAATCAGTAAATCGGCACGTTTTCGGAGCAAAAATCGTTGAAATAAAGATAAATCGTCAAATATGGCAGCCCTGTTTTTATTATATTTATTTCTTTTGTTGACGTTTCGCTTTCATTTGACATTTAATTCTGGAAATATTCCAGTTAAAACTGAATCTGTTTTGTCTGTTTTCGCATTTAAATACAGAAACACTTTTTTCTCGCAAATCGAGAAACGATGGAATTTTTTGTTTCACACTTCATGTGAAAAATTTTACGATGCGAGAAATACAGAAACGAGCTACTGATTAACCGAAACCGTATTTAACCGAACCTGATTAACCAGAACCGTATTTAACCGAACCTGTAGCTCGTTTCTGTATTTCTCGCATCGTAAAATTTCTTACATGAAGTGTGAAACAAAAAATTCCATCGTTTCTCGATTTATGAGATAAAAGTGTTTCTGTATTTGAATGCGAAAACAGACACAACAAATTCTGTTTATACTGGAATATTTCCAGTAATTAAGTGTCAAATAAAAGCGAAACGTCAACAAAAGAAATAAATATAATAAAAACAGGGCTGCCAGATTTGACGAGTTATCGTCATCTTGACGATTTTTTGTTCCGATATTAACAAAGTGACGTTTTGATGATTTTTTCTAAAAAAGTGACGAAAGCAAAAACAAAATCAAAAATATTTTATAATTTTGTTGTAACTTTCTATAGAAATTCATCTTGAATTTTTAAATTTCAAACACTTCTATTTTGTGGCGTTGAAAATTGAAAAAAAAAATAATATGAATGTCTGTAGAAAGCAACAACAAATTTATAAAATATATTTGATGTTATTTTTGCTTTTAATGAAATTGTTGGCGTTGTGTTTTACACTATAAGCCCCTTATGCCCGTAATTTCTACAAACAGATATCTAGCTGTGTATAGTTATCTATGGTGTTACGAATTTTTGATAATTTTAACATGTTTGTCTTACCTACTGGTTGAACTGTAGTGTATTTTACACCATCGATTTTTGACAGTTCATTAAAAATATTAATAAAAATACAAATGCCGCCATATTTTAAAAGAAAACTTAAAGGAAAAAACACGTAGGCAAAATAAACGTTGAAATTACCAAACTACTTTTACCGGATTGGTAAAGATAACTGTTAGGTACAAACACGACCAGATATCTGTTTGTTAAATTACGGGCATTAGTCTTCGAAATAAGATAATTGTAAATATTTGTATATGTTTGTTTATTAGAAAAAAAGATATCTTTAGAAACAAGGCTGCTTAAATTTTTATATTTATCCCTATTGTGAAAATTGTCCTCGAAATTGTTTGTCTCTTCCCTAAAAAATGTATCGGCAGAAGCAAAATTTCGAGGAAAAGTAATGGACCGACTTAGCTTATTTTGAACATTTAATACTTCTTTTATACATATACAAAATATGATTGATATTTGATATTCTTATCTTATATGTACACTTTTGTGCCAAAACCATTATTCCGGCAAGAAAGAAATTTGCTTGTCTCCCAGTAAAAACTTTTTCAAAATGGATAACTTCTTTCACTCGTTATTAAGTAGCTATCTTCCATAAGAACTTCGATAACTACTTTTTTCTGGATGTATTAAGATAAAAAAATGACTTTCTTTTGAATTTGTTCTTTTTGGCACAACCCTTGTAAAATTCATTAGTTTTTCAGTAGAATTGTATGTAGTGCTTTTATGTGTTTCTGATTACTTAACATATTATTTTGTAGGCGAAGATTTTACTGGGTCTTTAACCCGTTTATTTATGAACCAATTTTTTTAATTTTAACTACAAGGTATTCTACTAAGTCTATTTCATGTAAAAAAGGAAAAGATTATAGGAATAGGTAAATTAAAGATTTATATCTCAATTATTAAATAATAATTATTAAATACCCATGAACTTTAACTATGTTTTTGTTTGATTATTTTTAAAAAAAAGTCGAAACAAATTTGTTTAAAATTGATTTTAAATTACACGATTTTTTTATTTTTTTCTCAGGAAATTGACGATTTTGACACAAATTTATCTGGCAGCACTGATTAAGACCAAAACAAGAAAAGGCTAACAAAAATTTAAACTAACAATATATAACATTTGTTTTTTGTTTATTTTCATCATATAAATTATGCATTTATCATTTATATTCCTTCTATTTTTTTATTTATTTAAAAAAAATAGTATATAAACATATTTTAAATTCAAAATATCTACATTTTGTTTTTCTCGCCACCAATTTCAAATGTGACTTATTTTGACAGTTCTTGAAAGAAACTTTTCGCAAAATATTGTTATAGAAACACTTTTTCTCGCATCCTTCCAATAATTGCTGGAAAATTATTAAAATGACAGATAATTCTCGCAACGGAAAGATACAGAAACACTTGTGCGAGAAAAACCATTTTTTGTTTCATTTTGCACTGTTTCTGTCCCGATTCACTGGTTTCATGCGGAAAATTTTACGATGCGAAAAATACAGAAACGGGCTACTGATAAGATGAACCCGTATATAACCGAAACCGTTTTTAACCGAACCTGATTATCCAGACCCGTATTTAGCCGAACGCCAGGGCTCCCGAAATACCTTGGTGTCGAAGTATTTTTAAGCCGTTTCTAGTATTTAAGACCGTAGTTAGCCGAACGCCGCGGCCTCCGCTTTCTCGTGGTGTTCGTAACTGTAGTTAGTCAAACCATGTCCGGACAACCGTCAGCCACCGACTTATCCGAGTCCGTAGTTAGCCGAACACCCGAGGTTGCGAGATCCTCCCGTGTTCGAAGCGCTCGGCCCAACTAGTCGAAGTAGTTAGTTGTGTGTACAGCCAGCTACGGAGCTCAACGAATTCTCTGTACTCGGCATAGTTTCGATCGTAGAAGTAGATACTACCAAACTATTACCGAACCCCGTTTATTATCATCTTCTCTGCCAGATCGAATCCTCAGTAACTCAACGCTACCCCACGGATCGCCACCGTACGTGCCTAATGCCAACAACATCTAGCCGTTGCCTAACGTCATTAGCCGTACGTGCAAGGAATTACGCTGCCTAAGCACCCGTTACCATCTACATCCATACATACACGAAAACATCCCGTGTTTCATTTCAAAGGAAGCAGACCTTAGAATTGACCCTGGACAGACTGAGTTATACCTCAGCTGAGAAAGTAAACTGCGTTACAATATGTTCCCTTAATTTTTCGAAGAAAAGTGTTACTAAAGTTTTTTTTTTAAGTTGAATCTACTTCTAGTTCAGCAACAATTTGTATGAATAAATGAAAGTTATAATAATTTTATTTAGTTTCGAAAGAAAATTTGAGCAAAATGTCTCAAAAATAATAATAAATATGTACGTAATATTGTTGTACGCAAAAATTTCAAACGTTTTCTAAGCTAAAAATATGTGTGGTTGCAATAAAAATTGTTGCTTTATTGTGAACATCGATTGAAAATGTTGCTGCTATTGTGAACGAAGCTTAAAAATCTGAGCGCTTTTCATATAAATTTGACTATAATTTGGAAACAGCACATTATTGTTGAAGCCTTAAGCTAAGATCCCACAATCGGCTCAAATAGCACAATCTGTGACGATTTTTATCATGCTATATCGGCGCACATTTAAAAATATTGCACAATTTATTCTTAGGTGGTCCCATTATCGTCGCACATTGTGAAAATTTTTTTCGGTTCATATCGGCCAAAACTCAATTGCGACAATAATCGGTACAATGTGATCACACTATCGTGCTATTTGGGCAAATTAAATCATATGTTTTTGTTTATTTGCTTGTTGGCAGACAAAATTTAACTTTGGAAATTCGCAAAATTCTCTGTCTGAAAGTTCCATTATGTTTCCTAAAGCTAAGATCCCACTATCGGCTCAAATAGCACAATCTGTGACGATTTTTATCGTGCTATATCGGCGCACATTTAAAAACATTGCACAATTTATTCTTAGGCAGTCCCATTATCGTCGCACATTGTGACAATTTTTTTCGGTTCATATCGGCCAGAAATCAATTGCGACAATGAAATCATATGTTTGCTTGTTAGCAGACATAATTTTAATTTAGAAATTTGCAAAATTCTCCGTCTTAATATTCAATTATGTTTTCTAACAATTTTAAATAATACATTAATCTATAATAAAAAATGTATCCAATTTTATTCAAACTTACTGCACTTGTTCTTTTTTTTTTTGTAATTGTTGTTTTGTAAATAGATGTTTGTTTACAAACCAGGGATGGCAACATCGATACAACTTCAATGTTTTGGTTAAAGCGAATTGTTTTCTTTCATTTAACAGTACAAATGTACTATTTACCGTTTTAAAACATAAATAAAAGATAAAACAAATGTAATTTTGGTACAATAAAGCTCAAAAAAGTAAAATTTTAGTATCCAGCTGTGCAATTTAAAAATTTCGTTTTGCCATCCCTTGTATCGGCGCTGATTGGCGACTGTGATCGGCGCACAAGTAGCCGATTAAAATCGGTACATATTAAACAATTTCATTGCTCCACATTGTGCAAAAGAGTGTTCACATAATCGGCGCATCAAGGTTAATTTTGATTGTGCACTGTCAGCACAATTTCGGCACAGATTGTCGCATATTAAAAATGTTTAACCGTTCACACTATCGGCACATGAAATACGACAAAAATTGGTACATTGCGCCGATAGTGGGATCTTAGCTTAACAATTTTAAGTAATATATTAAAATATACACACAAAAAAAATCATAGGGAAAATTACCTAAATATATGGTATAAAATTAACTAAGCGCAAGGGTAGCATGGCAGTATCTAAGTTTCTTAGTTAATAAAACTATTAACTTAGGTAATTCCTATGTTCGAAAAAGTATCTAATTATTTTGTTAAAATTACTTAAAAACTTTGAAAATTTACCAATGATAGCAAAGTTATTTTATATTTTTATTTTTGGAAAATTATCGAAGTTTTTTTTTTAGGTAAATTTACTGTTTTTTTTTTTTTGGTTACATACTTTAAATAAAATTAATTTAATTTCATTGTAATATTTTATTTATTTTCATCAAAGGGGTAAAGTATAAAAGTTATAAAGATAAAATTCACACACAAAATAAACTCATAGCGAACAATTCTGCATCATTATCTCCAAAATATCATATTTTGTATGAGCGATATATATTTTTTAAACCTATTAGAAATTAACGATACATTTGATTTATTAAATTTGCAAAATAGTGCATATTTACTTTGCTTTCACTTAAACTTGAATTTTGTGATTTTTTGTTTGTTTTTGTTGTAACAAGCGCATCCAGTGGTGTTTCTGTGGAACTCATAATTTTCATTAGGCCTTCCTTCTGTTAATGCTTCTAAATCTTTTTTTTACCTGGTTCTTTTCAATGAAAACACATCTTGTTTGTAAAAAGTTCAGTGGAGATCTTATGATTATAATATACTCACATAAATACGTTGTATCTTTATACTCTATCGAATAGTTTTTAATTTATTTTTATTCAAAAATTTTAAATTGAAATTTAAATTTGAACTTTTTTCACAAAAAAATTTCCAATTGAAAGAAAAAATCATACATACATATATTAAAAAATTCGAAGAAGATACCTAACCCAATTAGTAATAATAACAAAAATTTTAGGCAAAACTTGTTTTATAAATTACCAATTATCTTAGGCAACTAAACATAGTTTTTTGTTTTTATATAAAAATAAATTACCTATGTACGCATTTGTAAAATACCCTAGATTATTTTTTTGTGTGTAATAAAAAATTTATTCAATTTTATTCAAACTTACTGCACTTGTTTTTTTTTTAATTGTTGTTTTGTAAAACGATGTTTACAAACCAGGGATGTCAACATCGATACAACTGCAATGTTTTGAATAAAGCGAATTGTCTTCTTTAATTTAACAGTACAAATGCACTATTTAACGTTTTAATACATAAATAATAAATAAAACAAATGAAATTTTGGTGCAATAAAGCTCAAAAAGTAAAATTTTAGTAGCCAGTTGGTGCAATTAAAAATTTCGTTTTGCCATCCCTTGTATCGGCGCTGATTGGCGACTGTGATCGGCGCACAAGTGGCCGATAAAAATCGGTACATATTAAACAATATAATTGCTCCACATTGTGCAAAAGAGTGTTCACATTATCGGCGCATCAAGGTTTATTTTGATTGTGCACTGTCAGCACAATTTCGGCACAGATTGTCGCATATTTAAAAATGTTGACCGTTCACACTATCGGCATATGAAATACGACAAAAATTGGTACATTGCGCCGATAGTGGGATCTTAGCTTTAGACACAATTTGGAAAAACAAAAATTTCAAGTACATATGGGCATTTCCATGTCATCGTAAGTGACATTTGTACACCTTTAGAGAGATAGAAATTTTGCCAAAATAGTATTAACTGGAAATTTTTTAATCATTATGTTTCATTTAGAGGGTACTATATATGAAAAAAAATTTAAAATATCGAGCAAAGTAAGTGCATATCGTACGTGACATAAAACGGAAGTGATTTTGGGGTGAATGTAAAAAACTACGATTCTCTTTTTTTAATTGGATTTAATGTTTTTTGGATGGCATACCGTGCGTGACAGATTTGTCTCTTATAGTATTTACAAGGCAGGAAATATATTTTTTGTAAAGATGTTGTTGGAAATGAAAAACTTTATTTAAACTATTTGTACTTTCTAATTTCATACTATTTTATACTACTCTGTAATTTTCTTCTTGTACATATTTTTGTTTTGTAACTTTTACTTATAATCATATTGATATTAATGAATTAAACACATTCGAGACAGCAGGCTACACGAACACATGACTACAAATGCTGCTGGGTGCAATTATAGCCGTGTAGTCAGCTACTGAATTATTTTGAAGACGACAGCTACAATTGAAAAATTATAAGCAGCTGTTTTTTTTACTGTCTGAATTTACACGTTTCATCTTTTGATGCCCAACTTCTTTTCAATTCCCTTTTAAAGATGCCAATATATTCACACGCAGCAATCAGTTTCAACTTTTTTCGGTACAAAACAACAACAATTTTATTAATAGCGTATCAAAGAGAAAAAGAAAAGAAAAAAAATTACATGCAGCCATCGTTGCACATATACCAACGAATAAAAATAAAGCGTACTGACCGAGTACAGGCATCTCCGAACTAACCCCCTTTCTTCTTTCTTCTCTCACCTAAAAACATAAGAGTTGAGCATCAAAAGATGAAACGTGTGAAAGCAGACTATGCATTTTTATTTCAGTGGTGCCACTATCATTTTTTTTTTACTTTATGATATGGAAAAACATGCATAATTCAAAACTATTACACAAACTTAATTTAAGCCAATAAATATATAAATACTTATTTATAACATATTTTGTAGCGTAAACAAATTAATTAAATTAAATATTAAAATATTTTAATTTTTTTGAACTAATAAACAACGGCAGATTAAATGAAAAAATATATACTGCTTTTAAGCTAAAATTTTTTTTCAGTCATTGCACTTCGTAAAAGTTTCAGATCACGTTGGGTACGTACGTAAATATATAAAAGCTATGTAGTTACCAGTTGCAGTTGTGATGCTGATACTTTTTTACTGCACAACAGCTGTGCAAAGTTTGAATTTTTTAACATGATCTAAATTTCAAAAGTTTAATAGGCAAACATAAAATAATAAAAAAAATGTTATCAACAATAACGATGACAAATTCTATTGAAAGTATTGAAAGAAAAAGTGGCAGTGTTCTTAAAATTACAAGAAAAATCAACACAAAAGGAAAATAAAACGATTTCTTTTATGTCAAAATTTGTTGCATCAGAAAATTAACTTAAGCAATATTTGCTGCAGAGCTGCGGCATGACTACATAAAAAACTTTTGTTATATGAGAGTGATGCCAAGTTTCTTACAGGTGATGCTTTCACGAACATTAAACTTTACTTCTGCGCAAGTGATACCCAACAACTGCATTTACGAACGTTCCCCTTATCAATAACTTTATAGGTAAAAACTGGATCGAAGAAGAATTGGTATTATTAGGAACTACTTCGAAATATTTTTCACATGATGGATTAAATGAATCAAAGAGAAAGTCAGTTTAAACATTTATGTTTTGCTTTTTAAAAATTGTAATAAACTATAATTACGTCTGCATAGTAAAATTCGGGTGTTTTATTTCTTTTTACCATATTTGAAAAAAAGTTTCAAGTGTTTTAATATTTTGAGTCGTGGTTGACATTCTCATGGAAATGCCCATATGTAAATATGGAGATATATATACAATGTACGTTAGGAGTATAACTTATTCCCATTTTTTGCAAATATCAAAATGGCTCTAGCATAGTCCATTGAAAACTAAATAAAATAAAAAAATGATATTAATTTTTCGCGGTTTTCCAAAAAGGTCACCCACAAAACGCGGTAAAGTGGAACAATTATTTTATTTTTATTTGTACTTATACATTTAGACAAAAACTTTAGCAAAACAACACGCACATTAAATTTGAAATGCATGTCCTTTAATAATAAAGAAATTTTTAAACTTTTTTTTTATTTATTAATAAAATAATTAAAATTTTTTTATTAAATTTTATCTTTGGGGATTTTAGAAAATCGCCTTTGTGGGTGAGGTTTTTATTTTCAAACGACCCAAACAAATAGTTTTCGTAAATAGCACAATATTTGCTATCGCTTAGTGCTAGGGCCAAAATTTGGTTATACCCC
This sequence comes from Pollenia labialis, assembly GCA_949318255.1. Lineage (NCBI taxonomy): Eukaryota > Metazoa > Arthropoda > Insecta > Diptera > Polleniidae > Pollenia > Pollenia labialis. Next base: position 64,626,563 of record OX439141.1, read on the forward strand.
TAATGTACATCGTACTGACTTTCTTCCTTTTCCATAATTTATCCCAAAAATTGTTATAGTGGCATTGTTGCGTTTTGTTTAATTATTCTTTAAAATAAACTATGCAACATTTTTTTTTTAATAAAATCTTAATACATTTTGGTTAAGGGAAATGCAAAATCTAGCAATGAAGCACCACTTACACACTAAACGAGTGCTTTTGTATAACATTATTTATTAGGTAGCGAGAGAGAGTTTTAACATTCGCGCTCACATACTTCCGTACATACATACATACATACATACATACATACATACATACATATATTCAAAATTATGTTATTCGTTATATGTGACATACTTTTTACTTACATTTTACCATTATCTAAATTAACTTTAGTTTTATGTGTGCATTTTTAACCTTTTTGTTAATTTAAAATTTTTACTATTATATTTGCTAATTTACATTTATTTTAATTTACACAAATACGTTCGTAACTTGTTATGAATTGGTACCTTAATGTATACACAAATAGTGGTACATGCAGTTAAAAGCTGGAAAAAACATTTTTACATATTTTTGATTCAATTTGCTTTTTATCCACTCATTTTCTTCTAAACACTTCTTGAATTATTTAATCTTAAACTCTTTTATATTTGTGTAATTTAGCTGTTTAATTTTTAGTTATCGTTTAAAATTTAAAAGATAATTTTTATTTAAGGACTGAAATTTTCATGATATTATTATTTTTTTCTTCAATATAATACGCGCATTGCGCATAAACAATAGAAATTTTTTTTATTAAATAAGAAGTCATAATTCCATTTGAGTGTTTTATTGTGAATTTACTATAAAAATTGTACTCTTAACTGGAAGTTCATTTTTCGATGTTAGGTGCGTTCGAGAACCCAAAAGTTTTTAGTGAATTTGACTGTACTTTACTTAATTGCGTTCGCGTACCTAAACACAGTAAATGAGAACGAAAATTGACAATTCTGGACTGAGTACTTTTGAATTTCTGAAGTCCCACTTAGTAAAAGAAAAAAACATTTGAACTAAAATGTAAACAAGAAAAAATAAACGAATAAGAACCATACAAATTGTAAGAAAATCATTTTAAAAAATGTTGAAATAAAACTTAAACAAAAACGGAATAAATATTAATAATATTAATAAAAAACTTGATATCGCTGCTGTTATGGAAGATTATTGATAAAAACTGTTTCACCGGAAATATATTTAATATGTAAATAATTTTTATATGTGAACAAACGTTTGTTAAAGAAAAATTTTCATAGAATAATCATTGCGTAAATCGCATTTAATTTATCAGCATTAAATTAACCATTTCTATATAGGGTGAGCTTTTTTGTCTAAAATTAAGTTAAAATACACCTCAGATTGATGCATTTCTGATGAATAATATACACCTCATCGACCGGCATGTAGTTTTTCTTCAATTTGAGTCTTGAAGTGTGTAAAACCAACTACGTTTTTGGGGTTTCTCTCAAGCTGCACATATTAAATGTAAAAAGTTTTTTGTCTCTCCTGTAAAATTTAATGAAAAGGAGTTAGCAGGTTTGCATATTAATGCCCGTAATTTCTACAAAAATAAAGCTGGTGGTGTTCGTACCTAACAGTTAAATTTAACTATTTTAACCAACGTCTGGCCAACGTGTTTTATTTAGCCTTCAGTTTTCTTTTAAAATATGGTAGCTTTAACACCATAGATTTCTACGTACTGCTAGATTTCTTTTTGTAGAAATTACGGGCATAAGCCGATGATATACAGGGGTGTGCTGGAAATCGCAAACGTAAAACGCAAGAATTTTAAAAGTCATTTTTAAATAAGATTTTTTAATAAAAGAATTTTATGACAAATATTTTCCTATTAAACAGGATTTTAAACCAAAAATTATAAGAATTAGGTTTAAAGTTTATTAAAAACAACTTCCAAATTCTTGCGTTTTGCGTTTGCGATTTCCAGCACACCCCTGATACACTTTTCCACCTGTGGTGAAGGGTATAAAAAGAGAAATTTTTGGGATTTCAATGTTTTGAATATAACTCGGCCATTTTTTAGCCGATTTTACAAATTAATATACCGACGTCTTTAAGAAGAAATTTGCCAGTAAGTTGGGCTATAAATCTTGGACTTGGGAAGATATATGATTCCCGAATGTGGGTATTAAAAAAAAGTAATTTGGTCATTACTTTTTCTTATCTGAACCGATTTTTCCGAGTTTTTCAGAAAATATTTTCAACTAAAGATTCCCCGAACATTTGATATATAAGGGATAACCATAGGTCGTATGATAGTCCAATAAATCAGGTTTTTATTAAAAATTTCGTACGGGAGGTACCACGCCCACTTCTCCAATCCAATGTGTGTACCTAATTTTGAAACTTTGGCTCTTGCCGTTCTCCAGATATACAGAAAAAGTAATAAAAATATAACAACAAAAAGGGATTGTTGAAAAAAAATTAAAGGTAGTGTGGTTTTTTGCCATTTTCGGACCGATCTGGCTGAATTTCAATAGCAAGATGTATATGTTAAACAACCTAGCCGCTTTCATGTCTGGAGTCTCCGGAAAACACATTTCAAACGTAAGACGGACAGCCGGAATTCGCTAAATCAACTTTTCTCCTCATAAGGACCCGGAATATATGTATATATTTTATAGGGTCTAAGATAAATATTGTAGAAATTACAAACGTAATGACAAACTTATATTTACTCTTTTCCACCTGTGGTGAAGAGTTGTCATTATTTACCCATGTAATGTCAATTAATTTTTTTTTTTTTAGATTTTTGATGCGTGTTTAATTTTTGTTCCTTTTTTATTTATTTTTTTTTTTTTGATGTTATATGGGTTTTAAAATTGTTAAAAAAATTTCTAATGACTTGCACTTATTCTACAATGGTAAAAACCAAAAATTAATTATTCTTCGAACAAGAGACATAAGAAGCAGGGCTACCGTTAGAAATTTTTGAAAAGTCTCACAAAAGGTCGTTTTATAAAAATAAAGTCGCAGAAAAAAGTCTTTGGAGAAAACAAAAGTCGCACATCTTTTTTAAACGTTTTTTTTATGAAGATGATAGTTTTGTTCATTAAAAGCTGTTTACAAACACTGCAAAAGACCTCCATGTCTTGGTTAAGCCATTTACACTTTAGTTCCCAGTAGAGTTTTTTCCCCGGACTTTTTCGATTCCCGGGAAAGCGGGAATTTTTTTTAAATTTCCCGGGATCCCAGGATCCCGCTCCATATAAATAATACAAAGTAAATTTTGTTTTTAATTAATGAAAAAACTTTTATAAAAATACCTAAGGGAACTTGATTACAAAGAAAGTAAAAGAAATGGTTCAATGCTAAAAAATTAATTGAAGATTGAAATAGGAATATGAGTTATTATTACCTCACGCTTTTATTACCTATTATTATGCATTTATTCCATATTATTATGCTTTGGATACAAGATAAAAATATAACTTAAACATAACAATTTAATTCATACAACAATAATAAAAACAAAATAAAAATTGAGGTACTAAAAATATGAGGTCAAAAAGTTAATAAATAAAATAGATAAAATATTTTAAATAAATATATGTATAACATTTTAACGGCTTAGGAAATAACTGTCTGACACACTCAAAGCGCTTAGTAAGTCGTCAAAAAGTATATTTCTGATTTTATTTACGAATTATCATGTTACCGAAAAATTTTGTTAATTTTTTACCGAGGTTGGAAAAATAGTTAAAAGTGCACCGTTGTAGCATGCTTCGGATTCACAATCAGAAGCAATTTTTTCTTTTTCATAAACAACGTCTATATCAGTCAAATGCATGTCAAGGTTTTTCAAGTTGTATGTTGTAGTATCTTATACGAGTCTCCAAAATGTTATTTTATTTCGGGTTTCCCGCACTTCACTGTTGTATATACCAACACAAATTGAAAAAATTTGTGTTTATCACCTAATAAACATATCGCTCCTTCATTGCATCATAGTCATATCTCAAAAAATCAAAAATTTTAAGTAACTTTAGCAAAGTTTTCCTTCACACCTTCTCGTGTTATATCTCAAACTGAACCGAAGTTATATCAAAATATATCTTTAAATCGGTACATTTTGAAAACTTTAATCGCATTTTGCCAAGAACATTTGTTTTTGTAGATATGACTAAGTTGCAATAAAGGAGCTATATGTTTAGGTATCTTCTATTTTTAAGACCTGTTCATGGACAATGAAACTTTACTGCCTGCATCTTATTTTGAATTGATGTACTTTATTAACTCTTCACTTCACTAAATGTAATAATTATCAACTGTTGCACTGCCCATTCTGCTTTTAATAGATTTATTGCATCAGGAGACATTGATTTAAATATGTACTCACTTCTTGTAATTGATCTAATCCGCAACCCATCCACAGATGCTAGAGAATAGAAAACTAAATTTTAAAGTATAAATAGCTGTTTTCTGAAATAATAAGGATTTTTTTATTTCCCGGGATCCCGCAAGAAAAATCCCGGGAAAACGGGAAATAAAATAATTGAAATTCCCGGGAATTGCGATACAACCGTAGAAGACATTGATTATAACATTAAAACAAAACTCGGTTCTAATGTTGATATTGTTATAAAGAAGAATACAATACAAACAAATTTTCGTACTCTCAACCTAGAAGTATAACATCGTTTAAAATTGCTGTTGCTGCTTGTGTCTTTGATCAGATTGTTGATACCTGTTTTTGGCCTGCTAATATCATTGTTCGTGAATACATCTTTTAAGATAATCCAAGATCTACAAATATTGCTCGTTTGCCACCTAGAAAACCATTTGCTTCAAAAAACTAATTGGCTCTAAGAATCGTTTAAATTTTATTTATCAAAATGTTCGTGGATTAAATTCCAAATTGTCTACTCTCTTGGTTTATAGTTATGACTTCACCTACGATGTAATTATCTTCACTGAAACCTGGCTAAAAGATGATATTTATAATACCGAAATTCTGTTTAATAAATACCAAATATTTAGGTATAATCGAAATGAACGTAGAGGTGGTGGAGTTTTGATTGCTGTCTCTTGTTTATATGGGCATTTCCATTTTGACGTGTCGTGATATTTGTACTACAAAATGTAAAAAAAATTAAATGACGAAGTCAAATTTGTAATAAGGGTTCTTATATATACAAAGTAATGAAGTAGCTCTATATTCATAAAAAAAATTACAGTAATCGACGCTAAGGATTTGCAGATATAAGCAAAAATCTGCCCTGGCGTGACGTTTAGAAAACGGAAGTGGGTTTTGATTGCATTACAAAACTGAAAAATACTGCGAATTGAGCAAGAAGTTTTGTACAAAACCTTTTTTAGTAAACTTAGAACTTATATAGATTTATTTTTCAAGCTATCAAATTTAAAAATCTTTGCTCGTTTTAAGGTAAATATGGGAATTTTCAGCTAAAAGTCTACTTTGTTTAATGTAACGCCAGATTGCAAATAAGGTTGTATTTTCGGACCATGTTGTTCAATCGTTATCCCTTTTGTTACTTAATGTAGAGCTTGTTGCGCTTTACACCAAAATATAAAGAAGTAAACGATACATATAAAATTTTTTGAGAAACAATTTAAAATACTTCTGGCGTTACGTGACAAAAAGTAGACTTTTCGCTGGAAATGCCCATATCCATCTGAAGTTGTAGTTACTGATACCCTTGGTATTGAATTTTTTGCTGTTTTGGTTAAATTAAAAAAATAAAAAAATTTACTTCACCTGTTCTTACGTTCCTCCGAATTCTGATAGTGCTATTTATTTAAAACATGTTCAAGCCATTAATTCTGTTATGCTAAATGTTTATAATGATGACTCTATTTTTGTTGTTGGTGATTTCAACTTGCCCTCAATATCTTGGATGAAAACGTCTGATACACCTTATTTAACTTCAGTCAAAAATAAAAACTGTCATGATGACTTCTGGAATGAAATTCTTGGTTTATCTCTTTTTCAAAGAATAACGTATACAATGACTTTGGTAAACTGCTTGATTTGGTGTTCGTAAATAATGTGGATGATTGTATTATTACTCGCTCAGAACCTATAACGTTGCCTGAAGATCGTTATCATCCCACTATTGAAGTCAGTTTTTCAATTCCATCAGTAGTCAAATTAAAGCCATTTAAGGTCGATAAAGTTTTTTGTTTCAAACGGATTAATTACAACTTATTAAACCAATTAATAAGAAATACGTGCTGGAGCAACGTCATTCCTTCTCAATTAAGCAACAGCTCGGATATTGATGTGATGCTTTCTATATTTTATAAAAAAATTTACGCCTTTTTTGATATTAGTATACCTAAACAATTTGTTTATACTCCAGTTAGACCGCCATGGAACTCTAAACAGCTTACTAGGCTAAAAAATCTCAAGAATAAAAATTATAAAAAATTCAAAAAGTCTGGATCATTTATTGATTACGGAAAATACTCTGTCTGCTGAATTATGTGACCCAAAATCGTTCTTTGCATTTGTCAACTCTAAAAGAAAATCTAATGGATACCCATCCGTTATGAAATTTCGTTGCCAAGAATCTGGAGATTCTGAGGTCATATGTGATATGTTTGCCGATTTTTTTGCCTCAACTTATTCTGCTGCTGCATACGATGATAGTAATGGTTATGCTCTCATCAAACCATGCAATCTCTTTCCCTACTTTTAATAGCAATGATATTTTGGTTAACTTAAAAAGGCTAAAAATGTATTTTAGCCATGGTCCTGATCTTGTTCCAACATGTATTTGAAATCAATGTGCTGAATCATTAGTTACCCCATTAACTTTTATGTTCAATGCGTCGATTATATGTGGTTATTTTCCCTGATTATGGAAAGATTCGTATATAAAACCTTTATTTAAAACTGGTAATAAATCGGACATAACAGACTATAGAGGAATTGCCAAATTAAGTGCTATTCCAAAACTTTTTGAAAAACTAGTTACTGATTTCCTCAGCCATCACACCTCGTCGTTACTGGCAGCATGCCAGCATGGTTTTAGAAAAGGCTGTTCAACTACAACCAATGTACTACATTTAACAACTTTAATTAATTGTGCATTTACACAAAAGAAACAAACTGATGCTGTTTATACAGACTTCAGTAAAGCGTTTGATAAAGTTAACCATCACCTTCTTCTTACT